>CM065589.1:624360061-624438143 GCA_033119425.1 Bufotes viridis | reverse complement strand
CCCTTGTGTGGTTCAATTATAGGTTTTAAAGCCCTTTTGCCATGTATTAGTGACAAAAGAAAATATATTTGCCTCTGTGTGGTGCAGTGTTATAGTCAAAAGCCCAGTTTGCCGAGGCATTAGTGGCGAAATAAAAATATATTCGCTGTTCTGCGTTGCACTTATCTGTTGAAAAGCCTTTTGTGTTGTGTGAAAGTAGAAAAAAATTAGGGCATAATTGTCGTTCTGCGGTGCAGTGATATATTCTAAAGCCCAGTTTGCCATGCATTAGTGGTGAAATAAAAATATATTCGCCGTTCATCGTTGCACTTATCTGTTCAAAAGCCTTTTGTGTAAAAGTTGAAAAAAGTTAGGGCCTAATTGCTGTTCTGCAGTGCTGTGATCTATTCTGAAGCCCTGTTTGCCGTGTATTAGTGGCGAAATAAAAATATATTCTCCATTCAGCATTGCACTTATCTGTTGAAAAGCCTTTTGTGTAAAAGTTTAAAAAAGGAGTGCCTAATTGCCAGCCCAGTTTGCCGTGTATTAGCGGCGAAATAAAAATATATTCGCCGTTCATCGTTGCACTTATCTGTTGAAAAGCCTTTTGTGTAAAAGTAGAAAAAAATGAGGGCCTAATTGCCGTTCTGCAGTGCAGTGATCTATTCTGAAGCCCTGTTTGCCGTGTATTAATGGCAACATAAAAATATATTCGCTGTTCATCGTTGCACTTATGTATTAAAAAGTCTTTTGTGTAAAAGTAAAAAAAAATGAGGGCTTAATTGCCATTCTGCGGTGCAGTGATATATTCTAAAGCCCTGTTTGCCGTGCATAAGTGGCAACATAAAAATATATTCGCCTTTCATCGTTGCACTTATCTGTTAAAAAGCCTTTTGTGTAAAAGTTGAAAAAAATTCGGGCCTAATTGCCGTTCTGTGGTGCAGTGATATATTCTGAAGCCCTGATTGCTGTGTATTAGTGCCGAAATAAAAATATATTCTCCATTCAGCGTTGCACTTATCCGTTGAAAAGCCTTTTGTGTAAAAGATGAAAAAACCTAGGGCCTGATTGCCGTTCTGCGATGCAGTGATATATTCTAAAGCCCAGTTTGCCGTGTATTATAATAAAAAATATTTGATCTAACATCTAATTTTTTGTTCTAACAGTATGTCAGACAGAGAAGTGCCAGGCCCTGCACAGGGGAGTGGCAGAGGCCTAAATGTTTCTGGTGTAGGCAGAGGTTGCAGTATAGTAATGGGGCGTGGCAGCAGGGGTCGCAGCGAAAGGCCTGGGCTCCCAGTGTCATCTAGCGGTCGTGTCTCCCAGCGGTTCTTGAATGGTTGACTTGGTCATCCACTTCATCCCAAGTGACATCAGACAACCTCAGCCAAGAGTCAGTGGGTTCCTCTGATACGACACTTAGTTGGCATGGCCCGGTAGCAGGCCCTGTGCCCCTACCTGTCCTGAACCTTCCTCTGTCATTTTCAGTTCCCTCAGCGCAAGAAGTATTATATTCCCTTGGCTAGGCTCCACTTTTCAGCGAGGACGAGCTACTAGAGGACAGTCAGCAGCTACTGCCCAGCCAAGATGTGGCGGAGACATCGGCTGCTTCCTCCACTAGGTGGGCCAGTAGTGATGAGGAGAGTGGCGTGGGAGCTGATGATGCGAGCGGTCAGGCTCCTGATTCAGAAACGGTTGAGGAGGACATCAGTGACGTGCAGACAGTACTTGATGACGATGATGTAGCTGATCACACTTGGGAGCTGGGTGACGAAGGGGCTTCATCATCATCGGAAGAAATGGTGGCAGCTTGCCCGTGAGCCAGCAGGGGATCCAGCAAGTTGCTAGCGGGGCCAGGAGTCAGCAGAGTGGCAGCAGTGGGAGGTCGGGAGTGAACGTGCCCAGGGTAGACCACCCGCTTCGCAGGAGCCTTCCTGCCTGGGAAGTAGTGGTGCACGGGTTCACGAAGGCAGCGGCGGTAGCAGTCAATCAGTGCGTAGTGTTGGGGCGTTCACCGAGCGATTGCCAGGAGACAACAGGAGGCGTGCACTCATACAACAGCGCAGAAGCTGAATGTGCTCCTGTCCAAGTTGTTGGTGCTGCAGTCCCTCCCTTTCCAAGTGGTGGACTCTACACCTTTCAGAGAACTGATGGCTTGTGCCGAGCCAAGGTGGAGAGTACCAAGCCGTCATTTTTGCCAAAAGACAGTACCAGCCCTGCACACACATGTAGAACAGAAGGTGGGCCAGTCCTTGAGCCTGTCGGTGTCTGTCAAAGTCCACAGCAGCGTCAACGTGTGTAGCTGTAACTACGGTCAGGGACAATACATGTCCTTCTACGGCCCACTGGGTTAATATGTTTCCTGCACAGCCACACCAGCAACTTGGCCAGGTGGCGCTGCTTCCGCCTCCACGTTGCCACGCAGTTGTCCGCCTCTGCCTCCTCATCCTCCACCATGTCCTCAGCCTCCACTGCAGGGACAATTCACAGGTCCCCTATGTCACGCTGTTCTGCACCTCGTTAACCTGGGCAAACGGAGTCCTTCGTCAAGAAATTGAATCCTGGCTTTCTCCACAACAACTCAAAATTGGAACCATGGTGACCGACAATGGGAAGAACATTGTTTAGGCGCTGCATCAGGGAGGGCTGAGCCATGCGCCCTGCATGGCACATGTGTTCAATCTGGTTGTCAAGTGGTTCCTAAAGTCTTCCACCCATCTGCAAAAATCCTAAAAATGGCCTGGAAACTTTGCATGCACTTCAGCCACTCGTACACTGCAAAGCACACCCTCTTTGAGCTGCAGCGGCAAGTGGACAGGAGTACTCCCTGTATAACTGCCAGTGTCAGCTCATGCGTGACACCTGCAGTTTCCTGAGGCCCTTGGAGGATGACATGTTATTTGTTAGTCGCCAGGACTACAGAATGAACAACCTCATTCCACTGCTTCATGTCCTTGAACAGATGCTGGTAAATCTGGCTGGTCAGGGGACTGTAGGCGTGGCACCAACATCTCACGGCCACATGAGCCCTGTGGGGCTGAACTGGAAGAGGAGGACATTGGAGCACAAGCAATGTGTAGCAAAATGGGTGGTTTTTCTACACAGGTGACAGGAGAGGAGGAGCAGGAGCAGCCACAGCAGCTACAGGGCGATTAGGAAGAGGAGGCAGAAGACCCAGACACACGGTGGCAGTATACAGTGGAGATGGAGGCAGGGAATGCCTCCAAGTCACATGCACAAATGGCCCGATGCATGCTCACTTGCTTGCCTAGTGACAGCCGAATTGTCACCATTTGGCAGAGGGATGACTACTGGCTCTCCACCTTGTTAGACCTTCGCTATTGAACTGAACTGCTATATAGACATCCTATGTAGTCAGTTGGCCGCTGCCTATCTGCCTATTACTGACCAAATGCTGACCGAGTGAAGGCGGATGCTCCAGAGACAGGATCCATTTTTTGTGGGTTATTATTCTGATGGATCAGAGGAAGGGCAAAATAATCAGTGACGTCAAAACAAAAACCTACTGCTGACACCCGCTCCACTCTGTCGGGGGGCTATACTTGTTTAAGAGTTTAATAGAACAGGTTCTGTAGAAATCTATGTGTAATCAGCTGACGAGGGTGTAACAGGAGTGTGCTTCTTTTTGGCGCTAACATCAACCTGTAAGGCTGAGTTCACACTTGAGTTATTTGGTCAGTTTTGGCCCCGTGACTGCCAAAATAAGTGAAGTGTGCAGTGATTCTAAGAGCGACGCCTATAATCTGCATGTCATACGGAGTCACAGTATTATTTCACTACAAAACAGACTCTTTATGCGTGTTACTGCAAGGCACAGTGTTCTACACCACTATAAAGGCTCTCAGCAGCCAGGAAATAGCAGTTTTTTAACGCAATTCGCCGCGAATATATTGGATCAAACCAAATTTTTTCTGAAAAATTCAGCGAATTGGCAAATCTAATTTTTGAAAAATTCGCTCATCACTAATGGCTGACAATGGAGCAGAGGAAGAGGAGTCTGAACTGGAGAAGCGGAAAGGGATGATGATGTGAAACTGCCCGTGGATGTGCCCTGGCTGCCACAAGGAGGACCAGGAGAAGTAGGGAGCTTCTGTTGTGGTAGCCGGCTTGCCCACGGGATGGGGTGATGCTGCTTCATGTAATTCAATAGAGCTGTGGTGCCTACGTTTGTGTTTGCCTGTCTACATCTTATTTTGCTCTTGCACAGCTTGCACAGGGCAATGCTTCATTCTTCCAGCAGTGTGGACAAAAACTGCCAGATGGTTGATAGTCTTGCAGAGCTAATGGCAGCTGAGCACAGCTTAGTTCTGGCATGTTTTGCCCTAACCCACCCACAGCGTCAGCGGCATCACCAGATCCCGTAGCAGACGTGGCCCTGACAGTTCTTTGGGAGGTACGTGGCCTCTGCTCTTTATTGCTGCTGCCATTACCCTCCTCCTCGGATGTTGCCTTCTCCTCAGCACCCCAATACTGCTCTCAGGTCCTGTCCAGCACACAATCGTCAGCAGTGTCCTGATGTGGGATATCATGGTGGGTTCTTTGGCCCCTGCTCTGCATTTGCTCTGACTGCCACTGTCACTGCCCCCAACGCAAATACTGCGTCTACGGGTGCCGCTACTACTAGTGTTGAGCGCGAATATTCGAAAAGCGAATTTTTTAGCGAATATCGGCACTCGCTAATTCGCGAATATTTCGAATATAGCGCTATAAATTCGCTATTTCGAATATTCGTTTTTTTTTTTTTTAGTTATATTTTTTCTTTCCTACTTCCCAAAAGTAGTTCTTACCTGTCCTGAGGATTCCTGGCTTCCTGGCTGCTCTAGTCAGTGCCCGTTGCCGCTTCTGCCGACTTCCGTGCTCATGTGGAGCGTCCCCATCCATGGGAGAATCTCCATATACTAAAATGTACTGTCGGATTTGAGGAATTACGTTGAAATCGCAATGCGATTAATTCAAGTTATATTAATCGCATTGCGATTACAACTTAGCACTGCTATCTTACATAGGCTAGAATTAACGAATATGGATTGGAATATAGCTATGCACTAGCAGTGCTAAGTTGAAATCGCAATGCGAATACTTTAAGTTAAATTAA
Source organism: Bufotes viridis (assembly GCA_033119425.1). Classification (NCBI taxonomy): domain Eukaryota; kingdom Metazoa; phylum Chordata; class Amphibia; order Anura; family Bufonidae; genus Bufotes; species Bufotes viridis. Next base: position 624,433,048 of record CM065589.1, on the reverse strand, counting down.
TCGCATTGCGATTTCAACTTAGCACTGCTGCTATATTCCATATTCGTTAACTCGTTAATTCTAGCAAGCTGACCCATTATAAACCCAGCTCTAAGTTGAAATCGCAATGCGATTAATATAACTTGAATTAATCGCATAGCGATTTCAACGTAATTCCTCAAATCCGACAGTACATTTTAGTATATGGAGACGTTCCCATGGTGATGGGGACGCTCCATGAGCACAGAAGTTATGGTTGGCTTGGTAGAATTAGCGAATAGCGAATATGACCAATGTATTCGTCATATTCCTCAAAACGAAGATAACGAAGTATTCTACATCTTCGTTTTAGCTACCTATTCGTCTCGTCATCGTCAACTTCGCTATTCGCTAATTCTAGCAATCAAATAGGAAGGTTGACTTACCAGACACTCAGACAGCTGTGTTAAATTAGCTATGCGATTTTTTTTTTTTAATACAATAATTATATTACTTGATAAAATTATTATAAGTATTCTATTTATTAAAAAAAAAAAAAAAAATCGCATAGCGAATTTAACACAGCTGTCTCTATAGTCAACCTTCCTATTTGATTGCTAGAATTAGCGAGGTTGACGAATAGGTAGCTAAAACGAAGATGTAGAATACTTCGTTATCTTCGTTTTGAGGAATAGACGAATACATTCGTCATATTCGTCATCCTCGCTAATTCTAGATATGAAACCAATAGGAAAGTAGCCTTAAGTACAAATCGCAATATGCGATTATTTAAATCGCATGTTAATCGCGATAACTAGAAAAAATGACGAATATTCGATTTCGACGAATATGAAACGAATATTCATTCGAATATTCGCGAATTTCGTCGAAATCGAATATGGCACCTGCCGCTCATCACTAGCTACTACCACAACCAACATAACTATGCCTGAGGTTTGCAGCCTCTTCCTCAACCTCCTTCTTAGGGCAGTACAAATGCTTACTGCTCTCACACAAGTCGTCAACATGGAGATTATCTTGACTATCTGCAGCAGGGTGTGGTGGGGTTTTCTCTTGACTTCCTAGGAAAAAGGAAGGTGCCCCGTTAGGAAGGGGCAGTGAAGACTGAAACAACTCCACTGAAAGCCTTCTCTGGGACTGCAAGGAGGAAGAGCAGGAGGAACACCCTGGCTCCATGGCACGATGTCAGACTCCAAAGTCACCCCAACGTCATCCTGCTGCAACTGAAAGGAGGAGTGAATCATCCAGTCCACAATCTCATCCTTTTTCTCCTCAACGATAATGTTGCTCCAGCAGGGACATCTGTGCCCTACTATTATTACCTCTGGCTGGATAGATGGTGCTGCTACTACAAAGAAAAAGTGGGTTGGTCAACACATCCCAGTGTGCAGGTGCACGTTGCCATGGCTAGAAACACAGAAAAAGAACACAATGCAACAGCGCTCTGCAAACACAAATAACGTACAATAATGCCATAGCTACAGAAAATATTCTGGTGCTAATGTTACGCTTATTTTATAAATTTTAGATTCTTGGCAAATACATTTTGTACAAAATTATTTGCACCCATCTGCCTGCGTCAAGGCGATCTAAGACGGGAACCTAACACTAAATACTACCTGTTATAGAGCCATACTGGCCTCCATAAAATACAGGGAGTGCAGGTTAATGGACGCCATTATGGCATCAAAAGCGGTAAACAGCAGAGTGGACCCTGCATGCATGTGGAACCTGCATTCCCTGTGCAAAGAAGGTTTTTACATAAACAAAGAGGATTCTTTACTGTAAGAGCAGTGAAACTTTGGAACTATCTGCCTGAGGAGGTGGCAATGGTGAAATCTAGGCTTGAGCGAATCGACCTTCCTTCGGATCATAGATCTGAAGTTGATTTATTCAAATACTTTGATTTTAATGCTGTTTCCGTACAGCATTAAAATGTATTGGCTCCATGGAGCCAAACTTTGTCTCGGCTGAAGTCGCTCAAGACTTAGGTGAATTCCTACTGTATTCCTATCTGTGCATTTAAAAACAATTTTAAATTGGTCCTGGCTGGTACCTTGTTAAAAAAGCCCCACTGGTGATTCATATTTTAAATAGTTTTTAAATACGCAGATATAAATACCGTAGGAATTCATTGAAGTCTTGCGCGACTTCGGCCGAGACAAAGTTTGGCTCCACAGAGCCAATACATTTAAATCCTGTACAAAAACAGCATTAAAATCGAAGTATTTGAAATAATTGACTTTTGATCTATAAGTCGATTCGCTCAAGCCTAGTGAACTCCTTAAAAGAGTTCAAGAGGGACCTGGATGTATTTCCCGTGTGTAATAATATTACAGGCTATAGTAATTAGAGTTCTGGAGAGGTCGTTGATCCAGGGAATTATTCTGATTGGAGTCGGGAAGAATTTCCCCTAAAATGAGGTAAATCAACTTCCATCCCATGTTTTTTTTTTGCCTTCCTCTGGATCAACTTGCAGGATAACAGGCTGAACTGGATGGACAGAGGGCTTTTTTCAGCCTTACAAACTTTGTTACTATGTTACGTTTTTATTTCATGGGTCCACTCATCTATATGGAAGCCACTCTCAACTGATTTGGGTATTAATTCATGCTTGCAGATCACGTACACCCATACATGCTGATTGTCCATCCTGTGGCAGATGGGATTTTTTAGCAAGAATATGCAATATGTCACATGGCTAGAAATGTCCGCCGTTGGTTGGACCTACCCCAGACCCCTATTTCCACAAACTTGAGCCCAACTGAGCAATCTATCTATCTATTATCTTTATCTATCTATCTATCTATCTATCTATCTATCTCAACAAACAAAGAGTAGCAGCAGCACAGTCAATAGTGAAAAAGGGTGCAATCCCTCTCGGACTTCAAACAAAAAAATCCATAAGCAATATCCCAAAACAAATGATGAGGCAGCACTCCAAAATCAGTGAAGAGTGTTAGACCCATTTATTCCCCTGTAGAATAAAGGGTCTAAGACCCTTCCCTGATTTTGGAGTGCTGCCTCATCATTTGTTTTTGGATATCTATCTCAGAAGGGGATGCAAATAAACTCTTATCCAGGAGCAGAAAAGCTGGTTGTCTAGTGTCACCTATAAGTCCACGTGTTACTCTGTAAACACGCCTTGGAGCATGAACTGGGAAATAAAGGGCCAGACATGGACTTATAGGATAGCCATTCAAAAGGTGGCACCAAAAGGTTTACTTTTGTCCTCCTGGTTAAGAGCTGAATGGCATTCTCCTAACATCTACTAGAAATATTTCTCATTTGCTTGAACCTTCTCACTATAATTTGTGTATTTGTCCCTGTTGCATCTTGTTTGCTGCAGCTACACTGGAGGTAGAACAGTTACGAATATGGTCCTTATTGAGGTGGAAATGCTCTCAGGATACCAGCTCAGCTCTATCGGCATCCTGAAGGTAATACAGTAACATTGTGTTCTCAATCTCATTGGCTTGATGCTCTCTGGTGATTAGTAAAGGACAGTAATATCAGTTGCTAATGACCTCTGGACCATATTATACATTTTTTTTTTCTTACCTGACGCTGTACACACAGAGTACAGAGGGGGTCAATACATAAAAAAAATCATAAAAATAATAAGTACAATAAACATGAGCTCACTGAGTGACAGACTGGTGCAGAAGGGGTGAGGACCTTGCCCACCAGAGTTTACAATCTACCAGAGAAGGAAGGTGAAGGTAGAAGCTGACATGTATGTTATATACTTTTTAAGATTTGGATGGTCGGTAGTGCCTGGTATTTTGAAATTAGTGTATTTCATAGTATGGGGAAATAAATGGTAAAAATCATAAAGGGAGTCTGTCAGCGCTTTAGACGATGATAAACTTTGGGGGCAATTTTTGGTTGTTCTTGTATTGTATTTATTTTGAGTGGACTGGAGATTACATGTGAGGAGGTATCAGGAGATGAGGTCAGAGATGTATGGAGAGGACAGGCTGTGGACTGGAGATTACATGTGAGGAGGTATCAGGAGATGAGGTCAGAGATGTATGGAGAGGACAGGCTGTGGACTGGAGATTACATGTGAGGAGGTATCAGGAGATGAGGTCAGAGATGTATGGAGAGGACAGGCTGTGGACTGGAGATTACATGTGAGGAGGTATCAGGAGATGAGGTCAGAGATGTATGGAGAGGACAGGCTGTGGACTGGAGATTACATGTGAGGAGGTATCAGGAGATGAGGTCAGAGATGTATGGAGAGGACAGGCTGTGGACTGGAGATTACATGTGAGGAGGTATCAGGAGATGAGGTCAGAGATGTATGGAGAGGACAGGCTGTGGACTGGAGATTACATGTGAGGAGGTATCAGGAGATGAGGTCAGAGATGTATGGAGAGGACAGGCTGTGGACTGGAGATTACATGTGAGGAGGTATCAGGAGATGAGGTCAGAGATGTACGGAGAGGACAGGTTGTGGACTGGAGATTACATGTGAGGAGGTATCAGGAGATGAGGTCAGAGATGTACGGAGAGGACAGGTTGTGGACTGGAGATTAGACATGAGGAGGTATCAGGAGATTAGGTCAGAGATATATGGAGAGGACAGGCTGTGGACTGGAGATTACATGTGAGGAGGTATCAGGAGATGAGGTCAGAGATGTATGGAGGGGACAGGTTGTGGACTGGAGATTACATGTAAGGAGGTATCAGGAGATGAGGTCAGAGATGTATGGAGAGGACAGGTTGTGGACTGGAGATTAGACATGATGAGGTATCAGGAGATTAGGTCAGAGATATATGGAGAGGACAGGCTGTGGACTGGAGATTACATGTGAGGAGGTATCAGGAGATGAGGTCAGAGATGTATGGAGGGGATAGGTTTTGGACTGGAGATGACATGTGGGGAGGTATCAGGAGATGAGGTCAGAGATGTATGGAGAGGACAGGTTGTGGACTGGAGATTACATGTGGGGAGGTATCAGGAGATGAGGTCAGAGATGTATGGAGAGGACAGGCTGTGGACTGGAGATTACATGTGGGGAGGTATCAGGAGAGGAGGTCAGAGATGTATGGAGAGGACAGGTTGTGGACTGGAGATTACATGTGAGGAGGTATCAGGAGATGAGGTCAGAGATGTATGGAGAGGATAGGCTGTGGACTGGAGATTACATGTGAGGAGGTATCAGGAGATGAGGTCAGACATGTATGGAGAGGACAGGTTGTGGTCTGGAGATTACATGTGGGGAGGTATCAGGAGATGAGGTCAGAGATGTATGGAGAGGACAGGCTGTGGACTGGAGATTACATGTGAGGAGGTATCAGGAGATGAGGTCAGAGATGTATGGAGGGGACAGGCTGTGGACTGGAGATTACATGTGAGGAGGTATCAGGAGATGAGGTCAGAGATGTATGGAGAGGACAGGCTGTGGACTGGAGATTACATGTGAGGAGGTATCAGGAGATGAGGTCAGAGAGGTATGGGGAGGACAGGCTGTGGACTGGAGATTACATGTGAGGAGGTATCAGGAGATGAGGTCAGAGATGTATGGAGAGGACAGGCTGTGGACTGGAGATTACATGTGGGGAGGTATCAGGAGATGAGGTCAGAGATGTATGGAGAGGACAGGTTGTGGACTGGAGATTACATGTGAGGAGGTATCAGGAGATGAGGTCAGAGATGTATGGAGAGGACAGGTTGTGGACTGGAGATTACATGTGAGGAGGTATCAGGAGATTAGGTCAGAGATGTATGGAGAGGACAGGCTGTGGACTGGAGATTACATGTGAGGAGGTATCAGGAGATGAGGTCAGAGATGTATGGAGAGGACAGGCTGTGGACTGGAGATTACATGTGAGGAGGTATCTGGAGATGAGGTCAGAGATGTATGGAGAGGACAGGCTGTGGACTGGAGATTACATGTGAGGAGGTATTAGGAGATGTGGTCAGAGATGTATGGGGAGGACAGGCTGTGGACTGGAGATTACATGTGAGGAGGTATCAGGAGAATAGGTCAGAGATGTATGGAGAGGACAGGCTGTGGACTGGAGATTACATGTGAGGAGGTATCAGGAGGTGAGGTCAGAGATGTATGGAGAGGACAGGCTGTACACTGGAGATTACATGTGGGGAGGTATCAGGAGATGAGGTCAGAGATGTATGGAGAGGACAGGCTGTGGACTGGAGATTATATGTGAGGAGGTATCAGGAGATTGGGTCAGAGATGTATGGAGAGGACAGGCTGTGGGCAGGAGATTACATGTGAGGAGGTATCAGGAGATGAGGTCAGAGATGTATGGAGAGGACAGGCTGTGGACTGGAGATTACATGTGAGGAGGTATCAGGAGATGAGGTCAGAGATGTATGGAGAGGACAGGCTGTGGAGTGGAGATTACATGTGAGGAGGTATCTGGAGATGAGGTCAGAGATGTATGGAGGGGACAGGCTGTGGACTGGAGATTACATGTGAGGAGGTATTAGGAGATGTGGTCAGAGATGTATGGGGAGGACAGGCTGTGGACTGGAGATTACATGTGAGGAGGTATCAGGGGATGAGGTCAGAGATGTATGGAGAGGACAGGCTGTACACTGGAGATTAAATGTGGGGAGGTATCAGGAGATGAGGTCAGAGATGTATGGAGAGGACAGGCTGTGGACTGGAGATTATATGTGAGGAGGTATCAGGAGATTGGGTCAGAGATGTATGGAGAGGACAGGCTGTGGGCAGGAGATTAAATGTGAGGAGGTATCAGGAGATGAGGTCAGAGATGTATGGAGAGGACAGGCTGTGGACTGGAGATTACATGTGAGGAGGTATCAGGAGATGAGGTCAGAGATGTACGGAGAGGACAGGCTGTGGACTGGAGATTACATGTGAGGAGGTATCAGGAGATGAGGTCAGAGATGTATGGAGAGGACAGGCTGTGGACTGGAGATTACATGTGAGGAGGTATCAGGAGATGAGGTCAGAGATGTATGGAGGGGACAGGCTGTGGACTGGAGATTACATGTGAGGAGGTATCGGGAGATTAGGACAGAGATGTATGGAGAGGACAGGCTGTGGACTGGAGATTACATGTGAGGAGGTATCAGGAGATGAGGTCAGAGATGTATGGAGAGGACAGGTTGTGGACTGGAGATTACATGTGAGGAGGTATCAGGAGATGAGGTCAGAGATGTATGGAGAGGACAGGCTGTGGACTGGAGATTACATGTGGGGAGGTATCAGGAGATGAGGTCAGAGATGTATGGAGGGGACAGGTTGTGGACTGGAGATTACATGTGAGGAGGTATCAGGAGATGAGGTCAGAGATGTATGGAGAGGACAGGCTGTGGACTGGAGATTACATGTGGGGAGGTATCAGGAGATGAGGTCAGAGATGTATGGAGAGGACAGGTTGTGGACTGGAGATTACATGTGAGGAGGTATCAGGAGATGAGGTCAGAGATGTATGGAGAGGACAGGTTGTGGACTGGAGATTACATGTGAGGAGGTATCAGGAGATGAGGTCAGAGATGTATGGAGAGGACAGGTTGTGGACTGGAGATTACATGTGAGGAGGTATCAGGAGATGAGGTCAGAGATGTATGGAGAGGACAGGCTGTGGACTGGAGATTACATGTGAGGAGGTATCAGGAGATGAGGTCAGAGATGTATGGAGAGGACAGGCTGTGGACTGGAGATTACATGTGAGGAGGTATCAGGAGATGAGGTCAGAGATGTATGGAGAGGACAGGCTGTGGACTGGAGATTACATGTGAGGAGGTATCAGGAGATGAGGTCAGAGATGTATGGAGAGGACAGGCTGTGGACTGGAGATTACATGTGAGGAGGTATCAGGAGATGAGGTCAGAGATGTATGGAGAGGACAGGCTGTGGACTGGAGATTACATGTGAGGAGGTATCAGGAGATGAGGTCAGAGATGTATGGAGAGGACAGGCTGTGGACTGGAGATTACATGTGAGGAGGTATCAGGAGATGAGGTCAGAGATGTATGGAGAGGACAGGCTGTGGACTGGAGATTACATGTGAGGAGGTATCAGGAGATGAGGTCAGAGATGTATGGAGAGGACAGGCTGTGGACTGGAGATTACATGTGAGGAGGTATCAGGAGATGAGGTCAGAGATGTATGGAGAGGACAGGCTGTGGACTGGAGATTACATGTGAGGAGGTATCAGGAGATGAGGTCAGAGATGTATGGAGAGGACAGGCTGTGGACTGGAGATTACATGTGAGGAGGTATCAGGAGATGAGGTCAGAGATGTATGGAGAGGACAGGTTGTGGACTGGAGATTACATGTGAGGAGGTATCAGGAGATGAGGTCAGAGATGTATGGAGAGGACAGGTTGTGGACTGGAGATTACATGTGAGGAGGTATCAGGAGATGAGGTCAGAGATGTATGGAGAGGACAGGTTGTGGACTGGAGATTACATGTGAGGAGGTATCAGGAGATGAGGTCAGAGATGTATGGAGAGGACAGGTTGTGGACTGGAGATTACATGTGAGGAGGTATCAGGAGATGAGGTCAGAGATGTATGGAGAGGACAGGTTGTGGACTGGAGATTACATGTGAGGAGGTATCAGGAGATGAGGTCAGAGATGTATGGAGAGGACAGGTTGTGGACTGGAGATTACATGTGAGGAGGTATCAGGAGATGAGGTCAGAGATGTATGGAGAGGACAGGCTGTGGACTGGAGATTACATGTGAGGAGGTATCAGGAGATGAGGTCAGAGATGTATGGAGAGGACAGGTTGTGGACTGGAGATTACATGTGAGGAGGTATCAGGAGATGAGGTCAGAGATGTATGGAGAGGACAGGTTGTGGACTGGAGATTACATGTGAGGAGGTATCAGGAGATGAGGTCAGAGATGTATGGAGAGGACAGGCTGTGGACTGGAGATTACATGTGAGGAGGTATCAGGAGATGAGGTCAGAGATGTATGGAGGGGACAGGCTGTGGACTGGAGATTACATGTGAGGAGGTATCAGGAGATGAGGTCAGAGATGTATGGAGAGGACAGGCTGTGGACTGGAGATTACATGTGAGGAGGTATCAGGAGATGAGGTCAGAGATGTATGGAGAGGACAGGCTGTGGACTGGAGATTACATGTGGGGAGGTATCAGGAGATGAGGTCAGAGATGTATGGAGAGGACAGGTTGTGGACTGGAGATTACATGTGAGGAGGTATCAGGAGATGAGGTCAGAGATGTATGGAGAGGACAGGCTGTGGACTGGAGATTACATGTGAGGAGGTATCAGGAGATGAGGTCAGAGATGTATGGAGAGGACAGGCTGTGGACTGGAGATTACATGTGAGGAGGTATCAGGAGATGAGGTCAGAGATGTATGGAGAGGACAGGCTGTGGACTGGAGATTACATGTGAGGAGGTATCAGGAGATGAGGTCAGAGATGTATGGAGAGGACAGGCTGTGGACTGGAGATTACATGTGAGGAGGTATCAGGAGATGAGGTCAGAGATGTATGGAGAGGACAGGTTGTGGACTGGAGATTACATGTGAGGAGGTATCAGGAGATGAGGTCAGAGATGTATGGAGAGGACAGGCTGTGGACTGGAGATTACATGTGAGGAGGTATCAGGAGATGAGGTCAGAGATGTATGGAGAGGACAGGCTGTGGACTGGAGATTACATGTGAGGAGGTATCAGGAGATGAGGTCAGAGATGTATGGAGAGGACAGGCTGTGGACTGGAGATTACATGTGAGGAGGTATCAGGAGATGAGGTCAGAGATGTATGGAGAGGACAGGCTGTGGACTGGAGATTACATGTGAGGAGGTATCAGGAGATGAGGTCAGAGATGTATGGAGAGGACAGGCTGTGGACTGGAGATTACATGTGAGGAGGTATCAGGAGATGAGGTCAGAGATGTATGGAGAGGACAGGCTGTGGACTGGAGATTACATGTGAGGAGGTATCAGGAGATGAGGTCAGAGATGTATGGAGAGGACAGGCTGTGGACTGGAGATTACATGTGAGGAGGTATCAGGAGATGAGGTCAGAGATGTATGGAGAGGACAGGTTGTGGACTGGAGATTACATGTGAGGAGGTATCAGGAGATGAGGTCAGAGATGTATGGGAGAGGACAGGCTGTGGACTGGAGATTACATGTGAGGAGGTATCAGGAGATGAGGTCAGAGATGTATGGAGAGGACAGGTTGTGGACTGAGATTACATGTGAGGAGGTATCAGGAGATGAGGTCAGAGATGTATGGAGAGTGACAGGTTGTGGACTGGAGATTACATGTGAGGAGGTATCAGGAGATGAGGTCAGAGATGTATGGAGAGGACAGGCTGTGGACTGAGATTACATGTGAGGAGGTATCAGGAGATGAGGTCAGAGATGTATGGAGAGGACAGGCTGTGGACTGGAGATTACATGTGAGGAGGTATCAGGAGATGAGGTCAGAGATGTATGGAGAGGACAGGTTGTGGACTGGAGATTACATGTGAGGAGGTATCAGGAGATGAGGTCAGAGATGTATGGAGAGACAGGTTGTGGACTGGAGATTACATGTGAGGAGGTATCAGGAGATGAGGTCAGAGATGTATGGAGAGGACAGGTTGTGGACTGGAGATTACATGTGAGGAGGTATCAGGAGATGAGGTCAGAGATGTATGGAGAGGACAGGCTGTGGACTGGAGATTACATGTGAGGAGGTATCAGGAGATGAGGTCAGAGATGTATGGAGAGGACAGGCTGTGGACTGAGATTACATGTGAGGAGGTATCAGGAGATGAGGTCAGAGATGTATGGAGAGGACAGGCTGTGGACTGGAGATTACATGTGAGGAGGTATCAGGAGATGAGGTCAGAGATGTATGGAGAGGACAGGCTGTGGACTGAGATTACATGTGAGGAGGTATCAGGAGATGAGGTCAGAGATGTATGGAGAGGACAGGCTGTGGACTGGAGATTACATGTGAGGAGGTATCAGGAGATGAGGTCAGAGATGTATGGAGAGGACAGGCTGTGGACTGGAGATTACATGTGAGGAGGTATCAGGAGATGAGGTCAGAGATGTATGGAGAGGACAGGCTGTGGACTGGAGATTATATGTGAGGAGGTATCAGGAGATGAGGTCAGAGATGTATGGGAGAGGACAGGTTGTGGACTGAGATTACATGTGAGGAGGTATCAGGAGATGAGGTCAGAGATGTATGGAGAGGACAGGCTGTGGACTGGAGATTACATGTGAGGAGGTATCAGGAGATGAGGTCAGAGATGTATGGAGAGGACAGGTTGTGGACTGAGATTACATGTGAGGAGGTATCAGGAGATGAGGTCAGAGATGTATGGAGAGGACAGGTTGTGGACTGAGATTACATGTGAGGAGGTATCAGGAGATGAGGTCAGAGATGTATGGAGAGGACAGGCTGTGGACTGGAGATTACATGTGAGGAGGTATCAGGAGATGAGGTCAGAGATGTATGGAGAGGACAGGCTGTGGACTGAGATTATATGTGAGGAGGTATCAGGAGATGAGGTCAGAGATGTATGGAGAGGACAGGCTGTGGACTGGAGATTATATGTGAGGAGGTATCAGGAGATGAGGTCAGAGATGTATGGAGAGGACAGGCTGTGGACTGAGATTACATGTGAGGAGGTATCAGGAGATGAGGTCAGAGATGTATGGAGAGGACAGGTTGTGGACTGGAGATTATATGTGAGGAGGTATCAGGAGATGAGGTCAGAGATGTATGGAGAGGACAGGCTGTGGACTGAGATTACATGTGAGGAGGTATCAGGAGATGAGGTCAGAGATGGATGGAGAGGACAGGCTGTGGACTGGAGATTATATGTGAGGAGGTATCAGGAGATGAGGTCAGAGATGTATGGAGAGGACAGGCTGTGGACTGGAGATTATATGTGAGGAGGTATCAGGAGATGAGGTCAGAGATGTATGGAGAGGACAGGTTGTGGACTGGAGATTATATGTGAGGAGGTATCAGGAGATGAGGTCAGAGATGTATGGAGAGGACAGGCTGTGGACTGAGATTACATGTGAGGAGGTATCAGGAGATGAGGTCAGAGATGTATGGAGAGGACAGGCTGTGGACTGGAGATTATATGTGAGGAGGTATCAGGAGATGAGGTCAGAGATGTATGGAGAGGACAGGTTGTGGACTGGAGATTACATGTGAGGAGGTATCAGGAGATGAGGTCAGAGATGTATGGAGAGGACAGGCTGTGGACTGGAGATTACATGTGAGGAGGTATCAGGAGATGAGGTCAGAGATGTATGGAGAGGACAGGCTGTGGACTGGAGATTATATGTGAGGAGGTATCAGGAGATGAGGTCAGAGATGTATGGAGAGGACAGGTTGTGGACTGGAGATTATATGTGAGGAGGTATCAGGAGATGAGGTCAGAGATGTATGGAGAGGACAGGTTGTGGACTGAGATTACATGTGAGGAGGTATCAGGAGATGAGGTCAGAGATGTATGGAGAGGACAGGCTGTGGACTGGAGATTATATGTAGGAGGTATCAGGAGATGAGGTCAGAGATGTATGGAGAGGACAGGTTGTGGACTGAGATTATATGTGAGGAGGTATCAGGAGATGAGGTCAGAGATGTATGGAGAGGACAGGCTGTGGACTGGAGATTATATGTGAGGAGGTATCAGGAGATGAGGTCAGAGATGTATGGAGAGGACAGGCTGTGGACTGAGATTATATGTGAGGAGGTATCAGGAGATGAGGTCAGAGATGTATGGAGAGGACAGGCTGTGGACTGGAGATTATATGTGAGGAGGTATCAGGAGATGAGGTCAGAGATGTATGGAGAGGACAGGCTGTGGACTGGAGATTATATGTGAGGAGGTATCAGGAGATGAGGTCAGAGATGTATGGAGAGGACAGGTTGTGGACTGGAGATTATATGTGAGGAGGTATCAGGAGATGAGGTCAGAGATGTATGGAGAGGACAGGTTGTGGACTGGAGATTATATGTGAGGAGGTATCAGGAGATGAGGTCAGAGATGTATGGAGAGGACAGGCTGTGGACTGGAGATTATATGTGAGGAGGTATCAGGAGATGAGGTCAGAGATGTATGGAGAGGACAGGCTGTGGACTGGAGATTATATGTGAGGAGGTATCAGGAGATGAGGTCAGAGATGTATGGAGAGTGACAGGCTGTGGACTGAGATTATATGTGAGGAGGTATCAGGAGATGAGGTCAGAGATGTATGGAGAGGACAGGTTGTGGACTGGAGATTATATGTGAGGAGGTATCAGGAGATGAGGTCAGAGATGTATGGAGAGGACAGGTTGTGGACTGGAGATTATATGTGAGGAGGTATCAGGAGATGAGGTCAGAGATGTATGGAGAGGACAGGCTGTGGACTGGAGATTATATGTGAGGAGGTATCAGGAGATGAGGTCAGAGATGTATGGAGAGGACAGGCTGTGGACTGGAGATTATATGTGAGGAGGTATCAGGAGATGAGGTCAGAGATGTATGGAGAGGACAGGCTGTGGACTGGAGATTATATGTGAGGAGGTATCAGGAGATGAGGTCAGAGATGTATGGAGAGGACAGGTTGTGGACTGGAGATTATATGTGAGGAGGTATCAGGAGATGAGGTCAGAGATGTATGGAGAGGACAGGTTGTGGACTGGAGATTATATGTGAGGAGGTATCAGGAGATGAGGTCAGAGATGTATGGAGAGGACAGGCTGTGGACTGGAGATTATATGTGAGGAGGTATCAGGAGATGAGGTCAGAGATGTATGGAGAGGACAGGTTGTGGACTGGAGATTATATGTGAGGAGGTATCAGGAGATGAGGTCAGAGATGTATGGAGAGGACAGGTTGTGGACTGGAGATTATATGTGAGGAGGTATCAGGAGATGAGGTCAGAGATGTATGGAGAGGACAGGCTGTGGACTGGAGATTATATGTGAGGAGGTATCAGGAGATGAGGTCAGAGATGTATGGAGAGGACAGGCTGTGGACTGGAGATTATATGTGAGGAGGTATCAGGAGATGAGGTCAGAGATGTATGGAGAGGACAGGTTGTGGACTGGAGATTATATGTGAGGAGGTATCAGGAGATGAGGTCAGAGATGTATGGAGAGGACAGGTTGTGGACTGAGATTATATGTGAGGAGGTATCAGGAGATGAGGTCAGAGATGTATGGAGAGGACAGGTTGTGGACTGAGATTACATGTGAGGAGGTATCAGGAGATGAGGTCAGAGATGTATGGAGAGGACAGGCTGTGGACTGGAGATTATATGTGAGGAGGTATCAGGAGATGAGGTCAGAGATGTATGGAGAGGACAGGCTGTGGACTGGAGATTATATGTGAGGAGGTATCAGGAGATGAGGTCAGAGATGTATGGAGAGGACAGGCTGTGGACTGGAGATTATATGTGAGGAGGTATCAGGAGATGAGGTCAGAGATGTATGGAGAGGACAGGTTGTGGACTGGAGATTATATGTGAGGAGGTATCAGGAGATGAGGTCAGAGATGTATGGAGAGGACAGGCTGTGGACTGGAGATTATATGTGAGGAGGTATCAGGAGATGAGGTCAGAGATGTATGGAGAGGACAGGTTGTGGACTGGAGATTATATGTGAGGAGGTATCAGGAGATGAGGTCAGAGATGTATGGAGAGGACAGGTTGTGGACTGGAGATTATATGTGAGGAGGTATCAGGAGATGAGGTCAGAGATGTATGGAGAGGACAGGTTGTGGACTGGAGATTATATGTGAGGAGGTATCAGGAGATGAGGTCAGAGATGTATGGAGAGGACAGGTTGTGGACTGGAGATTATATGTGAGGAGGTATCAGGAGATGAGGTCAGAGATGTATGGAGAGGACAGGCTGTGGACTGGAGATTATATGTGAGGAGGTATCAGGAGATGAGGTCAGAGATGTATGGAGAGGACAGGTTGTGGACTGGAGATTATATGTGAGGAGGTATCAGGAGATGAGGTCAGAGATGTATGGAGAGGACAGGTTGTGGACTGGAGATTATATGTGAGGAGGTATCAGGAGATGAGGTCAGAGATGTATGGAGAGGACAGGTTGTGGACTGGAGATTATATGTGAGGAGGTATCAGGAGATGAGGTCAGAGATGTATGGAGAGGACAGGTTGTGGACTGGAGATTATATGTGAGGAGGTATCAGGAGATGAGGTCAGAGATGTATGGAGAGGACAGGTTGTGGACTGGAGATTATATGTGAGGAGGTATCAGGAGATGAGGTCAGAGATGTATGGAGAGGACAGGTTGTGGACTGGAGATTATATGTGAGGAGGTATCAGGAGATGAGGTCAGAGATGTATGGAGAGGACAGGTTGTGGACTGGAGATTATATGTGAGGAGGTATCAGGAGATGAGGTCAGAGATGTATGGAGAGGACAGGCTGTGGACTGGAGATTATATGTGAGGAGGTATCAGGAGATGAGGTCAGAGATGTATGGAGAGGACAGGCTGTGGACTGGAGATTATATGTGAGGAGGTATCAGGAGATGAGGTCAGAGATGTATGGAGAGGACAGGTTGTGGACTGGAGATTATATGTGAGGAGGTATCAGGAGATTAGGTCAGAGATGTATGGAGAGGACAGGCTGTGGACTGAGATTATATGTGAGGAGGTATCAGGAGATGAGGTCAGAGATGTATGGAGAGGACAGGTTGTGGACTGGAGATTATATGTGAGGAGGTATCAGGAGATGAGGTCAGAGATGTATGGAGAGGACAGGCTGTGGACTGGAGATTATATGTGAGGAGGTATCAGGAGATGAGGTCAGAGATGTATGGAGAGGACAGGCTGTGGACTGGAGATTATATGTGAGGAGGTATCAGGAGATGAGGTCAGAGATGTATGGAGAGGACAGGTTGTGGACTGGAGATTATATGTGAGGAGGTATCAGGAGATGAGGTCAGAGATGTATGGAGAGGACAGGTTGTGGACTGGAGATTATATGTGAGGAGGTATCAGGAGATGAGGTCAGAGATGTATGGAGAGGACAGGCTGTGGACTGGAGATTATATGTGAGGAGGTATCAGGAGATGAGGTCAGAGATGTATGGAGAGGACAGGTTGTGGACTGGAGATTATATGTGAGGAGGTATCAGGAGATGAGGTCAGAGATGTATGGAGAGGACAGGTTGTGGACTGGAGATTATATGTGAGGAGGTATCAGGAGATGAGGTCAGAGATGTATGGAGAGGACAGGTTGTGGACTGGAGATTATATGTGAGGAGGTATCAGGAGATGAGGTCAGAGATGTATGGAGAGGACAGGTTGTGGACTGGAGATTATATGTGAGGAGGTATCAGGAGATGAGGTCAGAGATGTATGGAGAGGACAGGTTGTGGACTGGAGATTATATGTGAGGAGGTATCAGGAGATGAGGTCAGAGATGTATGGAGAGGACAGGTTGTGGACTGGAGATTATATGTGAGGAGGTATCAGGAGATGAGGTCAGAGATGTATGGAGAGGACAGGCTGTGGACTGGAGATTATATGTGAGGAGGTATCAGGAGATGAGGTCAGAGATGTATGGAGAGGACAGGTTGTGGACTGAGATTATATGTGAGGAGGTATCAGGAGATGAGGTCAGAGATGTATGGAGAGGACAGGCTGTGGACTGGAGATTATATGTGAGGAGGTATCAGGAGATGAGGTCAGAGATGTATGGAGAGGACAGGTTGTGGACTGGAGATTATATGTGAGGAGGTATCAGGAGATGAGGTCAGAGATGTATGGAGAGGACAGGTTGTGGACTGGAGATTATATGTGAGGAGGTATCAGGAGATGAGGTCAGAGATGTATGGAGAGGACAGGTTGTGGACTGGAGATTATATGTGAGGAGGTATCAGGAGATGAGGTCAGAGATGTATGGAGAGGACAGGTTGTGGACTGGAGATTATATGTGAGGAGGTATCAGGAGATGAGGTCAGAGATGTATGGAGAGGACAGGTTGTGGACTGGAGATTATATGTGAGGAGGTATCAGGAGATGAGGTCAGAGATGTATGGAGAGGACAGGTTGTGGACTGGAGATTATATGTGAGGAGGTATCAGGAGATGAGGTCAGAGATGTATGGAGAGGACAGGTTGTGGACTGGAGATTATATGTGAGGAGGTATCAGGAGATGAGGTCAGAGATGTATGGAGAGGACAGGTTGTGGACTGGAGATTATATGTGAGGAGGTATCAGGAGATGAGGTCAGAGATGTATGGAGAGGACAGGCTGTGGACTGGAGATTATATGTGAGGAGGTATCAGGAGATGAGGTCAGAGATGTATGGAGAGGACAGGTTGTGGACTGGAGATTATATGTGAGGAGGTATCAGGAGATGAGGTCAGAGATGTATGGAGAGGACAGGTTGTGGACTGGAGATTATATGTGAGGAGGTATCAGGAGATGAGGTCAGAGATGTATGGAGAGGACAGGTTGTGGACTGGAGATTATATGTGAGGAGGTATCAGGAGATGAGGTCAGAGATGTATGGAGAGGACAGGTTGTGGACTGGAGATTATATGTGAGGAGGTATCAGGAGATGAGGTCAGAGATGTATGGAGAGGACAGGCTGTGGACTGGAGATTATATGTGAGGAGGTATCAGGAGATGAGGTCAGAGATGTATGGAGAGGACAGGTTGTGGACTGGAGATTATATGTGAGGAGGTATCAGGAGATGAGGTCAGAGATGTATGGAGAGGACAGGTTGTGGACTGGAGATTATATGTGAGGAGGTATCAGGAGATGAGGTCAGAGATGTATGGAGAGGACAGGTTGTGGACTGAGATTATATGTGAGGAGGTATCAGGAGATGAGGTCAGAGATGTATGGAGAGGACAGGTTGTGGACTGGAGATTATATGTGAGGAGGTATCAGGAGATGAGGTCAGAGATGTATGGAGAGGACAGGTTGTGGACTGGAGATTATATGTGAGGAGGTATCAGGAGATGAGGTCAGAGATGTATGGAGAGGACAGGTTGTGGACTGGAGATTATATGTGAGGAGGTATCAGGAGATGAGGTCAGAGATGTATGGAGAGGACAGGCTGTGGACTGGAGATTATATGTGAGGAGGTATCAGGAGATGAGGTCAGAGATGTATGGAGAGGACAGGTTGTGGACTGGAGATTATATGTGAGGAGGTATCAGGAGATGAGGTCAGAGATGTATGGAGAGGACAGGCTGTGGACTGGAGATTATATGTGAGGAGGTATCAGGAGATGAGGTCAGAGATGTATGGAGAGGACAGGTTGTGGACTGGAGATTATATGTGAGGAGGTATCAGGAGATGAGGTCAGAGATGTATGGAGAGGACAGGCTGTGGACTGGAGATTATATGTGAGGAGGTATCAGGAGATGAGGTCAGAGATGTATGGAGAGGACAGGCTGTGGACTGGAGATTATATGTGAGGAGGTATCAGGAGATGAGGTCAGAGATGTATGGAGAGGACAGGCTGTGGACTGGAGATTATATGTGAGGAGGTATCAGGAGATGAGGTCAGAGATGTATGGAGAGGACAGGCTGTGGACTGGAGATTATATGTGAGGAGGTATCAGGAGATTAGGTCAGAGATGTATGGAGAGGACAGGTTGTGGACTGGAGATTATATGTGAGGAGGTATCAGGAGATGAGGTCAGAGATGTATGGAGAGGACAGGTTGTGGACTGGAGATTATATGTGAGGAGTACTACTATATACACCTCTCCCCCCTGATATACAGACACACACACCTATACAATATATAGAATCCATCATATAAGATACATATAGCGGCCCCCTATACTATATACACCTCTCCCCCTGATATACAGACACACACACCTATACAATATATAGAATCCCCATACAAGATACAAATAGCGGCCCCCTATACTATATACACCTCTCCCCCTGATATACAGACACACACACCTATACAATATATAGAATCCCCCATACAAGATACATATAGCGGCCCTCTATACTATATACACCTCTCCCCCTGATATACAGACACACACACCTATACAATATATAGAATCCCCCATACAAGATACATATAGCGGCCCCCTATACTATATACACCTCTCCCCTGATATACAGACACACACACCTATACAATATATAGAATCCCCATACAAGATACATATAGCGGCCCCCTATACTATATACACCTCTCCCCTGATATACAGACACACACACCTATACAATATATAGAATCCCCATACAAGATACATATAGCGGCCCCCTATACTATATACACCTCTCCCCTGATATACAGACACACACACCTATACAATATATAGAATCCCCATACAAGATACATATAGCGGCCCCCTATACTATATACACCTCTCCCCCTGATATACAGACACACACACCTATACAATATATAGAATCCCCATACAAGATACATATAGCGGCCCCTATACTATATACACCTCTCCCCTGATATACAGACACACACACCTATACAATATATAGAATCCCCCATACAAGATACATATAGCGGCCCCCTATACTATATACACCTCTCCCCCTGATATACAGACACACACACCTATACAATATATAGAATCCCCCATACAAGATACATATAGCTGCCCCTATACTATATACACCTCTCCCCCTGATATACAGACACACACACCTATACAATATATAGAATCCCCCATACAAGATACATATAGCGGCCCCCTATAGCTATATACACCTCTCCCCTGATATACAGACACACACACCTATACAATATATAGAATCCCTCATATAAGATACATATAGCGGCCCCTATACTATATACACTCTCTCCCCTGATATACAGACACACACACCTATACAATATATAGAATCCCCATACAAGATACATATAGCGGCCTCCTATACTATATACACCTCTCCCCTGATATACAGACACACACACCTATACAATATATAGAATCCCCATACAAGATACATATAGCGGCCCCTATACTATATACACCTCTCCCCCTGATATACAGACACACACACCTATACAATATATAGAATCCCCATACAAGATACATATAGCGGCCCCCTATACTATATACACCTCTCCCCTGATATACAGACACACACCTATACAATATATAGAATCCCCATACAAGATACATATAGCGGCCCCCTATACTATATACACCTCTCCCCTGATATACAGACACACACACCTATACAATATATAGAATCCATCATATAAGATACATATAATGCGCCCCCTATACTATATACACCTCTCCCCTGATATACAGACACACACACCTATACAATATATAGAATCCCCATACAAGATACATATAGCGGCCCCTATACTATATACACCTCTCCCCTGATATACAGACACACACACCTATACAATATATAGAATCCCCATACAAGATACATATAGCGGCCCCTATACTATATACACCTCTCCCCTGATATACAGACACACACACCTATACAATATATAGAATCCCCCATACAAGATACATATAGCGGCTCCCTATACTATATACACCTCTCCCCTGATATACAGACACACACACCTATACAATATATAGAATCCCCATATAAGATACATATAGCGGCCCCCTATAGCATATACACCTCTCCCCCTGATATACAGACACACACACCTATACAATATATAGAATCCATCATATAAGATACATATAGCGGCCCCCTATACTATATACACCTCTCCCCCTGATATAGAGACACATACACCTATACAATATATAGAATCCCCCATATAAGATACATATAGGGGCCCCCTATACTATATACACCTCCCCCCTGATATACAGACACACACACCTATACAATATATAGAATCCCCATATAAGATACATATAGCGGCCCCCTATACTATATACACCTCTCCCCCCGATATACAGACACACACATCTATACAATATATAGAATCCCCCATACAAGATACATATAGCGGCCCCCTATACTATATACAGCTCTCCCCCTGATATACAGACACACACACCTATACAATATATAGAATCCCCATACAAGATACATATAGCGGCCCCTATACTATATACACCTCTCCCTGATATACAGACACACACACCTATACAATATATAGAATCCCTCATATAAGATACATATAGCGGCCCTCTATACTATATACACCTCTCCCCTGATATACAGACACACACACCTATACAATATATAGAATCCCCCATACAAGATACATATAGCGGCCCTCTATACTATATACACCTCTCCCCTGATATACAGACACACACACCTATACAATATATAGAATCCCTCATACAAGATACATATAGCGGCCCCCTATACTATATACACCTCTCCCCTGATATACAGACACACACACCTATACAATATATAGAATCCCCTATACAAGATACATATAGCGGCCCCCTATAGCTATATACACCTCTCCCCTGATATACAGACACACACACCTATACAATATATAGAATCCCCCATACAAGATACATATAGCGGCCCCTATACTATATACACCTCTCCCCTGATATACAGACACACACACCTATACAATATATAGAATCCCCATACAAGATACATATAGCGGCCCCTATACTATATACACCTCTCCCCTGATATACAGACACACACACCTATACAATATATAGAATCCCCATACAAGATACATATAGCGGCCCCCTATACTATATACACCTCTCTCCCTGATATACAGACACACACACCTATACAATATATAGAATCCCCATACAAGATACATATAGCGGCCCCTATACTATATACACCTCTCCCCTGATATACAGACACACACACCTATACAATATATAGAATCCCCCATACAAGATACATATAGCGGCCCTCTATACTATATACACCTCTCCCCTGATATACAGACACACACACCTATACAATATATAGAATCCCCATACAAGATACATATAGCGGCCCCTATACTATATACACCTCTCCCCTGATATACAGACACACACACCTATACAATATATAGAATCCCCATACAAGATACATATAGCGGCCCCCTATACTATATACACCTCTCCCCTGATATACAGACACACACACCTATACAATATATAGAATCCCCATATAAGATACATATAGCGGCCCCCTATACTATATACACCTCTCCCCTGATATACAGACACACACACCTATACAATATATAGAATCCCCATACAAGATACATATAGCGGCCCCCTATACTATATACACCTCTCCCCTGATATACAGACACACACACCTATACAATATATAGAATCCCCATACAAGATACATATAGCGGCCCCCTATACTATATACACCTCTCCCCTGATATACAGACACACACACCTATACAATATATAGAATCCCCATACAAGATACATATAGCGGCCCCCTATACTATATACACCTCTCCCCTGATATACAGACACACACACCTATACAATATATAGAATCCTCATATAAGATACATATAGCGGCCCCTATACTATATACACCTCTCCCTGATATACAGACACACACACCTATACAATATATAGAATCCCCATACAAGATACATATAGCGGCCCCCTATACTATATACACCTCTCCCCTGATATACAGACACACACACCTATACAATATATAGAATCCCCCATATAAGATACATATAGCGGCCCCCTATACTATATACACCTCTCCCCCGATATACAGACACACACACCTATACAATATATAGAATCCCCCATACAAGATACATATAGCGGCCCCCTATACTATATACACCTCTCCCCTGATATACAGACACACACACCTATACAATATATAGAATCCCCATACAAGATACATATAGCGGCCCCCTATACTATATACACCTCTCCCCTGATATACAGACACACACACCTATACAATATATAGAATCCCCATATAAGATACATATAGCGGCCCCCTATACTATATACACCTCTCCCCTGATATACAGACACACACACCTATACAATATATAGAATCCCCATACAAGATACATATAGCGGCCCCCTATACTATATACACCTCTCCCCTGATATACAGACACACACACCTATACAATATATAGAATCCCCCATACAAGATACATATAGCGGCCCCCTATACTATATACACCTAACCCCCTGATATACAGACACACACACCTATACAATATATAGAATCCATCATATAAGATACATATAATGGCCCCCTATACTATATACACCTCTCCCCCCTGATATACAGACACACACACCTATACAATATATAGAATCCCCCATACAAGATACATATAGCGGCCCCCTATACTATATACACCTCTCCCCCTGATATACAGACACACACACCTATACAATATATAGAATCCATCATATAAGATACATATAGCGGCCCCCTATACTATATACACCTCCCCCCTGATATACAGACACACACACCTATACAATATATAGAATCCCCCATACAAGATACATATAGCGGCCCCCTATACTATATACACCTCTCCCCTGATATACAGACACACACACCTATACAATATATAGAATCCCCATACAAGATACATATAGCGGCCCCTATACTATATACACCTCTCCCCTGATATACAGACACACACACCTATACAATATATAGAATCCCCATACAAGATACATATAGCGGCCCCCTATACTATATACACCTCTCCCCTGATATACAGACACACACACCTATACAATATATAGAATCCCCATACAAGATACATATAGCGGCCCCCTATACTATATACACCTCTCCCCTGATATACAGACACACACACCTATACAATATATAGAATCCCCATACAAGATACATATAGCGGCCCCCTATACTATATACACCTCTCCCCTGATATACAGACACACACACCTATACAATATATAGAATCCCCATACAAGATACATATAGCGGCCCCCTATACTATATACACCTCTCCCTGATATACAGACACACACACCTATACAATATATAGAATCCCCCATACAAGATACATATAGCGGCCCCTATACTATATACACCTCTCCCCTGATATACAGACACACACACCTATACAATATATAGAATCCCCATACAAGATACATATAGCGGCCCCTATACTATATACACCTCTCCCCTGATATACAGACACACACACCTATACAATATATAGAATCCCCATACAAGATACATATAGCGGCCCCTATACTATATACACCTCTCCCCTGATATACAGACACACACACCTATACAATATATAGAATCCCCCATACAAGATACATATAGCGGCCCCCTATACTATATACACCTCTCCCCTGATATACAGACACACACACCTATACAATATATAGAATCCCCATACAAGATACATATAGCGGCCCCTATACTATATACACCTCTCCCCTGATATACAGACACACACACCTATACAATATATAGAATCCCCATACAAGATACATATAGCGGCCCCTATACTATATACACCTCTCCCCTGATATACAGACACACACACCTATACAATATATAGAATCCCCATACAAGATACATATAGCGGCCCCCTATACTATATACACCTCTCCCCTGATATACAGACACACACACCTATACAATATATAGAATCCCCCATACAAGATACATATAGCGGCCCCCTATACTATATACACCTCTCCCCTGATATACAGACACACACACCTATACAATATATAGAATCCCCATACAAGATACATATAGCGGCCCCTATACTATATACACCTCTCCCCCTGATATACAGACACACACACCTATACAATATATAGAATCCCCCATACAAGATACATATAGCGGCCCCTATACTATATACACCTCTCCCCTGATATACAGACACACACACCTATACAATATATAGAATCCCCATACAAGATACATATAGCGGCCCCCTATACTATATACACCTCTCCCCTGATATACAGACACACACACCTATACAATATATAGAATCCCCATACAAGATACATATAGCGGCCCCTATACTATATACACCTCTCCCCTGATATACAGACACACACACCTATACAATATATAGAATCCCCATACAAGATACATATAGCGGCCCCTATACTATATACACCTCTCCCCTGATATACAGACACACACACCTATACAATATATAGAATCCCCATACAAGATACATATAGCGGCCCCTATACTATATACACCTCTCCCCTGATATACAGACACACACACCTATACAATATATAGAATCCCCATACAAGATACATATAGCGGCCCCTATACTATATACACTCTCCCCCTGATATACAGACACACACACCTATACAATATATAGAATCCCTCATACAAGATACATATAGCGGCCCCCTATACTATATACACCTCTCCCCTGATATACAGACACACACACCTATACAATATATAGAATCCCCCATACAAGATACATATAGCGGCCCCCTATACTATATACACCTCTCCCCTGATATACAGACACACACACCTATACAATATATAGAATCCCCATACAAGATACATATAGCGGCCCCCTATACTATATACACCTCTCCCCTGATATACAGACACACACACCTATACAATATATAGAATCCCCATACAAGATACATATAGCGGCCCCTATACTATATACACCTCTCCCCTGATATACAGACACACACACCTATACAATATATAGAATCCCCATACAAGATACATATAGCGGCCCCCTATACTATATACACCTCTCCCCTGATATACAGACACACACACCTATACAATATATAGAATCCCCATACAAGATACATATAGCGGCCCCCTATAGCTATATACACCTCTCCCCTGATATACAGACACACACACCTATACAATATATAGAATCCCCCATACAAGATACATATAGCGGCCCCTATACTATATACACCTCTCCCCTGATATACAGACACACACACCTATACAATATATAGAATCCCCATACAAGATACATATAGCGGCCCCTATACTATATACACCTCTCCCCTGATATACAGACACACACACCTATACAATATATAGAATCCCCATATAAGATACATATAGCGGCCCCCTATACTATATACACCTCTCCCCTGATATACAGACACACACACCTATACAATATATAGAATCCCCATACAAGATACATATAGCGGCCCCCTATACTATATACACCTCTCCCCCTGATATACAGACACACACACCTATACAATATATAGAATCCCCCATACAAGATACATATAGCGGCCCCTATACATATACACCTCTCCCCTGATATACAGACACACACACCTATACAATATATAGAATCCCCCATATAAGATACATATAGCGGCCCCCTATACTATATACACCTCTCCACCGATATACAGACACACACACCTATACAATATATAGAATCCCCCATACAAGACACATATAGCGGCCCCCTATAGCATATACACCTCTCCCCCCTGATATACAGACACACACACCTATACAATATATAGAATCCCCATACAAGATACATATAGCGGCCCTCTATACTATATACACCTCTCCCCTGATATACAGACACACACACCTATACAATATATAGAATCCCCATACAAGATACATATAGCGGCCCCTATACTATATACACCTCTCCCCTGATATACAGACACACACACCTATACAATATATAGAATCCCCCATACAAGATACATATAGCGGCCCCCTATACTATATACACCTCTCCCCTGATATACAGACACATACACCTATACAATATATGAATCCCCATATAAGATACATATAGCGGCCCCTATACTATATACACCTCTCCCTGATATACAGACACACACACCTATACAATATATAGAATCCCCATACAAGATACATATAGCGGCCCCCTATACTATATACACCTCTCCCCCTGATATACAGACACACACACCTATACAATATATAGAATCCCCCATATAAGATACATATAGCGGCCCCCTATACTATATACACCTCTCCCCCTGATATACAGACACACACACCTATACAATATATAGAATCCCCCATACAAGATACATATAGCGGCCCCCTATAGCATATATACGCCCCCTACGTACCTTGGCGTTAGCGTCAGCATCATGATTCCAATGTATTTCTGTTTCACCTCAGAACGACCAAACCAGGAACCTGGAGAAGACAGCGGCTGAGTGTCCACCCCGCACTCCCCGAGACCCCGCCTCTGTGCGGTAACTCCGCCCCCGCGCACCTACCCTGACCCCGCTTCTCCGCCTGCTGGAGAAAATTTCTTACTCTGTCTGATGGAATTGCAAAGGAAATGCCAGCCGTCACTTTAAGAGTATTAATACCGATGACCTCCCCGTCCTGCAAACGGAAAAGGAGATTTTTGTGAAACTCACCTGTAAAATCTTTTTCTCGTCTTTTCCATTGGGGGACACAGACCATGGGTATAGCTTAGAGGTATCACTAGGAGGGACACCATGCAAATACAAAAGAAGGCTCCTCCTCCTCGGGCTATACCCCCAGGCTCCTCCTCCTCGGGCTATACCCCCCGGCTCCTCCTCCTCGGGCTATACCCCCCCCGGGTCCTCCTCCTCGGGCTATACCCCCAGGCTCCTCCTCCTCGGGCTATACCCCCCGGCTCCTCCTCCTCGGGCTATACCCCCAGGCTCCTCCTCCTCGGGCTATACCCCCAGGCTCCTCCTCCTCAGGCTATACCCCCCGGCTCCTCCTCCTCGGGCTATACCCCCCGGCTCCTCCTCCTCGGGCTATACCCCCAGGCTCCTCCTCCTCGGGCTATACCCCCAGGCTCCTCCTCCTCGGGCTATACCCCCAGGCTCCTTCTCCTCGGGCTATACCCCCCCGGCTCCTCCTCCTCGGGCTATACCCCCCCGGCTCCTCCTCCTCGGGCTATACCCCCCGGCTCCAGCAGGAGGACGTCAGGAGAAGGAGAACAGTCCAAACAATGGGAACCAATACACCATAAACCATGAGGTCCAACCAGAATAAAACAGAACAAAAATCTTCCACTGCACAAGCAGGAAGGGGCGGGAGCTGTGTCCCCCAATGGAAAAGACGAGAAAAAGATTTTACAGGTGAGTTTCACAAAAATCTCCTTTTCTCGTACATTCCATTGGGGGACACAGACCATGGGACGTCCCAGAGCAGTCCATGGGGTGGGAAACAGATCTCAACACCTCCAGGAAGAACGTCCAACAGTCACACAGGAACCACAGCCTGCGAAACCTTGCGCCCAAGGACCGCATCAGCCGAAGCCAGCGAGTGCAACTGATAAAACTTTGTGAAAGTATGCAAGGACGACCAGGTGGCCGCCTTACACAGCTGGGACGCGGAAGCTCGGTTGCGTCTTGCCCAGGAAGCCCCCACCGCCCTAGTGGAGTGAGCGGTAATCCGAGCCGGGGGAATCCTGCCACGAGCGTGATAAGCCGCAGTAATAGCCGACCGAATCCAGCGCTCCACAGTGACCTTGGAGGCCGCCAGACCCTTACGAGGCCCCTCGGGCACCACAAACAGAGAATCCGAGCGGCGGAAAGAAGCAGTAGCCATCAGATACACCCTCAGAGCCCTAACAACATCTAGGGAATGAAGAGCACGCTCTTTGGAATTGGCCGGAGAGGGACAAAAAGAGGGGAGTACAAGGTCTTCATTAAGGTGGAAGGCAGACACCACCTTGGGCAGAAAAGACGGGACCGGACGAAGCACTACCTTTTCCTGATGGAAAACCAGGAAGGGTTCCCGGCAGGAAAGCGCAGCCAGCTCTGACACTCGCCTAATGGAGGTAATGGCGACCAGAAAAACCACCTTCCAAGTGAGGAAGGTAAAAGACACCTCTCTGAGGGGCTCGAAAGGGGCCCCCTGGAGAGCAATTAGAACCAAGTTAAGGTCCCAAGAAGGTAAGGGGGAACATACGGGGCACCGAGTGTGCCACCCCTGAAGGAAAGTTCGCACAGGACGAAGCAGGGCAAGGGATCTTTGGAAAAAGATAGCCAGAGCCGAGACTTGACCCTTCAGAGAGCCGAGAGAGAGACCCATCTCGAGGCCCGACTGAAGAAAAGAATGTACTGACGGGATGGAAAAACGAAGAGGAGGGAAACCCGAGGACTCACAAAAGGACAGGAAGGCCTTCCAGGTACGATAATAAATCCGAGAGGAAGCCGGCTTCCGCGCCTTGATCATGGTCCTCACCACAGAATCCGAAAATCCCTGTTTTTTTCAGGATGGCGGTCTTAACAGCCACGCCGTTAAACGCAGCAACCATAAATTCCAGTGGAAGAGAGGCCCTTGAGACAGCAGATCTTCTCTGTCGGGAAGCGGCCAAGGTGCGTCCGCCAACATGCGCGCGATGTCCGAGAACCAGGCGCGACGAGGCCAGTCCGGGGCGATGAGAACGGTCGGGATCCCCTCCACCTCGATCTTGCGTAGAACCTTCGCCAGCAAGGGAAGAGGAGGAAAAACATAAAGAAGGCTGAATTGCCGCCACGGAGACACCAGCGCATCCACACCGACTGCTATCGGGGCCCGAGCCCGAGCTAGGAACACCGGCACCTTGAAGTTCAATCTGGACGCCATCAGGTCCACGTCCGGACGGCCCCACCTGCGGCAGATGTCCTCGAAGACTTCCGGATGCAGAGACCACTTACCCAAATCCACAGCACCGGGACATGAGACTCCGCCCACTGGAGGATCTTCTCCACCTTGTGCATCACCGCCCAGCTGCGAGTCCCGCCCTGATGGTTGATGTAGGCCACAGCCGTGGCATTGTCCGACTGTATCCGCACCGGTAGACTCACAAGGAGAGGAGTCCAATGGGAAAGGGAGAGAAATATCGCTCTCAGTTCCAGGATGTTGATCAGGAGGCGGGATTCCTCCGCCGACCAAACCCCCTGAACCGTCTGGCTCTGGAACACTCCACCCCAGCCCAAGAGACTGGAGAAACGGGAGAAAAGACCTCCCTGATGCCAGAGTCTGAGGGGAGAGCCACCAGGACAGGGAATCCCAAACCCGTCGAGGGATATGGATCCGGGTTTCCAGCCCCTGAGGGGACTTGTCCCAAAGAGAAAGAATCATCGGCTGCAGCAGACGAGTGCGGAACTGGGCGTACGGAGGAGGCCACTATGAGGCCCAGGGTCCGCATGCACTGCAAAATGGAAAAGGACTGGGGGCGAAGCAGGAGCGAGACTGCCTCCTGAATCTGGGAGGACTTGGAGAAAACCCTGGCAACCGACGTGTCCAGGAGCATCCCCAGGAAGGGGAGCCTCTGGGAGGGAAGAAGAGACGACTTGGGGCGGTTGATCAACCAGCCAAAACTTTCCAGTGTCTGGACGGTGAGCCGGACACTGTCCTCGGCCTGCGGAAGAGAGGGGGCCTTTATCAGAATGTCGTTCAAGTAGGGCAATAGGGAAATGCCCCTAGAACGCAGAGTGGCGCCAGGATCTTGGTATAGACCCGAGGAGCAGTCGCCAACCTGAAAGGGAGGGCAACGAACTGATAATGACAGTCCCCAATGGCGAACCGCAGGTAGCGATGGTGCGGCCCCGCTATAGGGACATGCAAATAAGCGTCCTGAATGTCAACTGACGCAAGGAATTTCCCGGGCAGTAGAGAAGCAACGACCGAGCGGAGGGACTCCATGCGAAACCTTCTAACCCGTAGAAACTGGTTGAGAAGCTTCAGGTCCAGGATCGGACGCACGGACCCCTCCTTCTTCGGAACAACAAATAGGTTGGAGCCGAGCAGGAGCAGAGAAGGAGCAGAGCAGGAGCCGAGCAGGAGCAGAGAAGGAGCCGAGCAGGAGCAGAGAAGGAGCCGAGCAGGAGCAGAGAAGGAGCAGAGCAGGAGCCGAGCAGGAGCAGAGAAGGAGCCGAGCAGGAGCAGAGAAGGAGCCGAGCAGGAGCAGAGAAGGAGCCGAGCAGGAGCAGAGAAGGAGCACAGCAGGAGCCGAGCAGGAGCCGAGCAGGAGCCGAGCAGGAGCCGAGCAGGAGCCGAGCAGGAGCCGAGCAGGAGCTGAGCAGGAGCCGAGCAGGAGCAGAGAAAGAGCCGAGCAGGAGCAGAGAAAGAGCCGAGCAGGAGCAGAGAAAGAGCCGAGCAGGAGCAGAGAAAGAGCCGAGCAGGAGCAGAGAAAGAGCCGAGCAGGAGCAGAGAAAGAGCCGAGCAGGAGCTGATGAGGAGCTGAGCAGGAGCTGATGAGGAGCTGAGCAGGAGCTGATGAGGAGCTGAGCAGGAGCTGAGCAGCCTTGGCAGATAGGAGCCGGGGTGTAGGAGCTGGAGACGCCGCGAGGTAGCGTTAAGCTCCGCCCCTTGAAGTGCCGTATGTCGCGAAAAAATAGCGCGCACGCGCTTTATGAATAGGTATGAGAGGCACAGAGATCCGCCCCCATGGCTGCCCCGCCGCCGACCGCGGCAAGCGGGGAAGAAGTGAGATATAACAGGCGGTCCCCGCTTGGAGAGAGGGGGGCGGCCGGAAGATGAGTGCAGGCAGAGAAGTGCGACGCTAATGCGCCGTGTGGGTAAGCGGCCGCGTCCTTCTCAGATCCCCTCCCCTCTGTTGAACGGCCCCAGTCCTTGTTTACGCCCCCAGACGGAACAGCGCTCAAAAGTTCACCCAGGCAGCCTCGCTGAGAGAGAGAGAGAGAGGGGGGAGGAGAGTGCAGTGGTCTGGTGGAGGGTGGGCAGCAGGTGGCCGAGAGGCTGGTGGGATACCGGAGCTGACAGGTCGAGCCCGGATCCGCTTGTCTTCTGGGGGGAGGAGCCAGCAAACGTCCGATGGACGGCGGCGGTCACTCCATGGGGTACCAGGAAAGCGCAATGCTGACCTGCGTCCCCATCTGTAAAATAACAAACAGGAGTAGCAGTGTCATCCTCCTTCTACAGACACTAAGCAAAGACTGCCGTCCCCCTGCTGGAGCCGGGGGGTATAGCCCAAGGAGGAGGAGCCTGGGGGTATAGCCCGAGGAGGAGGAGCTGGAGCCGGGGGGTATAGCCTGAGGAGGAGGAGCCTGGGGGTATAGCCCGAGGAGGAGGAGCCTGGAGGTATAGCCCGAGGAGGAGGAGCTGGAGCCGGGGGGTATAGCCTGAGGAGGAGGAGCCTGGGGGTATAGCTCGAGGAGGAGGAGCCTGGGGGTATAGCCCGAGGAGGAGGAGCTGGGGGTATAGCCCGAGGAGGAGGAGCCTGGGGGTATAGCCCGAGGAGGAAGAGCCGGGGTATAGCCCGAGGAGGAGGAGCCTGGGGTATAGCCCGAGGAGGAGGAGCCGGGGGTATAGCCCAAGGAGGAGGAGCCGGGGGGTATAGCCCGAGGAGAAGGAGCCTGGGGGTATAGCCCGAGGAGGAGGAGCCTGGGGTATAGCCCGAGGAGGAGGAGCCTGGGGTATAGCCCGAGGAGGAGGAGCCTGGGGTATAGCCCGAGGAGGAGGAGCCGGGGTATAGCCCGAGGAGGAGGAGCCGGGGGTATAGCCCGAGGAGGAGGAGCTGGAGCCGGGGGGTATAGCCTGAGGAGGAGGAGCCTGGGGGTATAGCCCGAGGAGGAGGAGCCTGGGGGTATAGCCCGAGGAGGAGGAGCTGGAGCCGGGGGGTATAGCCTGAGGAGGAGGAGCCTGGGGGTATAGCTAGAGGAGGAGGAGCCTGGGGGTATAGCCCGAGGAGGAGGAGCTGGGGGGTATAGCCCGAGGAGGAGGAGCCTGGGGGTATAGCCCGAGGAGGAAGAGCCGGGGTATAGCCCGAGGAGGAGGAGCCTGGGGTATAGCCCGAGGAGGAGGAGCCGGGGTATAGCCCAAGGAGGAGGAGCCTGGGGGTATAGCCCGAGGAGGAGGAGCCTGGGGTATAGCCCGAGGAGGAGGAGCCGGGGGTATAGCCCGAGGAGGAGGAGCCGGGGGTATAGCCCGAGGAGGAGGAGCCGGGGGTATAGCCCGAGGAGGAGGAGCCTGGGGGTATAGCCCGAGGAGGAGGAGCCGGGGGGTATAGCCCGAGGAGGAGGAGCCGGGGGTACAGCCCGAGGAGGAGGAGCCGGGGGTACAGCCCGAGGAGGAGGAGCCGGGGGTATAGCCCGAGGAGGAGGAGCCGGGGTATAGCCCGAGGAGGAGGAGCCTGGGGGTATAGCCCGAGGAGGAGGAGCCGGGGGTATAGCCCGAGGAGGAGGAGCCGGGGGTATAGCCCGAGGAGGAGGAGCCGGGGGTACAGCCCGAGGAGGAGGAGCCAGGGGGTACAGCCCGAGGAGGAGGAGCCGGGGGTATAGCCCGAGGAGGAGGAGCCGGGGGTATAGCCTGAGGAGGAGGAGCCTGGGGGTATAGCCCGAGGAGGAGGAGCCGGGGTATAGCCCGAGGAGGAGGAGCCGGGGTATAGCCCGAGGAGGAGGAGCCTGGGGGTATAGCCCGAGGAGGAGGAGCCGGGGGTATAGCCCGAGGAGGAGGAGCCTGGGGTATAGCCCGAGGAGGAGGAGCCGGGGGGTATAGCCCGAGGAGGAGGAGCCTTCTTTTGTATTTGCATGGTGTCCCTCCTAGTGATACCTCCAAGCTATACCCATGGTCTGTGTCCCCCAATGGAAAAGACGAGAAATACAAGGTGGACAAAGGATAACTTATCAGTGTGTAATATAGAGTGTAATATGTCAGTCAGTGTAATATACCGGGCAGTGTAATATACCGGTCAGTGTATAATACATAGCGTAATATACCGGGCAGTGTATAATACATAGCGTAATATACCGGGCAGTGTATAATACAGAGTGTAATATACCGGGCAGTGTATAATACATAGCGTAATATACCGGGCAGTGTATAATACATAGCGTAATATACCGGGCAGTGTATAATACAGACTGTAATATACCGGTCAGTGTATAATACAGAGTGTAATATACCGGGCAGTGTATAATACATAGCGTAATATACCGGGCAGTGTATAATACATAGCGTAATATACCGGGCAGTGTATAATACAGACTGTAATATACCGGGCAGTGTATAATACAGACTGTAATATACCGGGCAGTGTATAATACATAGCGTAATATACCGGGCAGTGTATAATACATAGCGTAATATACCGGGCAGTGTATAATACATAGCGTAATATACCGGGCAGTGTATAATACAGACTGTAATATACCGGGCAGTGTATAATACATAGCGCAATATACCGGGCAGTGTATAATACAGTGTAATATACCGGGCAGTGTATAATACAGAGTGTAATATACCGGGCAGTGTATAATACAGACTGTAATATACCGGGCAGTGTATAATACAGACTGTAATATACCGGGCAGTGTATAATACAGTGTAATATACCGGGCACTGTATAATACAGAGTGTAATATACCGGGCAGTTTATAATACAGACTGTAATATACCGGGCAGTGTATAATACAGTGTAATATACCGGGCACTGTATAATACAGAGTGTAATATACCGGGCAGTGTATAATACAGAGTGTAATATACCGGGCAGTGTATAATACAGAGTGTAATATACCGGTCAGTGCATAATACATAGTGTAATATACCGGTCAGTGCATAATACAGTGTAATATACCGGGCAGTGTATAATACAGAGTGTAATATACCGGGCAGTGTATAATACAGAGTGTAATATACCGGGCAGTGTATAA
This sequence comes from Bufotes viridis, assembly GCA_033119425.1. Lineage (NCBI taxonomy): Eukaryota > Metazoa > Chordata > Amphibia > Anura > Bufonidae > Bufotes > Bufotes viridis. The sequence goes on along the minus strand of CM065589.1, from coordinate 624,398,533 downwards.
TACAGAGTGTAATATACCGGTCAGTGTATAATACAGAGTGTAATATACCGGTCAGTGTATAATACAGAGTGTAATATACCGGGCAGTGTATAATACAGAGTGTAATATACCGGGCAGTGTATAATACAGAGTGTAATATACCGGGCAGTGTATAATACAGAGTGTAATATACCGGGCAGTGTATAATAATACAGAGTGTAATATACCGGTCAGTGTATAATACAGAGTGTAATATACCGGGCAGTGTATAATACAGTGTAATATACCGGTCAGTGAATAATACAGAGTGTAAGATACCGGTCAGTGTATAATACAGGGTGTAATATACCGGTCAGTGCATAATACATGGTGTAATATACCGGTCAGTGTATAATACATGGTGTAATATACCGGGCAGTGTATAATACAGAGTGTAATATACCGGTCAGTGCATAATACATAGTGTAATATACCGGTCAGTGCATAATACATAGTGTAATATACCGGTCAGTGCATAATACAGAGTGTAATATACCGGTCAGTGCATAATACAGAGTGTACTATACCGGTCAGTGTATAATACATAGTGTAATATACCGGGCAGTGTATAATACAGTGTAATATACCGGGCAGTGTATAATACATAGTGTAATATACCGGTCAGTGTATAATATACCGGTCAGTGTATAATACAGAGTGTAATATACCGGTCAGTGTATAATACAGAGTGTAATATACCGGTCAGTGTATAATACAGAGTGTAATATACCGGTCAGTGTATAATACAGGGTGTAATATACCGGTCAGTGTATAATACAGAGTGTAATATACCGGGCAGTGTATAATACAGAGTGTAATATACCGGGCAGTGTATAATACAGAGTGTAATATACCGGTCAGTGTATAATACAGAGTGTAATATACCGGTCAGTGTATAATACAGAGTGTAATATACCGGTCAGTGTATAATACAGAGTGTAATATACCGGGCAGTGTATAATACAGAGTGTAATATACCGGTCAGTGTATAATACAGAGTGTAATATACCGGTCAGTGTATAATACAGAGTGTAATATACCGGTCAGTGTATAATACAGAGTGTAATATACCGGTCAGTGTATAATACATAGTGTAATATACCGGTCAGTGCATAATACAGTGTAATATACCGGTCAGTGTATAATACAGAGTGTAATATACCAGGCAGTGTATAATACAGAGTGTAATATACCGGGCAGTGTATAATACAGAGTGTAATATACCGGTCAGTGTATAATACATAGTGTAATATACCGGGCAGTGTATAATACAGTGTAATATACCGGGCAGTGTATAATACAGAGTGTAATATACCGGGCAGTGTATAATACAGAGTGTAATATACCGGTCAGTGCATAATACATAGTGTAATATACCGGTCAGTGTATAATACAGAGTGTAATATACCGGTCAGTGTATAATACAGAGTGTAATATACCGGTCAGTGTATAATACAGAGTGTAATATACCGGTCAGTGCATAATACATAGTGTAATATACCGGTCAGTGTATAATACAGGGTGTAATATACCGGTCAGTGCATAATACAGTGTAATATACCGGTCAGTGTATAATACAGAGTGTAATATACCGGGCAGTGTATAATACAGAGTGTAATATACCGGTCAGTGTATAATACATAGTGTAATATACCGGTCAGTGTATAATATACCGGTCAGTGTATAATACAGAGTGTAATATACCGGTCAGTGTATAATACATAGCGTAATATACCGGGCAGTGTATAATACATAGCGTAATATACCGGGCAGTGTATAATACAGAGTGTAATATACCGGGCAGTGTATAATACAGAGTGTAATATACCGGTCAGTGCATAATACATAGTGTAATATACCGGTCAGTGTATAATACAGAGTGTAATATACCGGTCAGTGTATAATACAGAGTGTAATATACCGGTCAGTGTATAATACAGAGTGTAATATACCGGTCAGTGCATAATACATAGTGTAATATACCGGTCAGTGTATAATACAGGGTGTAATATACCGGTCAGTGCATAATACAGTGTAATATACCGGTCAGTGTATAATACAGAGTGTAATATACCAGGCAGTGTATAATACAGAGTGTAATATACCGGTCAGTGCATAATACATAGTGTAATATACCGGTCAGTGCATAATACAGTGTAATATACCGGTCAGTGTATAATACATGGTGTAATATACCGGTCGTTGTGCTGTAACGTAGGACCACTTGTACTCACCAGATTGACCAGGGGCCCCCCAGAATTCCCAACCTGAAAGTGAGAGATGATGAGAAGGTGAGGGGGGCACTGGATAACGCATATCACCACTTCCCTTAACCCTTTCTCTGCTGACCCCTGGTACACTCACATCTATGATGGCGTCTGTCTGGATGAAGTCCATGTCCTTGTTGGAGAGCCCGAGCTCCCGACCCCCTCGCTGCACAGAGCTGACGATGCCGGAGGTGATAGTGTTACGCAGCAGATACGGCGTCCCCATGGCCACAACAAACTCCCCCTGTCTAACCTCAGAAGAGCGGGCCAGGGGCAGCGTGGGCAGAGGACCCTGCGGAGAGGGACAGACTGGCATCACTGGTCAACATGGACGAGGTCAGGGGTCACTCAGGCCAGGGGAGGACCGGGGGTGACACTGGAGGTGGGACTCAAACCAGCAGAACGCGTCAGTTCCCCCATCTCAGAGACTTTACACAAACATCCCTCCGAGATGGCGCCAACGCCTCCCCACATCACAGTCACCGCTCCTCCGACTCTGAAGCCTGATCCCCAGGGTACACACACCGCCCCCCGGGTACTCTTCACCAATCACCAGGGTACACACACCGCCCCCCGGGTACTCTTCACCAGTCACCAGGGTACACACACCGCCCCCCGGGTACTCTTCACCAGTCACCAGGGTACACACACGCCCCGGGTACTCTTCACCAATCACCAGGGTACACACACCGCCCCCCGGGTTCTCTTCACCAGTCACCAGGGTACACACACACTGCCCCCCGGGTACTCTTCACCAGTCACCAGGGTACACACACACTGCCCCCCGGGTACTCTTCACCAGTCACCAGGGTACACACACCGCCCCCGGTACTCTTCACCAATCACCAGGGTACACACACACTGCCCCGGGTACTCTTCACCAATCACCAGGGTACACACCTGCCCCGGTACTCTTCACCAGTCACCAGGGTATCACACACAGCCCCGGGTACTCTTCACCAGTCACCAGGGTACACACACTGCCACCCGGTACTCTTCACCAGTCACCAGGGCATACACACCACCCCGGGTACTCTTCACCAGTCACCAGGGCACACACACGCCCCGGGTACTCTTCACCAGTCACCAGGGCACACACACCACCCGGGTACTCTTCACCAGTCACCAGGGCACACACCACCCCGGGTACTCTTCACCAGTCACCAGGGAACACACACCGCCCACGGGTACTCTTCACCAGTCACCAGGGTACACACACCGCCCCCGGGTACTCTTCACCAGTCACCAGGGCACACACACTGCCCCCCGGGTACTCTTCACCAGTCACCAGGGCACACACACCGCCCGGGTACTCTTCACCAGTCTACACACACCGCCCCCCGGGTACTCTTCACCAGTCACCAGGCTACACACACCTCCCTGCGGGTACTCTTCACTAATAACCAGGGTACACACACCGCCCCCCGGGTACTCTTCACCATACACCAGGGTACACACACCGCCCCCCGGGTACTCTTCAACAATCACCAGGGTACACACACCGCCCCCCGGGTACTCTTCACCAGTCACCAGGGTACACACACCGCCCCCCGGGTACTCACCAGTCACCAGGGTACACACACTGCCCCCCGGGTACTCTTCACCAATCACCAGGGTACACACACGGCCCCCCGGGTACTCTTCACCAATCACCAGGGTACACACACCGCTCCTCGGGTACTCTACCAGTCACCAGGGTACACACACTGCCCCAGGTACTCTTCACCAATCACCAGGGTACACACACCGCCCCCGGGTACTCTTCACCAATCACCAGGCTACACACACCGCCCCCCGGGTACTCAACACCAGTCACCATGGTACACACACCGGCCCCCGGGGACTCTTCACCAGTCACCAGGGCACACACCGCCCCCGGGTACTCTTCACCAGTCACCAGGGTACACACACCGCCCCGGGTACTCTTCACCAATCACCAGGGTACACTACCGCCCCGGGTACTCTTCACCAATCACCAGGGTACACACACCGCCCCCGGGTACTCTTCACCAGTCACCAGGGTACACACACCGCCCCGGGTACTCTTCACCAGTCACCAGGGTACACACACCGCCCCGGGTACTCTTCACCAGTCACCAGGGTACACACCGCCCCGGGTACTCTTCACCAGTCACCAGGGTACACACCGCTCCCCGGGTACTCTTCACCAATCACCAGGGTACACACACCGCCCCCGGGTACTCTTCACCAGTCACCAGGGTACACACCGCCCCCGGGTACTCTTCACCAGTCACCAGGGTACACACACCGCCCCAGGTACTCTTCACCAATCACCAGGGTACACACACCGCCCCGGTACTCTTCACCAGTCACCAGGGTACACACACCGCCCCGGGTACTCTTCACCAGTCACCAGGGTACACACCGCCCCCCGGGTACTCTTCACCAGTCACCAGGGTACACACACCGCCCCCCGGGTACTCTTCACCAATCACCAGGATACACACACCGCCCCACGGGTACTCTTCACCAGTCACCAGGCTACACACACCTCCCTGCGGGTACTCTTCACCAATAACCAGGGTACACACACCGCCCCCCGGGTACTCTTCACCAATCACCAGGGTACACACACCGCCCCCCGGGTACTCTTCACCAATCACCAGGGTACACACACCGCCCTGCCCGGGTACTCTTCACCAGTCACCAGGGTACACACACCGCCCCCCGGGTACTCTTCACCAGTCACCAGGGTACACACACCGCCCCCCGGGTACTCTTCACCAATGACCAGGGTACACACACCGCCCCCGGGTACTCTTCACCAATCACCAGGGTACACACCGCCCCGGGTACTCTTCACCAATCACCAGGGTACACACACCGCCCCGGGTACTCTTCACCAGTCACCAGGGTACACACTGCCCCGGGTACTCTTCACCAATCACCAGGGTACACACACCGCCCCCGGGTACTCTTCACCAATCACCAGGGTACACACACCGCCCCGGGTACTCTTCACCAGTCACCATGGTACACACACCGCCCCGGGTACTCTTCACCAGTCACCAGGGTACACACACCGCCCCGGGTACTCTTCACCAATCACCAGGGTACACACACGCGCCCCGGGTACTCTTCACCAGTCACCAGGGTACACACACCGCCCCCGGGTACTCTTCACCAGTCACCAGGGTACACACACCGCCCCGGGTACTCTTCACCAATCACCAGGGTACACACACGCCCCCGGGTACTCTTCACCAGTCACCAGGGTACACACACCGCCCCGGGTACTCTTCACCAATCACCAGGGTACACACACCGCCCCCAGGTACTCTTCACCAGTCACCAGGGTACACACACCGCCCCCAGGTACTCTTCACCAGTCACCAGGGTACACACACCGCCCCGGGTACTCTTCACCAATCACCAGGGTACACACACCGCCCCCGGGTACTCTTCACCAGTCACCAGGGGTACACACACCGCCCCCAGGTACTCTTCACCAGTCACCAGGGTACACACACCGCCCCAGGTACTCTTCACCAATCACCAGGGTACACACACCGCCCCCGGGTACTCTTCACCAGTCACCAGGGTACACACACCGCCCCAGGTACTCTTCACCAGTCACCAGGGTACACACACCGCCCCAGGTACTCTTCACCAGTCACCAGGGTACACACACCGCCCCCAGGTACTCTTCACCAGTCACCAGGGTACACACACCGCCCCCCGGGTACTCTTCACCAATCACCAGGGTACACACACCGCCCCCCGGGTACTCTTCACCAATCACCAGGGTACACACACCGCCCCGGGTACTCTTCACCAATCACCAGGGTACACACACCGCCCCGGGTACTCTTCACCAATCACCAGGGTACACACCAGCCCCGGGTACTCTTCACCAATCATCAGGGTACACACACCGCCCCAGGTACTCTTCACCAGTCACCAGGGTACACACACCGCCCCCCGGGTACTCTTCACCAATCACCAGGGCACACACACCTCCCCCCGGGTACTCTTCACCAGTCTACACACACCACCCCCCGGGTACTCTTCAACAATCACCAGGGTACACACACCGCCCCCCGGGTACTCTTCAACAATCACCAGGGTATACACACCGCCCCCCGGGTACTCTTCACCAATCACCAGGGTACACACACCGCCCCCCGGGTACTCTTCACCAATCACCAGGGCACACACACCGCCCCACATTGGTGGGGGTTCACACGTCAGGCCCTCATTGGTGGGGGGTTCACACGTCAGGCCCTCATTAGTGGGGGGTTCACCCGTCAGGCCCTCATTGGTGGGGGGTTCACACGTCAGGCCCTCATTGGTGGGGGGATCACACGTCAGGCCCATTAGTGGGGGGTTCACACGTCAGGCCCTCATTAGTGGGGGTTCACCGTCAGGCCCTCATTGGTGGGGATCATACGTCAGGCCCCATTAGTGGGGGTTCACACGCCAGGCCCATTAGTGGGGGTTAAACATCAGGCCCTCATTGGTGGGGGGTTCACACGTCAGGCCCTCATTGGTGGGGGGTTCACACGTCAGACCCTCATTGGTGGGGGGTTCACACGTCAGGCCCTCATTAGTAGGGGGTTCACACGTCAGACCCTCATTGGTGGGGGTTAAACACCAGGCCCTCATTTTTGGGGGGATCTTGCCGTTACCTTTGGGGTGATGCGCACGGCGGCGATGTCCTGCACGGGGTCCATGGCGCAGACGCTGGCCTCGTATGTGTCCCCGTTGTACAGTTTCACTCTCACCCTCCTCTTATTGGCCACCACATGGGCATTAGTGACAATCAGCCCGTCCGGGGAGACCAGGAAGCCTGAGCCGCTGGAGATGACCGCCTCCCGGCCGGTGAACGGGTGCACTGCGGGGGCAAACAAATGGCGCACCTCAAAACACAAGTCTACACCAGCTGCTCTCATAAAGCCGGGAGGCACCCGTGACAGGACTATGGGGTCACTGCCTCTTGTAGAAGGATGGTCAATGTGAAGAGGGACACTACTGAGTATACGGGGTGACTATGGAGGCAATATGGAGTAGGAAGGGTGAATGCCGAGTGTACGGGGAACCTACAGCAAGTATGGGGTCACTATGGAGTCAGTGTGGGGCATATGGGGTGACTATTAGGTGTCTGGGGTGTCACAGGGGCCAACTCAAGGATCCTTCATACAGCAGCCAGATGGTCCAGATGGAGCTCAACTCTTATTCATAGTCCAATATTACAGGGATATCTCAAGGCACGGCCTCAACACATCCCCCTGACCAGGAGATCATCACACACGGCCCCAGGATCTGGCCTCAAGACATCCCTCTGACCAGGAGATCATCACACACGGCCCCAGGATCTGGCCTCAAGACATCCCTCTGACCAGGAGATCATCACACACGACCCCAGGATCTGGCCTCAACACATCCCCCTGACCAGGAGATCCTCACACATGGTCCCAGGAGAAGGCCTCAACACATCCCCCTGACCAGGAGATCATCACACACGGCCCCAGGATCTGGCCTCAACACATCCCCCTGACCAGGAGATCATCACACACGGCCCCAGGATCTGGCCTCAACACGTCTCCCTGACCAGGAGATCATCACACACGGCCCCAGGATCTGGCCTCAACACATCCCCCTGACCAGGAGATCATCACACACGGCCCCAGGATCTGGCCTCAACACATCCCCTGACCAGGAGATCATCACACATGGCCCCAGGATCTGGCCTCAACACATCCCCTGACCAGGAGATCATCACACACGGCCCCAGGATCTGGCCTCAACACATCCCCTGACCAGGAGATCCTCACACACGGCCCCAGGATCTGGCCTCAACACATCCCCTGACCAGGAGATCATCACACACGGCCCCAGGATCTGGCCTCAACACATCTCCCTGACCAGGAGATCATCACACATGGCCCCAGGATCTGGCCTCAACACATCCCCTGACCAGGAGATCATCACACATGGCCCCAGGATCTGGCCTCAACACATCCCCTGACCAGGAGATCATCACACACGGCCCCAGGATCTGGCCTCAACACATCCCCTGACCAGGAGATCCTCACACACGGCCCCAGGATCTGGCCTCAACACATCCCCTGACCAGGAGATCATCACACACGGCCCCAGGATCTGGCCTCAACACATCTCCCTGACCAGGAGATCATCACACATGGCCCCAGGATCTGGCCTCAACACATCCCCTGACCAGGAGATCATCACACACGGCCCCAGGATCTGGCCTCAACACATCTCCCTGACCAGGAGATCATCACACATGGCCCCAGGATCTGGCCTCAACACATCTCCCTGATCAGGAGATCATCACACACGGCCCCAGGATCTGGTCTCAACACATCCCCTGACCAGGAGATCATCACACACGGCCCCAGGATCTGGCCTCAACACATCTCCCTGACCAGGAGATCATCACACATGGCCCCAGGATCTGGCCTCAAGACATCCCCTGACCAGGAGATCATCACACACGGCCCCAGGATCAGGAGATCATCACACATGGCCCCAGGATCTGGCCTCAACACATCCCCTGACCAGGAGATCATCACACACGGCCCCAGGATCTGGCCTCAACACATCCCCTGACCAGGAGATCCTCACACACGGCCCCAGGATCTGGCCTCAACACATCCCCCTGACCAGGAGATCATCACACACGGCCCCAGGATCTGGCCTCAACACATCTCCCTGACCAGGAGATCATCACACATGGCCCCAGGATCTGGCCTCAACACATCTCCCTGATCAGGAGATCATCACACACGGCCCCAGGATCTGGCCTCAACACATCCCCTGACCAGGAGATCATCACACACGGCCCCAGGATCTGGCCTCAACACATCTCCCTGACCAGGAGATCATCACACATGGCCCCAGGATCTGGCCTCAAGACATCCCCTGACCAGGAGATCATCACACACGGCCCCAGGATCAGGAGATCATCACACACGGCCCCAGGATCAGGAGATCATCACACATGGCCCCAGGATCTGGCCTCAAGACATCCCCTGACCATGAGATCATCACACACGACCCCAGGATCTGGCCTCAACACATCCCCCTGACCAGGAGATCATCACACACGGCCCCAGGATCTGGCCTCAACACATCCCCTGACCAGGAGATCATCACACACGACCCCAGGATCTGGCCTCAAGACATCCCCTGACCAGGAGATCATCACACATGGCCCCAGGATCTGGCCTCAACACATCTCCCTGACCAGGAGATCATCACACACGGCCCCTGGATCTGGCCTCAAGACATCCCCTGACCAGGAGATCATCACACATGGTACCATGATCTGGCCTCAAGACATCCCCCTGACCAGGAGATCATCACACATGGTCCCAGGAGAAGGCCTCAACACATCCCCCTGATCAGGAGATCCTCACACATGGTCCCAGGATCTGGCCTCAACACATCCCCCTGATCAGGAGATCCTCACACATGGTCCCAGGATCTGGCCTCAACACATCCCCCTGACCAGGAGATCCTCACACATGGTCCCAGGATCTGGCCTCAACACATCTCCCTGATCAGGAGATCATCACACATGGCCCCTGGATCTGGCCTCAACACATCCCCCTGATCAGGAGATCCTCACACATGGTCCCAGGATCTGGCCTCAACACATCTCCCTGATCAGGAGATCATCACACATGGCCCCTGGATCTGGCCTCAACACATCCCCCTGATCAGGAGATCATCAAACACGGCCCCAGGATCTGGCCTCAACACATCCCCCTGATCAGGAGATCATCACACATGGTCCCAGGATCTGGCCTCAACACATCTCCCCGATCAGGAGATCCTCACACATGGCCCTAGGATCTGGCCTCAACACATCACCCTGACCAGGAGATCATCACACACGGCCCCTGGATCTGGCCTCAAGACATCCCACTGACCAGGAGATCATCACACATGGCCCCAGGATCAGGCCTCAACACATCCCCCTGACCAGGAGATCATCACACACTGCCCGAGGATCAGGCCTCAACACATCCCCCTGACCAGGAGATTATCACACATGGCCCCAGGATCTGGCCTCAACACATCCCCTGACCAGGAGATCATCACACACGGCCCCTGGATCTGGCCTCAACACATCCCCTGACCAGGAGATCATCACACACGGCTCCAGGATCAGGCCTCAAGACATCCCCTGACCAGGAGATCATCACACACCGCCCCAGGATCTGGCCTCAAGACATCCCCTGACCAGGAGATCATCACACACGGCCCGAGGATCTGGTCTCAAGACATCCCCTGACCAGGAGATCATCACACACGGCCCCAGGATCTGGCCTCAACACATCCCCTGACCAGGAGATCCTCACACTGCCCGAGGATCAGGCCTCAACACATCCCCTGACCAGAGATTATCACACATGGCCCCAGGATCTGGCCTCAACACATCCCCTGACCAGGAGATCATCACACACGGCCCCTGGATCTGGCCTCAACACATCCCCTGACCAGAAGATCATCACACACGGCTCCAGGATCAGGCCTCAAGACATCCCCTGACCAGGAGATCATCACACACCGCCCAGGATCTGGCCTCAAGACATCCCCTGACCAGGAGATCATCACACACGGCCCGAGGATCTGGTCTCAAGACATCCCCTGACCAGGAGATCATCACACACGGTCCCAGGATCTGGCCTCAACACATCCCCCTGACCAGGAGATCATCACACATGGTCCCAGGATCTGGCCCCAACACATCCCCTGACCAGGAGATTATCACACACGGCCCCAGGATCTGGCCTCAACACATCCCCTGACCAGGAGATCCTCACACACGGTCCCAGGATCTGGCCTCAACACATCCCCTGACCAGGAGATCCTCACACATGGTCCCACGACCCGGGATCTGGCCTCAAGACATCCCCTGACCAGGAGATCATCACACATGGCCCCAGGATCTGGCCTCAAGACATCCCCCTGACCAGGAGATCATCACACACGGCCCGAGGATCTGGCCTCAACACATCCCCTGACCAGGAGATCCTCACACATGACCTCAGGATCTGGCCTTAACACATCTCCCCGATCAGGAGATCCTCACACACGGCCCCAGGATCTGGCCTCAACACTTCCCGTGACCAGGAGATTATCACACACGATCCCGGATCTGGCCTCAACACATCCCCCTGACCAGGAGATCATCACACACGGCCCCAGGATCTGGCCTCAACACATCCCACTGACCAGGAGATCATCACACATGGTCCCACGAACCCCGGGATCTGGCCTTGCACCAGGTTTGACTCCGACCCAGGGAAGAGCCCTGCTCCTGATTTCGGGTTATGTCCGAGTGAGCGCATGTGTGACCATAAAATCCGCGGCCACGCCTAAAGCTCCTGCCTCCGTCTGGGCACCTGAAACGGCTTCGACTGGGTAAATCTCCGGCCCGATAATCCGGCAACGTGAAAAAGCTGAACATACAGCGTCGATTTAACCCCTCAGAACCGGAGGGGCAGAGAGGTCACGGTCACTCACAGCCTTCTAGGAAAGACAGAGATAAGTAATTGCTAGAAGGGCGATTCCCTAAACCAGACATGCTCAACCTGCGGTCCTGCAGCTGCTAAAACTACAACTCCCACAATGCACTGCTGTAGGCTGATAGCTGTGGAGTACCTGGGGGTGATCACTGTGAGTACATGGGGGTGGTCACTCTGGAGTACCTGGGGGGGTGGTCACTCTGGAGTACCTGGGAGGGGGTGGTCACTCTGGAGTACCTGGGAGGGGTGGTCACTCTGGAGTACCTGGGAGGGTGGTCACTCTGGAGTACCTGGGAGGGGGTGGTCACCTGGAGTACCTGGGAGGGGGTGGTCACCTGGAGTACCTGGGAGGGTGGTCACCTGGAGTACCTGGGAGGGGGTGGTCACCTGAGCACCTGGGGGGGTGGTCACCTGGAGTACCTGGGGGTGGTGGTCACCTGGAGTACCTGGGGGTGGTGGTCACCTGGAGTACCTGGGGGTGGTGGTCACCTGGAGTACCTGGGGGTGGTGGTCACTCTGAAGTACCTGGGGTGGTGGTCACCTGGAGTACCTGGGAGGGGGTCACTCTGGAGTACCTGGGAGGGGGTCACTCTGGAGTACCTGGGAGGTGGTGGTCGCTCTGGAGTACCTGGGGTGGTGGTCGCCTGGAGTACCTGGGAGGGGGTCACTCTGGAGTACCTGGGAGGGGGTCACTCTGGAGTACCTGGGAGTGGGGTCACTCTGAGTACCTGGGGGTGGTGGTCACTCTGGAGTACCTGGGGTGGGGGTCACTCTGGAGTACCTGGAGGGTGGTGGGGTGGTGGTCACTCTGGAGTACCTGGGGCGGTGGTCACTCTGGAGTACCTGGGGGGGGGGGTGGTCACTCTGGAGTACCTGGGGTGGGGGTCACTCTGGAGTACCTGGGGCGGTGGTCACCTGGGAGTACCTGGGAGGGGGTCACTCTGGAGTACCTGGGGTGGGGGTCACTCTGGAGTACCTGGGGTGGGGTCACTCTGGAGTACCTAGGGTGTTGGGGGTCACTATCAGATATCCAAGGGTCACTGCGGGGTGTCAGGGGTCACTATCAGATATCCAGGGGTCATCACGGAGTGTCGGGGGTCACTATCAGATATTCGGGTCCTGCGGGTGTAGGGGTCACTATCAGATATCCAGGGGTCACTGCGGGGTGTCGGGGGTCACTATCAGATATTCGGGGTCCCCGGGTGTAGGGGGTCACTATCAGATATACAGGGGTCACTGCGGGTGTCGAGGGTCACTATCAGATATTCGGGGTCCCCGGGGTGTAGGGGTCACTATCAGATATCCAGGGGTCACTGCGGGTTGTCGGGGTCACTATCAGATATCCGGGGTCCCCGGGGTGTCAGGGGTCACTATCAGATATCCAGGGGTCACCGCGGGTGTTGGGGTTATTATCAGATATCTGGGGTCCGCGGGTGTCGGGGGTCACTATCAGATATTCAGGGGTCATCACGGGTGTAGGGGGTCACTATCAGATATCCAGGGTCACTGCGGGTGTCGGGGGTCACTATCAGATATTCAGGGGTCACTGCGGGTGTCGGGGTCACTATCAGATATTCAGGGGTCCACTGCGGAGTTGTCGGGGGTCACTATCAGATATCCGGGGTCCACTGCGGGTTGTCGGAGGTCACTATCAGATATTCGGGGTCCACGCGGTGTCGGGGTCACTATCAGATATTCAGGGGTCCCCAGGGTGTCAGGGGTCACTATCAGATATCCAGGGTCACTGCGGGTGTCGGGGTCACTATCAGATATCCGGGGTCCCCGCGGGGTGTCAGGGGTCACTATCAGATATCCAGGGGTCACTCGCGGGGTGTCGGGGGTCACTATCAGATATTCAGGGGTCACCACGGAGTGTCGGGAGTCACTATCAGATATCCAGGGTCACTGCGGGTGTCGGGGTCACTATCAGATATCCGGGGTCATCACGGGGTGTCGGGGGTCACTATCAGATATCCAGGGGTCATCATGGGGTGTCGGGAGTCACTATCAGATATCCAGGGGTCACTGCGGGGTGTGGGGTCACTATCAGATATCCAGGGTCACTGCGGGTGTCAGGGAGTCACTATCAGATATCCAGGGGTCATCACGGGGTGTCGGGGTCACTATCAGATATCCAGGGGTCACCACGGGTGTCGGGGTCACTATCAGATATCCGGGGTCACCGGGTGTCAGGGGTCACTATCAGATATCCAGGGTCACTGCGGGTGTCAGGGGTCACTATCAGATATCCAGGGGTCATCACGGGGTGTCGGGAGTCACTATCAGATATCCAGGGGTCACTACGGGTGTCGGGGGTCACTATCAGATATCTCAGGGGTCATCACGGGGTGTCAGGGGTCACTATCAGATATCCAGGGGTCATCACTGGGGTGTCGGGGTCACTATCAGATATCCAGGGGTCATCACTGCGGGTGTCGGGGGTCACTATCAGATATCCGGGGTCACCACGGGTGTCGGGGTCACCATCAGATATCCAGGGTCGTCACATCGTCGGGGTCTCAGTTCGGGGTCACTAGCAGATATTCGGGGTCACCCGAGGTGTCGGGGTCACTATCAGATATTCGGGGTCACTCGCGGGGTGTCAGGGTCACCATCAGATATTCAGGGGTCCCTCGCAGGGTGTCGGGGTCACTATCAGATATTCGGGTCCCGGGTGTCACTATCAGATATTCGAGGGTCATCACGGGGTGTCGGGGGTCACTATCAGATATTCGGGGGTCCCCGCAGGGTGTCGGGGGTCACCATCAGATATTCAGGGGTCCCCGCGGGGTGTCGGGGGTCACTAGCAGATATTCGGGGGTCCCCGCGGGGTGTCACTATCAGATATTCGGGGGTCCCCGCGGGGTGTCAGGGGGTCACTATCAGATATTCGGGGGTCCCCGCGGGGTGTCGGGGGTCACTATCAGATATTCGGGGGTCCCCGCGGGGTGTCGGGGGTCACCATCAGATATTCGGGGGTCCCTCACCGGCCCAGGGTCTCGATGTTGACCACCGCCGGCCCGCACCTCTCCGCCACGTCTGCTATGAAGTTGAAGACTTTCCGGGGGTTCGGGGGCTCGGATTTCGGGGGGTCACTGGGCGGGGTGAAAGGTTTTGCCGCCTCCACCTGGAGCCTCGAGTCTGAACTCCGCCCCCAACTCCACACACCAAGCCCCGCCCCGACAAGCGCCCCAATATACAGCGCCCCTGAACTCCGACACCCGCCCTCACCCGACCCTGCGCCCCGCGAACCATGGAAGTTATCAGGACGTAAACCCGAATCACCCGAAAAGAGAGCCCGAGAGCTGACACCCCACACACCCGAGCACCGAACCCCACCACCAACCCGAGCCCATCTCCACAAGGAGGCCGCCATATTGTGTGCATAAACCACGCCCCCTGCAACAAACTTTATTGTCCGCGACAGAGGAAACACAAAACACAGACCAGAGGAGAGTGACAGGAGGAGCTGCTTCTCTGGGTATGACGTCACCGAAAGAGGCTGAGCCTCGAGGATTGTGGGCGGAGCCTCACTGATTATTGACAGGTCGTAAGGGGGCGGGGGATGTGTGCGGAGGCGGGGCTATTTAAATGAGACTGAGGGAGTGATGGTATTAACATGGGACTGTATATTGGAGGAGGGGTGACAGTATTTACATGGGACTATATGTTGGAGGAGGGGTTACAGTATTTACATGGGACTGTATGTTGGAGGGGGAGTGACGGTATTTACATGGGACTGTATGTTGGAGGAGGGTGACAGTATTTCCATGGGACTATATGTTGGAGGAGGGGTGACAGTATTTACATGGGACTGTATGTTGGAGGGGGGTGACAGTATTTACATGGGACTGTATGTTGGAGGAGGGGTGACGGTATTTACATGGGACTGTATGTTGGAGGAGGGTGACAGTATTTACATGGGACTGTATGTTGGAGGAGGGGTGACGGTATTTACATGGGACTGTATGTTGGAGGAGGGTGACGGTATTTACATGGGACTGTATGTTGGAGGAGGGGTGACAGTATTTACATGGGACTGTATGTTGGAGAGGGGTGACAGTATTTACATGGGACTGTATGTTGGAGGGGGTGACAGTATTTACATGGGACTGTATGTTGGAGGAGGGTGACAGTATTTACATGGGACTGTATGTTGGAGGGGGTGACAGTATTTACATGGGACTGTATGTTGGAGGAGGGTGACAGTATTTACATGGGACTGTATGTTGGAGGAGGGGTGACAGTATTTACATGGGACTGTATGTTGGAGGAGGGTGACAGTATTTACATGGGACTGTATGTTGGAGGAGGGTGACAGTATTTACATGGGACTGTATGTTGGAGGAGGGGTGACAGTATTTACATGGGACTGTATGTTGGAGGAGGGGTGACAGTATTTACATGGGACTGTATGTTGGAGGGGGTGACAGTATTTACATGGGACTGTATGTTGGAGGAGGGTGACGGTATTTACATGGGACTGTATGTTGGAGGAGGGTGACAGTATTTACATGGGACTGTATGTTGGAGGGGGAGTGACGGTATTTACATGGGACTGTATGTTGGAGGAGGGGTGACAGTATTTACATGGGACTGTATGTTGGAGGAGGGGTGACAGTATTTACATGGGACTGTATGTTGGAGGGGGGTGACAGTATTTCCATGGGACTGTATGTTGAAGGAGGGGTGACAGTATTTACATGGGACTGTATGTTGGAGGGGGGTGACAGTATTTACATGGGACTGTATGTTGAAGGAGGGGTGACGGTATTTACATGGGACTGTATGTTGGAGGAGGGTGACAGTATTTACATGGGACTGTATGTTGGAGGGGAGTGACAGTATTTACATGGGACTGTATGTTGGAGGAGGGGTGATAGTATTTACATGGGACTGTATGTTGGAGGAGGGGTGACAGTATTTACATGGGACTGTATGTTGGAGGGGGGGGCGGTATTTACATCTCAGGGAGACCATCTACAAAAATCAGGGCGGGGCCTCAGATAAGGGTCTCTGCGCAGCGTCCGAAGTGCAATCTCCCTGGGAAACAGTAACATGCAGAATAACCGAGGACAGGAGAGGACGGAAAACTCTTACAGTAAAGAGTTCATAGTCTCAAGGCTCTTACAGTAAAGAGTCCATAGTCTCACTGCTCTTACAGTATAGAGTCCATAGTCTCACTGCTCTTACAGTATAGAGTCCATAGTCTCACTGCTCTTACAGTATACAGAGTCCATAGTCTCACTGCTCTTACAGTAAAGAGTCCATAGTCTCACTGCTCTTACAGTAAAGAGCCCATAGTCTCACTGCTCTTACAGTAATGAGTCCATAGTCTCACTGCTCTTACAGTAGAGAGTCCATAGTCTCACTGCTCTTACAGTATAGAGTCCATAGTCTCACTGCTCTTACAGTAAAGAGTCCATAGTCTCACTGCTCTTACAGTACAGAGTCCATAGTCTCACTGCTCTTACAGTAAAGAGTCCATAGTCTCACTGCTCTTACAGTAAAGAGTCCATAGTCTCACTGCTCTTACAGTATACAGTCCATAGTCTCACTGCTCTTACAGTAAAGAGTCCATAGTCTCACTGCTCTTACAGTATAGAGTCCATAGTCTCACTGCTCTTACAGTAAAGAGTCCATAGTCTCACTGCTCTTACAGTAAAGAGTCCATAGTCTCACTGCTCTTACAGTATAGAGTCCATAGTCTCACTGCTCTTACAGTATAGAGCTCCATAGTCTCACTGCTCTTACAGTATACAGAGTCCATAGTCTCACTGCTCTTACAGTAAAGAGTCCATAGTCTCACTGCTCTTACAGTAAAGAGCCCATAGTCTCACTGCTCTTACAGTAATGAGTCCATAGTCTCACTGCTCTTACAGTAGAGAGTCCATAGTCTCACTGCTCTTACAGTATAGAGTCCATAGTCTCACTGCTCTTACAGTATAGAGTCCATAGTCTCACTGCTCTTACAGTACAGAGTCCATAGTCTCACTGCTCTTACAGTAAGAGTCCATAGTCTCACTGCTCTTACAGTAAAGAGTCCATAGTCTCACTGCTCTTACAGTAAAGAGTCCATAGTCTCACTGCTCTTACAGTAAAGAGTCCATAGTCTCACTGCTCTTACAGTATAGAGTCCATAGTCTCACTGCTCTTACAGTAAAGAGTCCATAGTCTCACTGCTCTTACAGTAAAGAGTCCATAGTCTCACTGCTCTTACAGTATAGAGTCCATAGTCTCACTGCTCTTACAGTAAAGAGTCCATAGTCTCACTGCTCTTACAGTATAGAGTCCATAGTCTCACTGCTCTTACAGTAAAGAGTCTATAGTCTCACTGCTCTTACAGTATAGAGTCCATAGTCTCACTGCTCTTACAGTAAAGAGTCCATAGTCTCACTGCTCTTACAGTATAGAGTCCATAGTCTCACTGCTCTTACAGTATAGAGTCCATAGTCTCACTGCTCTTACAGTATAGAGTCCATAGTCTCACTGCTCTTACAGTAAAGAGTCCATAGTCTCACTGCTCTTACAGTATAGAGTCCATAGTCTCACTGCTCTTACAGTAAAGAGTCCATAGTCTCACTGCTCTTACAGTATAGAGTCCATAGTCTCACTGCTCTTACAGTAAAGAGTCCATAGTCTCACTGCTCTTACAGTATAGAGTCCATAGTCTCACTGCTCTTACAGTATAGAGTCCATAGTCTCACTGCTCTTACAGTAAAGAGTCCATAGTCTCACTGCTCTTACAGTAAAGAGTCCATAGTCTCACTGCTCTTACAGTATAGAGTCCATAGTCTCACTGCTCTTACAGTAAAGAGTCCATAGTCTCACTGCTCTTACAGTAACGAGTCCATAGTCTCACTGCTCTTACAGTAAAGAGTCCATAGTCTCACTGCTCTTACAGTAAAGAGTCCATAGTCTCACTGCTCTTACAGTATAGAGTCCATAGTCTCACTGCTCTTACAGTAATAGAGTCCATAGTCTCACTGCTCTTACAGTATAGAGTCCATAGTCTCACTGCTCTTACAGTAAAGAGTCCATAGTCTCACTGCTCTTACAGTAAAGAGTCCATAGTCTCACTGCTCTTACAGTATAGAGTCCATAGTCTCACTGCTCTTACAGTATAAGAGTCCATAGTCTCACTGCTCTTACAGTAAGAGTCCATAGTCTCACTGCTCTTACAGTAAAGAGTCCATAGTCTCACTGCTCTTACAGTATAGAGTCCATAGTCTCACTGCTCTTACAGTAAAGAGTCCATAGTCTCACTGCTCTTACAGTAAAGAGTCCATAGTCTCACTGCTCTTACAGTATAGAGTCCATAGTCTCACTGCTCTTACAGTATAGAGTCCATAGTCTCACTGCTCTTACAGTAAAGAGTCCATAGTCTCACTGCTCTTACAGTAAAGAGTCCATAGTCTCACTGCTCTTACAGTATAGAGTCCATAGTCTCACTGCTCTTACAGTAAAGAGTCCATAGTCTCACTGCTCTTACAGTAAAGAGTCCATAGTCTCACTGCTCTTACAGTAAAGAGTCCATAGTCTCACTGCTCTTACAGTAAAGAGTCCATAGTCTCACTGCTTTTACAGTATAGAGTCCATAGTCTCACTGCTCTTACAGTAAAGAGTCCATAGTCTCACTGCTCTTACAGTATAGAGTCCATAGTCTCACTGCTCTTACAGTAAAGAGTCCATAGTCTAACTGCTCTTACCGTAAAGAGTCCATAGTCTCACTGCTCTTACAGTAAAGAGTCCATAGTCTCACTGCTCTTACAGTAAAGAGTCCATAGTCTCACTGCTCTTACAGTAAAGAGTCCATAGTCTCACTGCTCTTACAGTAAAGAGTCCATAGTCTCACTGCTCTTACAGTAAAGAGTCCATAGTCTCACTGCTTTTACAGTAAAGTGTCCATAGTCTCACTGCTCTTACAGTATAGAGTCCATAGTCTCACTGCTCTTACCGTAAAGAGTCCATAGTCTCACTGCTCTTACAGTAAAGAGTCCATAGTCTCACTGCTCTTACAGTAAAGAGTCCATAGTCTCACTGCTCTTACAGTATAGAGTCCATAGTCTCACTGCTCTTACAGTATAGAGTCCATAGTCTCACTGCTCTTACAGTATAGAGTCCATAGTCTCACTGCTCTTACAGTAAAGAGTCCATAGTCTCACTGCTCTTACAGTAAAGTGTCCATAGTCTCACTGCTCTTACAGTAAAGAGTCCATAGTCTCACTGCTCTTACAGTATAGTCCATAGTCTCACTGCTCTTACAGTAAAGAGTCCATAGTCTCACTGCTCTTAGAGTAAAGAGTCCATAGTCTCACTGCTCTTACAGTAAAGAATCCACAGTCTCACTGCTTATACAGTAAATAGTCCATAGTCTCACTGCTCTTACAGTAAAGAGTCCATAGTCTCACTGCTCTTACAGTACAGAGTCCATAGTCTCACTGCTCTTACAGTAAAGAGTCCATAGTCTCACTGCTCTTACAGTAAAGAGTCCATAGTCTCACTGCTCTTACAGTAAAGAGTCCATAGTCTCACTGCTCTTACAGTATAGAGTCCATAGTCTCACTGCTCTTACAGTGAAGAATCCTCTTCTATGTTTGTGTACAAACCTTCTTTCCTCCAGACGCAGAGGATGTCCCCTCGTCACAGTCACAGTCCTGGGGATAAATAGATGATGGGAGTGATCTCTGTACTGACCCCTGATATATTTATACATAGTTATTAGATCTCCCCTCAGTCGTCTTTTTTCTAAAGTGAATAACCCTAATTTTGATAACCTTTCAGGGTCCTGTAGTTGCCTCATTCCAGTTATTTCTTTAGTTGCCCTCCTCTGAACCCTCTCCAGCTCTGCTATGTCTGCCTTGTTCACAGGAGCCCAGAACCGTACACAGTCGTCCATGTGTGGTCTGACCAGTGATGTGTAAAGTGGCAGGACTATGTTCTCATCACCGCCATCTATGCCCCTTTTGATGCCCCCATTATCTTATTGGCCTTGGCGGCAGCTGCCTGACACTGGTTTTTACAGCTTATTTTGCTGTTTATTAAAATTCCTAGATCCTTTTCCATGTCAGTGTTACCGAGTGTTTTACCATGTAGTATGTACAGGTGACTTGCATTATTCCTTCCCATGTGCATGTCCCATGTCCACCTTACATTTGTCAGTGTTAAACCTCATCTGACACTTATCTGCCCAAGCCTCCAATCTATCCAGACCCCTCTGTAGCAGAAATCTGTCCTCTGTAGTATATATACAGTATACTGTCCTCTGTAGTATATATATACACACAGTATACTGTCCTCTGTAGTGTATATATACAGTATACTGTCCTCTGTAGTGTATATATATATATATATAGTATACTGTCCTCTGTAGTATATAGTATACTGTCCTCTGTAGTATATACACAGTATACTGTCCTCTGTAGTATATACACAGTATACTGTCCTCTGTAGAATATATACAGTATACTGTCCTCTGTAGTATATATATACAGTATACTGTCCTCTGTAATATACATATACATAGTATACTGTCCTCTGTAGTATATATACACAGTATACTGTCCTCTGTAGTATATACACAGTATACTGTCCTCTCTAGTATATACACAGTATACTGTCCTCTGTATTGTATATATACAGTATACTGTCCTCTGTAGTATATATACAGTATACTGTCCTCTGAAATATACATATACATAGTATACTGTCCTCTGTAGTATATATACACAGTATACTGTCCTC
This sequence comes from Bufotes viridis, assembly GCA_033119425.1. Classification (NCBI taxonomy): domain Eukaryota; kingdom Metazoa; phylum Chordata; class Amphibia; order Anura; family Bufonidae; genus Bufotes; species Bufotes viridis. The sequence goes on along the minus strand of CM065589.1, from coordinate 624,376,983 downwards.
TGTAGTATATACACATTATACTGTCCTCTCTAGTATATACACAGTATACTGTCCTCTGTAGTATATATACAGTATACTGTCCTCTGTAGTGTATATATACAGTATACTGTCCTGTGTAGTATATATACAGTATAATGTCCTCTGTAGTATATATACAGTATACTGTCCTCTGTAGTATATATACAGTATACTGCCCTCTGTAGTATATATACAGTATACTGTCCTCTGTAGTATATATACAGTATACTGTCCTCTGTAGTATATATATATACAGTATACTGTCCTCTGTAGTGTATATATCAGTATACTGTCCTCTGTAGTATATATACAGTATACTGTCCTCTGTAGTGTATATACAGTATACTGTCCTCTGTAGTATATATACAGTATACTGTCCTCTGTAGTATATATACAGTATACTGTCCTCTGTAGTATATATATACAGTATACTGTCCTCTGTAGTATATACACAGTATACTGTCCTCTGTAGTATATATACAGTATACTGTCCTCTGTAGTGTATATACAGTATACTGTCCTCTGTAGTATATATATACAGTATACTGTCCTCTGTAGTATATATACAGTATACTGTCCTCTGTAGTATATACACAGTATACTGTCCTCTGTAGTATATATATACAGTATACTGTCCTCTGTAGTATATATACAGTATACTGTCCTCTGTAGTATATATACAGTATACTGTCCTCTGTAGTATATATACAGTATACTGTCCTCTGTAGTATATATACAGTATACTATCCTCTGTAGTGTATATACAGTATACTGTCCTCTGTAGTGTATATACAGTATACTGTCCTCTGTAGTATATATACAGTATACTGTCCTCTGTAGTATATATACAGTATACTGTCCTCTGTAGTATATATACAGTATACTGTCCTCTGTAGTATAGATACAGTATACTGTCCTCTGTAGTATATATATACAGTATACTGTCCTCTGTAGTATATATACAGTATACTGTCCTCTGTAGTATATATACAGTATACTGTCCTCTGTAGTGTATATATAGTATACTGTCCTCTGTAGTATATATACAGTGTACTGTCCTCTGTAGTATATATATATACAGTATACTGTCCTCTGTAGTATAGATACAGTGTACTGTCCCCTGTAGTATATATATACAGTATACTGTCCTCTGTAGTGTATATACAGTATACTGTCCTCTGTAGTATATATACAGTATACTGTCCTCTGTAGTGTATATATACAGTATACTGTCCTCTGTAGTATATATACAGTATACTGTCCTCTGTAGTATATATACACAGTATACTGTCCTCTGTAGTATATATACACAGTATACTGTCCTCTGTAGTATTTTTTGTCGGGTTTATAATAATTCAATTAAGAATTATTAATTATGGTCATAAAAATATTTTTTTCATAATTCCCTGAAATTATGACCTGGTGAATTGTAGATAACCCGATCGATACAAGTCACATCTGAGGCCGACTATTTCCTCAGATAATAAGTTCTTTTCATGTGAGATGACATTAATGCTAAAGATGTAGTTTTGACATTAAATAATACGCAGATATTATAAAAACATGCAGATTTTATTAGTTACACGATTATAAACAAATAAGTATATAAACACGATTATATATGCCAAGGAATATATATGGCAATGATATATGAAGCATTACAAGCTTATCATCAGTAACTAAACAATGATATCTGCCAATTAATATACATGGCATTGATATCGGGCACTAGAAGCTTCACAATAGGTAAATACACATGTGGGTAGGAGCAGCTCGTCACATTATAACAAAGCTATTTGGCTAGGATATCAAAACAAGAAGTTACATTATATCCATTACTCCTGTTCAGAGGCGAGTCTAATCCTAGACATCTATATGGAATGATGAATACATTCCCCACCCCTCTCTAACCAAACTAAAATGCACCTCACATGTAGTAATGGGCAAATCCATTCAAGAATACAACTTAGAAGACAGTAGTCAAATCCTAGACTACTTTTAATACTTCTGTCAATACTACTTTCATATCTGTATAACCTGGTAAGACTATTAAGACAACAGACATTGGAAGAACTTGGAACAAATCTTCCAGTGGGAATTTATCATCTAGCTTGGCGAAGAATGCTACTATCAATATATCTATATCTATGCATATATATATGCAATCATTTAATACTCTGATAAATTATGAAACTTGATTCTTCTGCAGGTAGAATGAAGCCTCACAATTATTCTATATCTAAGACTACGTCTCATATAAAGAGATGATAAATAAATGAATATGTTCGCCAACATAGATGCTATGATTTTACCCACATTATCTAAATAGTCTTAATAACATGAAACATCATTCTTTGTGTTTCTTACCAAGTCCTAGCAGGAATCTCACTTCTGCTCCTAGGAAAGCTGGATGGTCCATCACCATGGCTTTCATCTTGGCTCTTGGCTCCTGGAATGCTATGCTTCCTCCTTTGTTCCTTAGCTTTCCTCGTTCTTGACTCTCTTTTTCTCATCTCTCCCTCATGCCCTCCTGATGCTATTCTACCTCTACCATAATTATCTCCCTTGTAATCTAACATTACCACCCCCTGGATTAGTATTCTCCAATCAATTAAGGGGGTGTAAACATATGTAATAAGATCGTATGAGATCATGTTTACCCATAATGCAACTATGGAGGATGGTGTAACAATATCGATATCTGTCTCCGGATGGCACTGTTGTGCAAGCTATTAACACCATACCATGAAGAGTTAACTAGGGTATTTTGCATCATATACATTTGACCCTCGTCGTCGTAAATCAAAGATAAGGATAAATGTAGACATTTTGTATCAACTAAAGATAGACAACTTGGAGTCTCTCTGACACTATTAATCTATGGGCCATTATGGTATGAATGGGCCTTGTTCTCTAAGACATGTCTGGAGAATCCAGTGCACTCCCAACAGATAAGACCACATTTGTGGCAATAACTTTTTAAAATACAATGTTCTTTGTATTCAGTATTCGGCAAACTTTTTCACATACTGAACTCTGTGTGACTTCAAATCTTGGCCTGTTCCAGCCGTGTATGAAAACTTTGGTTCAGCCTGTCTCTTAAAGACAATGAGCATGCATTTTGAATATAATATGATTAGGTATCAATACACTCATGAAAATGCCCGACAATATACAGTATACTGTCCTCTGTAGTATATATATACAGTATACTGTCCTCTGTAGTATATACATAGTATGCTGTCCTCTGTAGTATATACACAGTATACTGTCCTCTGTAGTATATACACAGTATACTGTCCTCTGTAGTATATATATACAGTGTACTGTCCTCTGTAGTACATATACAGTATACTGTCCTCTGTAGTATATATATACAGTATACTGTCCTCTGTAGTATATACACAGTATACTGTCCTCTGTAGTATATACACAGTATACTGTCCTCTGTAGTATATACACAGTATACTGTCCTCTGTAGTATATATATACAGTATACTTTCCTCTGTAGTATATATATACAGTATACTTTCCTCTGTAGTATATTTATACAGTATACTTTCCTCTGTAGTATATTTATACAGTATACTGTCCTCTGTAGTATATATATATATATATATACAGTATACTGTCCTCTGTAGTATATACACAGTATACTGTCCTCTGTAGTATATATACAGTATACTGTCCTCTGTAGTATATACACAGTATACTGTCCTCTGTAGTATATATATATATATATATATATATATATATATATACACAGTATACTGTCCTCTGTAGTATATATACAGTATACTGTCCTCTGTAGTATATATACAGTATACTGTCCTCTGTAATATATATACAGTATACTGTCCTCTGTAATATATATTCAGTATACTGTCCTCTGTAGTATATACAGTATACTGTCCTCTGTAGTATATATACAGTATACTGTCCTCTGTAGTATATATACAGTATACTGTCCTCTGTAGTATATATACAGTATACTGTCCTCTGTAGTATATACACAGTATACTGTCCTCTGTAGTATATATATACAGTATACTGTCCTCTGTAGTGTATATATCCAGTATACTGTCCTCTGTAGTATATATACAGTATACTGTCCTTTGTAGTATATATACAGTATACTGTCCTCTGTAGTATATATATATATATATATATATATATATATATATACACACAGTATACTGTCCTCTGTAGTATATATACAGTATACTGTCCTCTGTAGTGTATATACACAGTATACTGTCCTCTGTAGTATATATACAGTGTACTGTCCTCTGTAGTATATATACAGTGTACTGTCCTCTGTAGTATATATACAGTGTACTGTCCTCTGTAGTATATTTATGCAGTATACTTTCCTCTGTAGTATATATACAGTATACTGTCCTGTGTAGAATATATACAGTATACTGTCCTCTGTAGTATATATACAGTATACTGTCCTCTGTAGTATATATACAGTATACTGTCCTCTGTAGAATATGTACAGTATACTGTTCTCTGTAGTATATACACAGTACACTGTGCACTGTATATATACTATAGAGGACAGTATATATATTACCGAGGACAGTATACTGTATATATACTACAGAGGACAGTATACTGTATATATTCTACAGAGGACAGTATACTGTATATATATATACACTACAGAGGACAGTATACTATATATATACTACCGAGGACAGTATACCTGATATATACACTACCGAGGACAGTATACTGTATATATTCTACAGAGGACAGTATACTGTATATATACACTACAGAGGACAGTATACTGTATATATACACACTACAGAGGACAGTATACTGTATATATACACTACCGAGGACAGTATACTGTATATATTCTACAGAGGACAGTATACTGTATATATACACTACCGAGGACAGTATACTGTATATATTCTACAGAGGACAGTATACTGTATATATACACTACAGAGGACGGTATATTGTATATATACTACAGAGGACAGTATACTGTATATATATATATATATATACACACACACACACACACACACACACAGTATACTGACAGTGACCCCCCCAGTATTGACCCCTGATGTACCCCACAAGTGAAAGTGACAGTGACCCCTCCAGTACTGACCCATGAGGTACCCCTCTAGTGACAGTGACCCCTCCAGTACTGACCCATGAGGTACCCCACTAGTGACAGTGACCCCCCCAGTACTGACCCCTGAGGTACCCCACTAGTGACAGTAACCCCTCCAGTACTGACCCCTGTGGTACCCCACTAGTGACAGTGACCCCCCCCCAGTACTGACCACTGAGGTACCCCACTAGTGACAGTAACCCCCCTAGTACTGACCCCTGTGGTACCCCACTAGTGACAGTAATTCCCACAGTACTAACCCCTGTGGTACCCCACTAGTGACAGTGACCCCTGCAGTACTGACCCCTGAGGTACCCCACTAGTGACAGTGACCCCCCCAGTACTGACCCCTGAGGTACCCCACTAGTGACAGTGACCCCTCCAGTACTGACCCCTGAGGTACTCCACCAGTGACAGTGACTCCCCCAGTACTGACCCCTGAGGTACCCCACTAGTGACAGTAATTCCCACAGTACTAACCCCTGTGGTACCCCACTAGTGACAGTAACCCCTCCAGTACTGACCCCTGAGGTACCCCACTAGTGACAGTGACCCCTCCAGTACTGACCCCTGAGGTACCCCACTAGTGAGGGACCCCCTCAGTACTGTTTCCTGAGGTACCCCACTAGTGACAGTAACCCCCCTCAGTACTGACCCCTGTGGTACCCCTCTAGTGACAGTGACCCCCCAGTACTGACCCCTGAGGTACCCCACTAGTTACAGTGACCCCTCCAGTATTGACCCTTGAGGTACCCCAGAAGTGACAGTGACCCCCCCCAGTACTGACCCCTGAGGTACCCCACTAGTGACAGTGACCCCTCCAGTACTGACCCCTGAGGTACCCCACTAGTGACAGTGACCCCTCCAGTACTGACCCCTGTGGTACCGCACTAGTGACAGTAATTCCCACAGTACTAACCCCTGTGGTACCCCACTAGTGACAGTGACCCCTGCAGTACTGACCCCTGAGGTACCCCACTAGTGACAGTGACCCCCAGTACTGACCCCTGAGGTACCCCAACTAGTGACAGTGACCCCTCCAGTACTGACCCCTGAGGTACCCCACTAGTGACAGTGACCCCTCCAGTACTGACCCCTGAGGTGCCCCACTAGTGACAGTGACCCTCCAGTACTGACCCCTGAGGGCACTCCACCAGTGACAGTGACTCCCCAGTACTGACCCCTGAGGTACCCCACTAGTGACAGTAATTCCCACAGTACTAACCCCTGTGGTGCCCCACTAGTGACAGTAACCCCTCCAGTACTGACCCCTGAGGTACCCCACTAGTGACAGTGACCCCTCCAGTACTGACCCCTGAGGTACCCCACTAGTGAGGACCCCTCAGTACTGTTTCCTGAGGTACCCCACTAGTGACAGTAACCCCCTCAGTACTGACCCCTGTGGTACCCCACTAGTGACAGTGACCCCCCAGTACTGACCCCTGAGGTACCCCACTAGTTACAGTGACCCCTCCAGTATTGACCCTTGAGGTACCCCAGAAGTGACAGTGACCCCTCCAATACAGACCCTTGAGGTACCCCACTAGTGACAGTGACCTCTCCAGTACGGACCCCTGTGGTACCCCACTAGTGACAGTGACCCCTCCAGTACTGACCCCTGAGGTACCCCACTAGTGACCATGACCCCTCCAGTACTGACCCCTGAGGTACCCCACTAGTGACAGTGACCCCCCCCCATACTGACCCCTGATGTACCCCACTAGACTAGACTACCCCACTAGACCTAATGCGGACACGCTTGTGTGAAAGAGGCCTAAGGCGGGAGCGTTGTGGGAAAATGCGCAATTTTCGGGTTGAGTATTCTGTATATTTTCCCTTATAACATAGTTATAAGGAAAATAATAGCATTCTAAATACAGAATGCAAAGTAAAAAGGGCACTAGAGGGTTAAAAAAAAAAATGTAACTCACCTCCTCCATTTGAGCGCGTAGCTGCCGGTCTCCTGTTCTGTCTTCAGCTGGGGGGGGGGAGGACCTTCCGTGACGTCACTGGGTCACATGGTCCAATCACTTGCTCCCATCACAATGGTGATGGAAGCATGTGATGGGACCATGTGACATCACAGAAGGTCCTTTACCCCCCAGCTAAAGACAGAACAGGAGACTGGCAGCTACGCTCTCAATTGGAGGAGGTGAGTTACTTTTTATTTTTATAACCCTCTATTGCCCTCCGCGCGGAAATAACGCCCGTGTGAAAGGGGCCTAAGGGTTTCTTCTTATAGTAACCAAGGGTGACTTAAAAAAAAAGTTAATGTTTTTAAAAACATAAGTACAAATCACCCTCCTTTACCCTAAATTAAAAATTAACAAGAAAAGCCCATCATAGGCATCACCGCCTCTGAAAATACGTGTATTAAAAATATTAATCCCAAACAGCAAACGGAAAAAAAATAAATGTATTTAATTTCTATCTAAAAAATATAAGAAAGACCCAAAATAAGCTAATGGAAAGAAAAAAGGGATAAAACAATATAAAATAATTGCACCAGACACAGACTAAATATATTTCAGCCGGCGAATAAACCCGAATATTTCCAAGTTTGTTTCGGACAAATCCACCAAAATGGCGGCACATAGCGCCATTTTACTGCTCGTCGGCAGGAAAGAAAGCACTAGGGAAAAGAAGAAGAAGAAGGGTCTCACATGACCCTGAGCGGAAGTGGAGGGGACGGCTTGTCCTGATTGGCTCCCAGGCTGACAGACAGCCTGATGAGCCAATCAGTGCTGCAGTGGCAGAGAGGTGCCCGAGCAGAACGCCATTCTGTGCAGGTCTGTGAATGAGGGTGGATGGGTGTGAAAGTGTCGTGTCTGCCAGGGAAACCATCTTAGGGAGTCGGGGAGAGAGTCAGAAACGGAGTCGGGAGAGAGTCAGAGACCAAGTCGGGGAGAGAGTCAGAGACCAAATCGGGGAGAGAGTCAGAGACCAAATCGGGGAGAGAGTCAGAGACCAAATCGGGGAGAGAGTCAGAGACCAATCGGGGAGAGGGCGAGAGTGAGAGACCAATCGGGGAGAGGGCGAGAGTGAGAGACCAATCGGGGAGAGAGCAAGAGTGAGAGACCAATCGGGGAGAGAGCGAGAGTCAGAGACCAATCGGGGAGAGAGTCAGAGACCAAATCGGGGAGAGAGTCAGAGACCAAATCGGGGAGAGGGCGAGAGTGAGAGACCAATCGGGTAGAGGGCGAGAGTGAGAGACCAAATCGGGAGAGAGTGAGAGACCAAATTGGGGAGAGAGTCAGAGACCAATTGGGCAGAGTCAGAGATCAATCGGGGAGAGTGTGAGAAACCAATCGGGGAGAGAGTCAGAGACCGATCGGGGAGAGGAGGAGAGTGTCAAAGACCAAATCAGGAAGAGTGTCAGAGACCAAATCGTGGAGAGTGTGAGAAACCAATCGGGGAGAGAGTCAGAGATCAATCGGGGAGAGTGTGAGAAAGCAATCGGGGAGTGTGTGAGAAAGCAATCGGGGAGTGTGTGAGAAAGCAATCATGCTTACTGCCAGACAGAGTAAAGGGACAGGCTAGGTTTACAAAGATGAAGAATTGTGTGTGTAGAATAGGGAAAGGCAGGTAAAGCTGTCAGCCAGGGAGTGAGGAGCTGAGGCTGGCAGTGCCTTCTAGCTACAATTACTACCTAATAACATGTCTGCAGCTGCTGCAGAACCTCAAAGAAGAACATTTCTCTCATTTGAACAGAAAGACAGTTGTACTGTTTTCCTCCAGCCTTTGGTCCACTTATTCCCAGTACAATGAGCATTATGCTGCAGTGCTGAGCAGTTAGTTCTTCTCCATATTCAGTGCATTATCTGCCTCTGCCGAGCGCATGGCATTGTAGCAGAAACATTTTACATCATTACCGCCAACGGCCGTTGCTGAGCAATAGTTTTGTTTCCAAGGCATCAGAGCTGCGTTGCAGAACAGCAAAAGCAATGCAGCATTTTTTCTGCCCTGCAAAACTGAACCTAACTTACACCGTACACAGAAATCAAACCGCGTCCCTGCATAGTTCAAGTGTTGGTGTGTGTGTGGGGGGAGGAGAACCAACTGTAGTACAAGTGTGCAACGCGTATTTTACAATCCCTTGTTTTATATCAGACTGAAAATACCTGAAATAGTAATAAGAACTCCGTGTCAGTGCATCTCTAGACACTTAGTGTTGGTGTGGGCTAAGGGTGGGGAAATAATCTCATAGTAGGTTGACATACTTGTGTTTTACGATAGAGAAAGCTTTTTTTTTTAAATCTGCAGTTGAACGAGCATAAGACACTAGGCCCAAATCTGTTAGCGGCACTGATACTGCTGTATTTCCAAAGTTAATTGTCAATATCAGTGTCTTCAGTGTTTGTGGAAAGGGAAGGACGTTGTATTGCATCTTTTTTAAAGAAATTAGAGACTGTTCCATACTTTGTGTGACTGTACATTAGGAAATACGGAAGGGCTCCAAATAAAAGACCCAGAATGTGAGTAGTAGCAACACCAACTAGCCCGGCCAGAAGTAGTATTAGGCCGCAGTTGTCCCTGGCTTCTGAAAGGCACACTATAGTTGAGGCAAAAGAGGATGAGATTGTGGATTGGATGGCTCACTCCTCCTCAGTCACAGCTGGATGACGTGGAGGTGACTTCTGGGTCTGACACCATGCCATGGAGCCAGGGGCCACAGCGTTTCTCCTGCTCCTCCTCCTTACAGCCCCTGAGAAAGCTTTCAGTGGAGTCCTCAAAGTCTTCCCTTCCTAGTGGGGCACCTATCTTTTACCTTAGAGGTGGAAAAAAATCCCACAATCCCCTAAGGAAGATAGTCAAGAGAATCTCCCTCTTGACGACTTGTATGAGAGCAGTTGGCATTTCGATGAGGAGGCTAAGCAGGAGGCTGGGGACCCCATGCATAGCTGGGATGGTGGTGGTAATATTGGCATCCATAGCCATGGTATTGTTGGTAGGGGAGCAAGCGCAGAGGAGACGGATCTTCCAAAAAACAACCAGGGCCATATCTGCTTCGGGATCTGGTGATGCCACTGACGCTGCGGGTTAGTCAAAGCTAAGTCAGACTCGGCTGCCTTTACCGCTACTGTGCGAGTATCTGCCGCCTGGCAGTTTTTGTCCACACTGCCAGAAGACAGACGCATTGCCTTGGGCAAGAACAAAATAAGACACGGGCAGGCAAATACAGGGAAATGAAGCGGCATCATTGCATCCTGTGGGCAAACAGTGGTGGTAAGCAGGCACCACAGCAGGAGTTCCCTTCTCCGGGGCGCCCTCGCAGCAGCCAACTTCATTATCCCTTTTCAACTCCTCCTCCGCTCTGTCATCGATAACGGAATGCGTAACCAGGACACAGCTCTACATGCCCAACAATCCGCTGGTGCACAAGCTTCATTCCCACCTGGCCAAGGTGCTGGCGGTGCAGTCACTGCCTGTGACAACCGCCCGCCAATCCTGTCGTACTATGCCACAGTTGCCATACAGGTCTCGTCCCCTGGAGACTTCTGGAGGCGAATCCACTGTGAGCACAGTAGACGTTTAAGATTGGTTGGTGTGCCCATACATGATACAATCACGATTGTATGTACAATCGGAAAAATAAAATTATCGATTTCAAGCTGGAAATCAAATTAATTTGCTGCCACCACTCTTTGTATTGAATTGGGGGCGGAGAGACCCCGGCTAGCTGTTCCTAAAAGGAATTAGCTAGCCAATTAACAATTTACAAAAATAGGCCAATTTGGTAGTATGCCTCTTCTGAGTTCTTAGCATCCAGAGGTAGCAACAAAAAAACATCCAGCTCCTTTTCCTTAAAAACCAACGCTTTATTCTTTTACATTTTCATTTAAAATCCACGTGTACAAGCGGAGAAACTGTAGTAGAATGTGACGCATTTCGGGCCACTTACATATTGATGTCTGGATAAGGGGCCCCTATGTAAGTGGCCCAAAACGCGTCACATTCTACTACAGTTTCTCCGTTTGTACACGTGGATTTTAAATGAAAATGTAAAAGAATAAAGCATTGGTTTTTAAGGAAAAGGAGCTGGACGTGTTTTGCTACCTCTAGATTGTTCACCTGGCCAGGTGTGGACCATATAGTCCGTGTCTCCTTTAATTAACTAGAGGTGAGTGTTGCAGTAAATGAACGGTTTCTTTGTAGAGTTCTTAGCATAGATCAGATAACAAGGGCAAGACTGGACCGATGAAATAGTTAGTGTTATTTTAAACTATACACAGAAATATACATTAAAGCTGACAGATAAATACACCGCCAGTCAGATTGGATAGAAATAGGTAAGGGATGAAAGGGAATAAAATGTCTGCAAGTTCAGAATTACCCTGGTAGAGTCCGATAAAAGGTAAAGTCTGTGCCAGGAATAATCTGGCGATGGCGGGGTGCCCGTGTCCAGCGGTCGGTCGTGATGTTAGTTGACGTCAGATGGTAGATGAAGGACCCGGACCTGAGAGGGTCGCTGTGTTTTACCCCCGCCCTAGCTGGGAGTGGCTGTGACACGTACAGGTCCAGCCTTGTGTAATTGGGAGAGGAGCAGTCCCTGTCCTGAGAAGGAAAAAATCTGGCAGCATCATTGCTTTGCCAGTCCCTCCGTACCCGTAGGTCAAATTAGGAAATACAGTTTATATTTATCATCAGGACAATTTTACGCATCATCTGATACCAAATATGACTGCAAGACCATACAGTGTGCCTGAGAACCTTTAGATCTCAAAGCGGGAATTCCCAATTTGCTTGCAGATTCCCTAGAAGGTTTGTTATAATAACCAAAACAATTTCTGAAGAGATTGTTCATTTCATATTTTTCCAACCCATGAAATATGAGGGAAATATCAGATCTATGGATTGGAGGTAATCTTCCTCCGTGTAGCCACCAGCTGTCTGATGAGGATCTGTCATGCTCTTCTGAAGTTTCTGACCAGGCTTCGTGTGTGAGACCTCATGCCGTGCTGAGGCCGCTCAGACTGGAAAGCTGCACTTTTTATGAGGTTTTGTCAGGAGAATATCAGATTGATGGATGTATAACCGGAGAGGGGGTGCACCTCTGTCCGGGAAGATTCTTTTTGGCAAGGATGTGCTAATTTCCCCTGATCTGTGAGCTTTGCTAGCACGGTGAATTTATTTTGGGTTGAAAAATGATTTTAACTCTGTGAGCAGTAGAGAGCTCTTGCGATTTTAAAACTGGATGCATTTACGATTTCTTCGGGATCGAGAAAGCGTCACACTGCCTTACCATTTAGTGAAGTCTGCTGCCCTAGGGGGGCTGATGGTGTGCGCTCAGCCTCGCTAGAAGATACCTAGCCGACCTTATTTCCCCCAAAAAGTCCTCCCTGCCTTGTTCTCTCAGGTGGGCCGCTTCTTACATTTCTTAAACAGCCCACTGGGTCATTTTCTTTGCGTCGAGCACCCCAGCAACAAGGCCAGGTCGTTTTGACCCATTCTCGACTATCAGCCTGGCTCCCATTTATCCACATCCACAGATACGCTAGCGCCCCAACAGCAGCAGGGTATAGCGTCGCTCTCACTCTCCCCGCTTCCTTTCCATCACGTTATGTCAAGTGTTACCACGTCGTGTTGAAGCTGATCGGCCTGGGCAAGAGTAGCCACAATGGCAAGCTATTGCTACAGTACATCAAGCAGCACACATCCTGCTGGCTGTCACCCCACCGACTCCAACTGTGCAAGGTGGTCAGGGACTATTGATGCAACATCCTAGCTGCCCTAAACCAGGGGAAATAACACATGCTCCCTGCACATCATCACCCTCCTTGTAGATCCCTTTTTAAAAGGTACACTGACTGAATCTTCCTCTTAAACCATGGCGTTCCAACAAGCTGGAATTCGCCATGGCATGAGCTCGAGCGTCTGTATGAGCAACGATTTCTTTCATGCACCAGACCGCCTTGGCAGCAGGGAGCATCTGAGGCACTGAGGTCAGGCAGTGGCAGCTCAAAGACACCTGTCGGGTGCGGAATTACTTCGACGAGGCCACAGAATTTGCCAACAGGGACAACTGTGGCATAAACAAGGAGCAGAAGAGGGCGACAGCGGAAGAAGAGCAGCTGACACATCTTGCCGTCCACCCTATAGCTGTTGAGGACACACAAAGGGAAACTGCCATGAAGGAGGATAAGGGGGAATGAGCTGCCACTGCAAGAGGAGGTGGATGAGGATGGCACTGGCCACAACACCCAATCATCTAAGTGAAGGTGGAAAGAACTGGCTCCTCGGCACGCTGACCAGTGCACTATCTCACTTACACAGTGACCGGCGGTTTGGAGCCATCAGGCGGTCTGAGGATTACTGGATAGACATGATTTTAGACCCTCACACCCTCCTCCCATCACCACAAGCAGTTTCTTCCACGTGGTGGAGCTGTTTTTTTTCACATGTTGCACCAGGCTGTGGGAAATCAGCAAATGGAGACCTCCTGCCTCAACAACCAGGTTCAGGTCTACTTACGCTCTGGTTTTGGTACATACCTGTTCTCTGACCCAATGGATTTCTGGGCAGGATGACTGGAAAAGGGGCCCGAACTGGCACTCCTTTTTCTTTCTTGCACAGTCCCCAGTGTCATCTCAGAGAGGGTTTTCAGGGTGACAAGAGGTATGGCGACACCCAAGAGGACCAAGTTGTCCTCTGCCAGTGTCCAAAACATCACTTTTCTCAAAATGAACCGCGCCTGGATTCAGGAGGATTTTCTCACTCCGTCGGCTGACAGAGCCCCATCTTGTTACTGTCTGTCTGCCAACATGTACCATACGGCTGCTGCTGCTACTCGTCACTACCAAACCCTCCTTCTACTACTACTACCGCCACCACCCATAGACAGCCTACCTACTGCCTTGTATGTTCCATGTTCTGCTGCTGCTGCTACTATTCTGTCCAGGTGCCTCTAATACTCTACCCTTTTCACATCCGCACTACACTACTACATCCATACCCTTTCCAAATCTCTGCTGCTGCTACTTCTACTACATCGATACCCTTTCCACATCCAAACTGCTACTTCTGCTGTTATTACCACTGCTACCACTACATCCGTACCTTTTTCACATCCACATTACTACTAGTACATCCATGCCCTGTCCAAATCCACACTGCTGCTGCACCATCCGTACCCTTTCCACATCCACAATGCACCGCTGCTACTACCACTAATATTACTACTATACTATCCGTACCCTTTCCACATCCACACCGCACTGCTGCTACTACCACTACTATTACTACTACACCATCCATACCCTTTCCACACCGCACTGCTGCCACTACCACTACTATTACTACTATACCATCCGTACCTTTTCCACGTCCACAATGCACTGCTGCTACTACCACTACTATTACTACTACACCATCCATACCCTTTCCACTACTATTACTACTATACCATCTGTACCCTTTCCACATCCACACCGCACTGCTGCTACTACCACTACTATTACTACTATACCATCCGTACCCTTTCCACATCCACAATGCACTGCTGCCACTACCACTACTATTACTACTACACCATCTGTACCCTTTCCACATCCACACCGCACTGCTGCTACTACCACTACTATTACTACTATTACTACTACACCATCCGTACCCTTTCCACATCCACAATGCACTGCTGCTACTACCACTACTATTACTACTATACCATCTGTACCCTTTCCACATCCACACCGCACTGCTGCTACTACCACTACTATTACTACTACACTATCCGCACCCTTTCCACATCACGCTGCTACCACTACTACACCATCTGTACCCTTTCCACATCCACACTGCTGCCGCTGCTACTACACCATCCATACCCTTTCCACACCGCACTGCTGCCACTACCACTACTATTACTACTATACCATCCGTACCTTTTCCACATCCACACCGCACTGCTGCTACTACCACTACTATTACTACTACACCATCTGTACCCTTTCCACATCCACACCGCACTGCTGCTGCTACTACCACTACTATTACTACTACACCATCCGTACCCTTTCCACATCGCGCTGCTACCACTACTACACCATCTGTACCCTTTCCACATCCACACCGCACTGCTGCTACTACTATTACTACTACACCATCCATACCCTTTCCACACCGCACTGCTGCCACTACCACTACTATTACTACTATACCATCCGTACCTTTTCCACATCCACAATGCACTGCTGCTACTACCACTACTATTACTACTACACCATCTGTACCCTTCCCACATCCACACCGCACTGCTGCTACTTCCACTACTATTACTACTACACCATCTGTACCCTTCCCACATCCACACCGCACTGCTGCGCTACTCCACTACTATTACTACTCACCATCCATTACTACTACACCATCCGTACTCCTTTCCACATCGCGCTGCTACCACTACTACACCATCTGTACCCTTTCCACATCCACACCGCACTGCTGCTACTACTATTACTACTAATGCTGCTACCACTCACTACACCGTCTGTACCCTTCCACATCCACACCGCACTGCTGCTACTACTATTACTACTACACCATCCATACCCTTTCCACACCGCACTGCTGCCACTACCACTACTATTACTACTATACCATCCGTACCTTTTCCACATCCACAATGCACTGCTGCTACTACCACTACTATTACTACTACACCATCTGTACCCTTTCCACATCCACACCGCACTGCTGCTACTACCACTACTATTACTACTACACCATCCGTACCCTTTCCACACCGCACTGCTGCTACTACCACTACTATTACTACTACACCATCCGCATTCTTTCCACACCGCACTGCTGCCACTCACCCTACTACTACACCATCTGTACCTTTCCCATGATCACTACCACTACTGCACTCTGACTACTACACCACTGCTGCTATACCCTACTTACTACACCATCCGTACTCCTTTCCACATCGGCTGCTACCACTACTACACCATCTGTACCCTTTCCACATCCACACCGCACTGCTGCTACTACTATTACTACTACACCATCCATACCCTTTCCACACCGCACTGCTGCCACTACCACTACTATTACTACTACACCATCC
The DNA here is from genome assembly GCA_033119425.1 of Bufotes viridis. Classification (NCBI taxonomy): domain Eukaryota; kingdom Metazoa; phylum Chordata; class Amphibia; order Anura; family Bufonidae; genus Bufotes; species Bufotes viridis. The sequence continues at coordinate 624,360,754 of CM065589.1, read as the reverse complement.
GTACCCTTTCCACACCGCACTGCTGCCACTACCCCTACTATTACTACTACACCATCTGTACCCTTTCCACATCCACACCGCACTGCTGCTACTACCACTACTATTACTACTACACCATCCGTACCCTTTCCACATCGCGCTGCTACCACTACTACACCATCTGTACCCTTTCCACATCCACACTGCTGCCGCTGCTACTACAGCATCCATACTCTCGCACTGCACTAGTACTACGTACATACGTACGTACGTACGTACGTACGTACGTACGTACTCTTTCTACATCCACACCTCTACTGCTACTGCATCCATACCCGCTCCACCTCCCTTTTCACGCTCTGATGTGGGAGGGAAACATTGGGGGTGGGGAACGCGAGGGAAAAGGAAATAAGGCCTGCAAACTAGGGAAGGAAGATGGACACCTCCTAGTGAAAACCCTAATGGTAGGGTTAGGGGCGTTCATACACAGGCAGGGCTGTGGGGTCAGAGGGAATTTTGGGTACCTGGAGGAGTCGGCAAAGATGAACAGACTCCGACTCCTACTAAATTTAGATTGGAATAAAATTAAATAAAAGTTTTAATGTCTCAATTCATAAACAGTTATAATTACTTCTCTACTGTGAGAATAAAGGCCAATGCATGCAGTGCGTCACGTTGTTTTCATTGTGTTTGTCTTTTGCTTAGACTGTTGGC
>CM065589.1:624292407-624359561 GCA_033119425.1 Bufotes viridis | reverse complement strand
CGGCCCTTCTTTTTCAGGACCTCTGCACTCCGCCTGCGCATGCTCCCAATCACCTTCTGGGCCAATTCCTGACTGATAGCGACCCATTCTTTCATAATCCCTTCTTGGAGTTTGTCAGAATTAGTGGGTTTTTGTTTGTCCACCCGCCTCTTGAGGATTGACCACAAGTTCTCAATGGGATTAAGATCTGGGAGTCTCCAGGCCATGGACCCAAAATGTCCACGTTTTGGTCCCCGAGCCACTTAGTTATCACTTTAGCCTTATGGCAAATGCATTGTTCTTCACCAAACTGTTGTTGGATTGTTGGAAGAAGTTGCTGTTGGAGGGGGTTTTGGTGCCATTCTTTATTCATGGCTGTGTTTTTGGGTAACATTGTGAGTGAGCCCACTCCCTTGGATGAGAAGCAACCCCCCACATGATGGTCTCAGGATGCTTTACTGTTGGCATGACACAGGACTGATGGGAGCGCTCACCTTTTTTTCTCCGGACAAGTCTTTTTCCTGATGCCCCAAACAATCGGAAAGAGGCTTCATCGGAGAATATGACTTTGCCCCAGTCCTCAGCAGTCCATTCACCAGACTTTCTGCAGAAGATCAATCTGTCCCTGATGTTATTTTTGGAGAGAAGTGACTTCTTTGCTGCTCTTCTTGACAACAGGCCATCTTCTAAAAGTCTTGGCCTCACTGTGCGTGCAGATGCGCTCACACCTGCCTGCTGCCATTCCTGAGCAAGCTCTGCACTGGTGGTAATCAGATCCCGCAGCTGAATCCTCTTTAGGAGACGATCCTGGCGCTTGCTGGACTTTCTTGGACGCCCTGAAGCCTTCTTAACAAGAATTGAACCTCTTTCCTTGAAGTTCTTGATGATCCTATAAATTGTTGATTGAGGTGCAATCTTAGTAGCCACAATATCCTTGCCTGTGAAGCCATTTTTATGCAACGCAATGATGGCTGCACGCGTTTCTTTGCAGGTCACCATGGTTAACAATGGAAGAACAATGATTTCAAGCATCACCCTCCTTTTAACATGTCAAGTCGGCCATTTTACCCCAATCAGCCTGACATAATGATCTCCAGCCTTGTGCTCGTCACCATTCTCACCCGAGTTACAAGACGATTACTGAAATGATCTCAGCAGGTCCTTTACTGACAGCAATGAAATGCAGTGGAAAGGCTTTTTTGGGATTAAGTCAATTTTCATGGCAAAGAAGGACTATGCAAATCATCTCATCACTCTTCATAACATTCTGGAGGATATGCAAATTGCTATTATAAAAACTTAAGCAGCAACTTTTCCAATTTCCAATATTTATGCAATTCTCAAAACCTTTGGCCACGACTGTACACTGCTGCTGCTCCCAGTACTACATCCATACCCTCTCCAGATCTACACTACACTGCTGCTGCTCCCAGTACTACATCCATACCCTCTCCAGATCCACATTGCACTGCTACTACATCCATACCCTATCAAGAACAACAAAACAGTAAAGAGGGCGACTGCACCATCCTGGGCTCATAGCCCTAGTCCATATAGTGGCGGTGCCAGTGGGGCTGGGATCCGACCGCCGATCCCCAAGGCCAACGTAGAAAAGTCAAGAATCCCACGGCACTCCGAAGTCTTGTGAAAAAGTTTTTTCTTTATTCCACCTCAGATGAGCGACGTTTCGACTCGGTATGAGTCTTTATCAAGCATACATTTAACAACAATATACAAACATTTATACCCACTCCCAATGTCCCCATTGGTCAATGGAGGGGTCAATCCCTCCCCCCTTTTCAGGGAACAACCACAGTGTATAAGACTTAAACAAGATAAAAACAATCTAAATTGTATATAGATATAATCTACGGACTCAGCGCAACTCACTTATATACAATCATACAGGACAGCGTATCCGAGCAAAGTATATCCATCTGTCCCGTTCAAACACTTCCGGGTCCACACTGGTTTGTTTTACAGACGTCATCCAGTTGCCGATCATCTGACTGTGACGTCAACACACTCCCGGTCATGTGACCATCACATGATCGGAGCTGTCATAAATGTAAACAGAGGCTCGATTCCAGCGCCATCAGTGTTTACAAAACCAGAGGGAACGAGAGGTATTCACTTTATGTCCATAGGAATTCATTGTAGCTGGTCACATCATCACAGGCGTTGACCCAGTAAGGCTATGGAGGCTGGACAGTCAAAAAAGGACTACTTTTAAGAATCCATTATGGTTACAAGCAATGGCATACCCCACCTGATGGCAATCATATAGTGAAGAAAAATCTTTTTTCTTAGAGTAGATGGACAAAGACCAAAGATCCATTGAGACCTGTGTCCCCTATGTAATTACATCATTGTTGACTATGGAGAAACGTACCCTGTATGAGGGATGTAGCTAGAACCGCATAAAAGCCATTCATGGCACTGTGCCAGGTAATCTCCATCCCCCGCTCAGTAGCCAATTATACATGCTCACTAGGGCTACAGGGGGGCACAATATCGGCCATGTGTCCCTTGCTGCGACAGTGAACCCACCATCGCAAACTCCCGGTCCACAGGCTTCATGTGCCCTTACCCCTGTGCCTCATTGCACTCAAATATCATTCAAACAGTTAGTCGTCTCCAAAGAAACCTTTTACGGGGAGAGGTCCCATATTCCATTGGTCCATTTGTCCATATAATTCACTAGAGTTGAGTCAACTAGCTCCTTGCAATTCTTGGACACATTGATATACATCACAGATGAGGGCTTACAGACGGACTTATTTGTTAAACTGACTGATCGTAATAATTTAGTGAGGTACGACAGTGCCCACCCCAGGGGAATGATTAGATCCCTACCCTATAGCCAATTTCTCCGGGTTAGAAGGATAGTCTCAAATGACTTGATAGTGGATGAACGTCTAACTGAGATGGCTGATAAATTTAGGGACAGGGCATACCCCCGGAAATTGGTGGAACAACATCGCCGAAGGGTAAGGGAGACAACAAGGGAGGAGTTGCTAAACAAAACTATTAGACCACCCCGCCCGGCACGAATTCCCTTCGTATCCACCTTTAACAAGGCCAGCCCTATGGTAGCGGCAGCTCTCAAACGTAACTGGGGTATATTGACTAGATCTTTTCCCAATATAAGCGAATTCCAGACCACACCATTGATGTCATACAGAAGGGCCAAAAGTTTAGGAGATAAACTTACCCACACTGTTATCCCTAAAAAGAAAAGTCAGATAAAAGGAGAAAGAAAGGGTGTTTCCCTTGTTATAACTGTTGCAATTGCAATAGTCTACTCAAGGGTGACTCCTTCACACACCCACAGACTGGCAAGAGGTACAACATCAGTGATACATATACTTGTGCTTCGGATTATGTGATCTATTTATTACAATGCCCATGTGGCTTATTATATGTCGGGAGACGACGCAACCATGTAAGTTAAGAATGAACCAACATCGTTATACGATCAGGAAATTGTTTGAAAGACAGGCTATTGACCCTGCTACACCTATAAACGACCTTCCGGTCCCCGAACATTTCTTTAAACAGAGGCACAATGTATCCCAACTCCGATATAGAATCATAGATAGTGTCCCTCCACTATCTAGGGGTGGTGATAGAGAGAAACTCCTAAAAAACTGGAGTTGCGGTGGATTTTTGAGCTAAATACGTTGGAACCGAAGGGCATGAACCGAGAATTCAGGATAGGATCCTCTTTTGATTCCCCGCCATTTGATATGTTGTTTTGTATCCACATCTCTACTTTGGTTTTAACTGGTATTGTTCTATCTTTTCAGGCTATTTCCTGGTATAGGCTAATGGGCTGGACAAACACAGTGAGTGTACGACATACGACCACCTGACTGGGTAATTTTCTTCATTTGTGTAGGGAAGATATGGACAAATGGACCAATGGAATATGGGACCTCTCCCGTAAAAGGTTTCTTTGGAGACGACTAACTGTTTGAATGATATTTGAGTGCAATGAGGCACAGGGGTAAGGGCACATGAAGCCTGTGGACCGGGAGTTTGCGATGGTGGGTTCACTGTCGCAGCAAGGGACACATGGCCGATATTGTGCCCCCTGTAGCCCTAGTGAGCATGTATAATTGGCTACTGAGCGGGGGATGGAGATTACCTGGCACAGTGCCATGAATGGCTTTTATGCGGTTCTAGCTACATCCCTCATACAGGGTACGTTTCTCCATAGTCAACAATGATGTAATTACATAGGGGACACAGGTCTCAATGGATCTTTGGTCTTTGTCCATCTACTCTAAGAAAAAGATTTTTCTTCACTATATGATTGCCATCAGGTGGGGTATGCCATTGCTTGTAACCATAATGGATTCTTAAAAGTAGTCCTTTTTGACTGTCCAGCCTCCATAGCCTTACTGGGTCAACGCCTGTGATGATGTGATCAGCTACAATGAATTCCTATGGACATAAAGTGAATACCTCTCGTTCCCTCTGGTTTTGTAAACACTGATGGCGCTGGAATCGAGCCTCTGTTTACATTTATGACAGCTCCGATCATGTGATGGTCACATGACCGGGAGTGTGTTGACGTCACAGTCAGATGATCGGCAACTGGATGACGTCTGTAAAACAAACCAGTGTGGACCCGGAAGTGTTTGAACGGGACAGATGGATATACTTTGCTCGGATACGCTGTCCTGTATGATTGTATATAAGTGAGTTGCGCTGAGTCCGTAGATTATATCTATATACAATTTAGATTGTTTTTATCTTGTTTAAGTCTTATACACTGTGGTTGTTCCCTGAAAAGGGGGGAGGGATTGACCCCTCCATTGACCAATGGGGACATTGGGAGTGGGTATAAATGTTTGTATATTGTTGTTAAATGTATGCTTGATAAAGACTCATACCGAGTCGAAACGTCGCTCATCTGAGGTGGAATAAAGAAAAAACTTTTTCACAAGACTTCGGAGTGCCGTGGGATTCTTGACTTTTCTACGTTACCCTATCAAGAACTACACTGCTGCTGCTCCCACTACACCCATACCCTCTCCAGATCCACATTGCACTGCTACTACACCCATACCCTCTCCAGATCTACGCTGCTGCTGCTCCCACTACATCCATATCATCTCCAGATCTACGCTGCTGCTGCTCCCAGTACTACATCCATACCCTCTCCAGATCTACACTGCAGCTGCTCCCACTACATCCATACCCTCTCCAGATCTACACTGCTGCTGCTCCCACTACATCCATATCCTCTCCAGATCTACGCTGCTGCTGCTCCCAGTACTACATCCATATCCTCTCCAGATCTACACTGCTGCTGCTCCCAGTACTACATCCATACCCTCTCCAGATCTACACTGCTGCTGCTCCCACTACATCCATACCCTCTCCAGATCTACGCTGCACTGCTACTACATCCATACCCTCTCCAGATCTACACTGCACTGCTCCTACTACATCCATACCCTCTCCAGATCTACACTGCTGCTCCCACTACTACATCCATACCCTCTCCAGATCTACACTGCTGCTGCTCCCACTACTACATCCATACCCTCTCCAGATCTACACTGCTGCTGCTCCCAGTACTACAGCCATACGCTCTCCAGATCTACACTGCACTGCTCTGCTACTACTACAGCCATACCCTCTCCAGATCTACACTGCTCTGCTACTACTACATCCATACCCTCTCCAGATCTACACTGCACTGCTACTACATCCATACCCTCTCCAGATCTACATCCATACCCTCTCCAGATCTACACTGCTGCTCCCAGTACTACATCCATACCCTCTCCAGATCTACACTGCTGCTCCCAGTACTACATCCATACCCTCTCCAGATCTACACTGCTGCTGCTCCCACTACTACATCCATACCCTCTCCAGATCTACACTGCTGCTGCTCCCAGTACTACATCCATACCCTCTCCAGATCTACACTGCACTGCTACTACATCCATACCCTCTCCAGATCTACACTGCTGCTGCTCCCACTACTACATCCATACCCTCTCCAGATCTACACTGCACTGCTACTACATCCATACCCTCTCCAGATCTACGCTGCACTGCTACTACATCCATACCCTCTCCAGATCTACACTGCTGCTCCCACTACTACATCCATACACTCTCCAGATCTACACTGCTGCTGCTCCCAGTACTACATCCATACCCTCTCCAGATCTACGCTGCACTGCTACTACATCCATACCCTCTCCAGATCTACACTGCTGCTCCCAGTACTACATCCATACCCTCTCCAGATCTACACTGCTGCTGCTCCCAGTACTACATCCATACCCTCTCCAGATCTACGCTGCACTGCTACTACATCCATACCCTCTCCAGATCTACACTGCTGCTCCCAGTACTACATCCATACCCTCTCCAGATCTACACTGCACTGCTACTACTACATCCATACCCTATCCAGATCTACACTGCACTGCTACTACTACATCCATACCCTCTCCAGATCTACACTGCTGCTCCCAGTACTACATCCATACCCTCTCCAGATCTACACTGCATTGCTACTACTACATCCATACCCTATCCAGATCTACACTGCACTGCTACTACTACATCCATACCCTCTACAGATCTACATCCATACCCTCTCCAGATCTACGCTGCTGCTGCTCCCACTACTACATCCATACCCTCTCCAGATCTACACTGCTGCTGCTCCCAGTACTACATCCATACCCTCTCCAGATCTACGCTGCACTGCTACAACATCCATACCCTCTCCAGATCTACACTGCTGCTCCCAGTACTACATCCATACCCTCTCCAGATCTACACTGCTGCTGCTCCCAGTACTACATCCATACCCTCTCCAGATCTACACTGCACTGCTACTACATCCATACCCTCTCCAGATCTACACTGCTGCTCCCAGTACTACATCCATACCCTCTCCAGATCAACGCTGCACTGCTACTACATCCATACCCTCTCCAGATCTACACTGCTGCTCCCAGTACTACATCCATACCCTCTCCAGATCTACACTGCTCTGCTACTACATCCATACCCTCTCCAGATATACACTGCTCTGCTTCTACATCCATACCCTCTCCAGATCTACACTGCTGCTCCCAGTACTACATCCATACCCTCTCCAGATCTACGCTGCACTGCTACTACATCCATACCCTCTCCAGATCTACACTGCTGCTCCCAGTACTACATCCATACCCTCTCCAGATCTACACTGCTGCTGCTCCCACTACTACATCCATACCCTCTCCAGATCTACACTGCTGCTGCTCCCACTACTACATCCATACCCTCTCCAGATCTACACTGCTGCTGCTCCCAGTACTACATCCATACCCTCTCCAGATCTACACTGCTGCTGCTCCCAGTACTACATCCATACCCTCTCCAGATCTACACTGCTGCTCCCAGTACTACATCCATACCCTCTCCAGATCTACACTGCTGCTGCTCCCAGTACTACATCCATACCCTCTCCAGATCTACACTGCTGCTGCTCCCAGTTACTACATCCATACCCTCTCCACATCTACACTGCTGCTGCTCCCAGTACTACATCCATACCCTCTCCACATCTACACTGCTCTGCTACTACATCCATACCCTCTCCAGATCTACACTGCTGCTCCCACTACTACATCCATACCCTCTCCAGATCTACACTGCACTGCTACTACAATCCATACCCTCTCCAGATCTACAATACACTGCTCTGCTGCTACTACATCCATACCCATTCCAGATCTACATTGCACTGCTACTACTACATCCATACCCTCTTTAGATCTACACAACTGCTGCTCCCACTACTACATCCATACCCTCTCCAGATCTACACTGCACTGCTACTACATCCATACCCTCTCCAGATCTACACTGCACTGCTACTACATCCATACCCTCTCCAGATCTACACTGCTCTGCTACTACATCCATACCCTCTCCAGATCTACACTGCTACTACATCCATACCCTCTCTAGATCTATACTGCTACTACATCCATACCCTCTCCAGATCTACACTGCTCTGCTACTACATCCATACCCTCTCCAGATCTACACTGCACTGCTACTACTACATCCATACCCTCTCCAGATCTACACTGCTACTACTACAGCCATACGCTCTCCAGATCTACACTGCACTGCTCTGGTACTACTACAGCCATACCCTCTCCAGATCTACACTGCACTGCTACTACATCCATACCCATTCCAGATCTACATTGCACTGCTACTACTACATCCATACCCTCTTTAGATCTACACAACTGCTGCTCCCACTACTACATCCATACCCTCTCCAGATCTACACTGCACTGCGACTACATCCATACCCTCTCCAGATCTACACTGCACTGCTACTACATCTATACCCTCTCTAGATCTATACTGCTACTACATCCATACCCTCTCTAGATCTATACTGCTGCTACATCCATACCCTCTCCAGATCTACACTGCACTGCTACTACATCCATACCCTCTCCAGATCTACACTGCTCTGCTACTACATCCATACCCTCTCCAGATCTACACTGCACTGCTACTACTACATCCATACCCTCTCCAGATCTACACTGCTACTACTACAGCCATACGCTCTCCAGATCTACACTGCACTGCTCTGGTACTACTACAGCCATACCCTCTCCAGATCTACACTGCACTGCTACTACATCCATACCCTCTCCAGATCTACACTGCACTGCTACTACATCCATACCCTCTCCAGATCTACACTGCTCTGCTACTACATCCATACCCTCTCCAGATCTACACTGCACTGCTACTACATCCATACCCTCTCCAGATCTACACTGCTACTACTACAGCCATACCCTCTCCAGATCTACACTGCACTGCTCTGCTACTACTACAGCCATACCCTCTCCAGATCTACACTGCTCTGCTACTACACCCATACCCTCTCCAGATCTACACTGCACTGCTACTACATCCATACCCTCTCCAGATCTACACTGCTACTACTACAGCCATACCCTCTCCAAATCTACACTGCACTGCTCTGCTACATCCATACCCTCTCCAGATCTACACTGCTCTGCTACTACATCCATACCCTCTCCAGATCTACACTGCTGCTCCCAATACTACATCCATACTCTCTCCAGATCTACACTGCTGCTCCCAATACTACATCCATACTCTCTCCAGATCTACACTGCACTGCTACTACTACAGCCATACCCTCTCCAGATCTACAATACACTGCCACTACTACATCCATACCCTCTCCAGATCTACACTGCACTGCTACTACATCCATACCCTCTCCAGATCTACACTGCACTGCTACTACATCTATACCCTCTCCAGATCTACACTGCTCTGCTACTACATCCATACCCTCTCTAGATCTATACTGCTGCTACATCCATACCCTCTCCAGATCTACACTGCACTGCTACTACATCCATACCCTCTCCAGATCTACACTGCTCTGCTACTACATCCATACCCTCTCCAGATCTACACTGCACTGCTACTACTACATCCATACCCTCTCCAGATCTACACTGCACTGCTCTGGTACTACTACAGCCATACCCTCTCCAGATCTACACTGCACTGCTACTACATCCATACCCTCTCCAGATCTACACTGCACTGCTACTACATCCATACCCTCTCCAGATCTACACTGCACTGCTACTACTACATCCATACCCTCTCCAGATCTACACTGCTACTACTACAGCCATACTCTCTCCAGATCTACACTGCACTGCTACTACTACAGCCATACCCTCTCCAGATCTACACTGCTCTGAAACTACTACTACATCCATACCCTCTACAGATCTACACTGCTCTGCTACTACACCCATACCCTCTCCAGATCTACACTGCTCTGCTACTACATCCATACCCTCTCCAGATCTACACTGCTACTACTACAGCCATACCCTCTCCAAATCTACACTGCACTGCTCTGCTACATCCATACCCTCTCCAGATCTACACTGCTCTGCTACTACATCCATACCCTCTCCAGATCTACACTGCTGCTCCCAATACTACATCCATACCCTCTCCAGATCTACACTGCTGCTCCCAATACTACATCCATACTCTCTCCAGATCTACACTGCACTGCTACTACTACTACAGCCATACCCTCTCCAGATCTACAATACACTGCTACTACTACAGCCATACCCTCTCCAGATCTACACTGCTACTACTACAGCCATACCCTCTCCAGATCTACACTGCTACTACTACAGCCATACCCTCTCCAGATCTACACTGCTACTACTACAGCCATACCCTCTCCAGATCTACACTGCACTGCTACTACATCCATACCCTCTCCAGATCTACACTGCTCTGCTACTACTACATCCATACCCTCTCCACCTCCCTGCTACCACCACTTCATCAGTACCATTTCCACATCCATACCCTTTCCACATCCGCACAGCACCACTACGTCCGTACCCTTTCCACATCCGCACAGCACCACTACATCCGTACCCTTTCCACATCCGCACTACATCCGTACCCTTTCCACATCCGCACTGCACCACTACGTCCGTACCCTTTCCACATCCGCACTGCACCACTACGTCCGTACCCTTTCCACATCCGCACTGCACCACTACGTCCGTACCCTTTCCACATCCGCACTGCACCACTACGTCCGTACCCTTTCCACATCCGCACTGCACCACTACGTCCGTACCCTTTCCACATCCGCACTGCACCACTACGTCCGTACCCTTTCCACATCCGCACTGCACCACTACGTCCGTACCCTTTCCACATCCGCACCACTACATCCGTACCCTATCCACATCCGCACTGCACTCCTACGTCAGTACCCTATCCATATCCGCACTGCGACTACTACGTCCTGCATTCTCTTTCTACATCCGCGACTGCACCACTACGTCCGCACCCTTTCCCCATCTCGCACTGCACCTACTACGTCCGCACTCTTTCCCCATCCGCACTGCACCTACTACGTCCGCACTCCTCTTCCCTATCTGCACTGCACCACTACGTGCCGCGCACTCTCCACATCCACACTGCACCACTACGTCGCGTACCCTTCCACATCTCGCACTGCACCACTACGTCCGCACTCTTTCCACATCCGCACTGCACCACTACGTCCGCACTCTTTCCACATCCGCACTGCACCTCTACGTCCGCACCCTTTCCATCCATCCGCACTGCACCACTACGTCCGCACCCTTTCCACATCCGCACTGCACCACTACGTCCGCACCCTTTCCACATCCGCACTGCACCACTACGTCCGCACCCTTTCCACATCCGCACTGCACCACTACGTCCGCACCCTTTCCACATCCGCACTGCACCACTACGTCCGTACCCTTTCCACATCCGCGACTGCACCACTACGTCCGCACTCCTTTCCACATCCGCACTGCACCACTACGTCCGCACCCTTTCCACATCCGCACTGCACCACTACGTCCGCATCCTTTCCACATCCGCACTGCACCACTACGTCCGCACTCCTTCCACATCCGCACTGCACCACTACGCCCGCACTCCTTTCCACATCCGCACTGCACCACTACGTCCGCACCCTTTCCACATCCGCACTGCACCACTACGTCCGCACCCTTTCCACATCCGCACTGCACCACTACGCCCGCACCCTTTCCACATCCGCACTGCACCACTACGCCCGCACCCTTTCCACATCCGCACTGCACCACTACTGCCCGCACTCTTTCCACATCCGCACTGCACCACTACGTCCGCACTCCTTTCCACATCCGCACTGCACCACTACGTCCGCACTCCTTTCCACATCCGCACTGCGTACCACTACGTCCGCACTCCTTTCCACATCCGCACTGCACCACTACGTCCGCACTCTTTCTCACATCCGCACTGCACCACTACGTCCGCACTCTTTCCACATCCGCACTGCACTACTACGTCTGCACCTTTCCACATCCGCTGCACTACTACGTCCGTACTCTTTCCACATCCGCACTGCACCACTACGTGCCCGTACTTCCTTTCCCCATCCGCGCTGCACTACTACGTCCGTACTCTTTCCACATCCGCACTGCACCACTACGTCTGTACTCCTTTCCCCATCCGCACTGCACCACTACGTCCGTACTCTTTCCCATCCGCACTGCACCACTACGTCCGTACTCTTTCCCCATCCGCACTGCACCACTACGTCCGCACCCTTTTCCACATCCGCACTGCACCACTACGTCCGTACCTCTTTCCCCATCCGCACTGCACCACTACGTCCGCACTCTTTCCACATCCGCACTGCACCACTACGTCCGCACTCTTTCCACATCCGCACTGCACTACTACGTCCGCACTCCTTTCCACATCCGCACTGCACCACTACGTCCGCACTCCTTTCCACATCCGCACTGCACCACTACGCCCGCACTCTTTCCACATCCGCACTGCACCACTACGTCCGCACCCTTTCCACATCCGCACTGCACCACTACGTCCGCACTCCTTTCCACATCCGCACTGCACTACTACGTCCGCACCTCTTTCCACATCCGCATCCGCACCACTACGTCCGTACTCTTTCCACATCCGCACTGCACCACTACGTCCGTACTCTTTCCACATCCGTACTGCACACTACGTCTGTATTCTTTCCTACATCCGCATGCACTACTCGTCCGTACTCTTCTACATCCGCACTGCACCACTACGTCTGTATCTCTTTCCACATCCGCACTGCAACTACTACGCCCGTATCTCTTTCCACATCCGCACTGCACTACTACGTCCTGCATCCTTTCCACATCCGCACTGCACATTACTACGTCCGTACTCTTTCTACATCCGACTGCACTACTACGTCCGTGCTCTTTCTACATCCGCACTGCACTACTACGCTCCGCATTCTATCTACATCCGCACTGCAATTACTACGTCTGCATTCTTTCCATACATCCGCACTGCACCACTACGTCCGTATCTCTTTCCACATCCGCACTGCACCACTACGTCCTGCACCTTTCACATCCGCCTGCACTCTCGTCCGTACCCTCCCACATCCGCACTGCACTACGTCCGTACTCTCTTTCCACATCCGCACTGCACCACTACGTCCTGTATTCTTTCCACATCCGCACTGCACCACTACGTCTCGTATCCTTTCCACATCCGCACTGCACCACTACGTCCAGTACTCTTTACTCCACATGCCGCATCTGCACTTCACTACGTCCGTACTTCTCTGTTCTTACATCCGCACTCGCATCTACTACGTCCGTACTCCTTTCCATCCGCACTGCACTACTACGTCGTGCCTATCCGCATCCGTACTACTACTCCGTGCATCTTTTCACATCCGCACTGCACCACTACGTCCGTGCACTTCTTTCCACATCTGCACTGCACTCACTACGTCCGTACTCTTTCCTACATCCGCACTGCACCACTACGTCCGTACTCTTTCCACATCCGCACTGCACCACTACATCCGTACCCTATCCACATCCGCACTACATCCGTACCCTATCCACATCCGCACTGCACCACTACATCCGTACCCTATCCACATCCGCACTGCACCACTACGTCCGTACCCTATCCACATCCGCACTGCACCACTACGTCCGTACCCTATCCACACTGCACCACTACGTCCGTACCCTTTCCACATCCGCACTACATCCGTACCCTTTCCACATCCGCACTGCACCACTACGTCCGTACCCTTTCCACATCCGCACTGCACCACTACGTCCGTACCCTTTCCACATCCGCACTGCACCACTACGTCCGTACCCTTTCCACATCCGCACTGCACTCGCGTACCCTTTCCACATCCGCACTGCACCACTACGTCCGTACCCTTTCCACATCCGCACCACTACATCCGTACCCTTTCCACATCCGCACTACATCCGTACCCTTTCCACATCCGCACTACATCCGTACCCTTTCCACATCCGCACTACATCCGTACCCTTTCCACATCCGCACTGCACCACTACGTCCGTACCCTTTCCACATCCGCACTGCACCACTACGTCCGTACCCTTTCCACATCCGCACTGCACCACTACGTCCGTACCCTTTCCACATCCGCACTGCACCACTACATCCGTACCCTTTCCACATCCGCACTGCACCACTACGTCCATACCCTTTCCAGATCTACACTGCTGCTGCTCCCAGTACTACATCCATACCCTCTCCAGATCTACACTGCACTGCTACTACATCCATACCCTCTCCAGATCTACGCTGCACTGCTACTACATCCATACCCTCTCCAGTTCTACACTGCTACATCTCCCAGTACTACATCCATACCCTCTCCAGATCTACACTGCACTGCTACTACTACATCCATACCCTCTCCAGATCTACACTGCTACTACTACATCCATACCCTCTCCAGATCTACACAGCTACATCTCCCAGTACTACATCCATACCCTCTCCAGATCTACACTGCACTGCTACTACATCCATACCCTCTCCAGATCTACGCTGCACTGCTACTACATCCATACCCTCTCCAGATCTACACTACACTGCTACTACATCCATACCCTCTCCAGATCTACACTGCTACATCTCCCAGTACTACATCCATACCCTCTCCAGATCTACGCTGCTCTGCTACTACATCCATACCCTCTCCAGATCTACGCTGCACTGCTACTACATCCATACCCTCTCCAGATCTACGCTGCTGCTCCCAGTACTACATCCATACCCTCTCCAGATCTACACTGCACTGCTACTACATCCATACCCTCTCCAGATCTACACTGCTGCTGCTCCCAGTACTACATCCATACCCTCTCCAGATCTACACTGCTCTGCTCCCAGTACTACATCCATACCCTCTCCAGATCTACACTGCACTGCTACTACATCCATACCCTCTCCAGATCTACACTGCACTGCTACTACACCCATACCCTCTCCAGATCTACAGTTGTGGCCAAAAGTTTTGAGAATGACACAAATATTAGTTTTCACAGTTTGCTGCTAAACTGCTCTTAGATCTTTGTTTCAGTTGTTTCTGTGATGTAGTGAAATATAATTACTCGCACTTCATACGTTTCAGAGGCTTTTATCGACAATTACATGACATTTCTGCAGAGTCAGTATTTGCAGTGTCGGCCCTTCTTTTTCAGGACCTCTGCACTCCGCCTGCGCATGCTCTCAATCACCTTCTGGGCCAATTCCTGACTGATAGCGACCCATTCTTTCATAATCCCTTCTCGGAGTTTGTCAGAATTAGTGGGTTTTTGTTTGTCCACCCGCCTCTTGAGGATTGACCACAAGTTCTCAATGGGATTAAGATCTGGGAGTCTCCAGGCCATGGACCCAAAATGTCAAAATTGTCAACGTTTTGGTCCCCGAGCCACTTAGTTATCACTTTAGCCTTATGGCAAATGCATTGTTCTTCACCAAACTGTTGTTGGATTGTTGGAAGAAGTTGCTGTTGGAGGGGGTTTTGGTGCCATTCTTCATGGCTGTGTTTTGGGGCAGAATTGTGAGTGAGCCCACTCCCTTGGATGAGAAGCAACCCCACACATGAATGGTCTCAGGATGCTTTACTGTTGGCATGACACAGGACTGATGGGAGCGCTCACCTTTTCTTCTCCGGACAAGTCTTTTTCCTGATGCCCCAAACAATCGGAAAGAGGCTTCATCGGAGAATATGACTTTGCCCCAGTCCTCAGCAGTCCGTTCACCAGACTTTCTGCAGAAGATCAATCTGTCCCTGATGTTATTTTTGGAGAGAAGTGACTTCTTTGCTGCTCTTCTTGACACCAGGCCATCTTCTAAAAGTCTTGGCCTCACTGTGCGTGCAGATGCGCTCACACCTGCCTGCTGCCATTCCTGAGCAAGCTCTGCACTGGTGGCCCTCCGATCCCGCAGCTGAATCCTCTTTAGGAGACGATCCTGGCGCTTGCTGGACTTTCTTGGACGCCCTGAAGCCTTCTTAACAAGAATTGAACCTCTTTCCTTGAAGTTCTTGATGATCCTATAAATTGTTGATTGAGGTGCAATCTTAGTAGCCACAATATCCTTGCCTGTGAAGCCATTTTTATGCAATGCAATGATGGCTGCACGCGTTTCTTTGCAGGTCACCATGGTTAACAATAGAAGAACAATGATTTCAAGCATCACCCTCCTTTTAACATGTCAAGTCGGCCATTTTACCCCAATCAGCCTGACATAATGATCTCCAGCCTTGTGCTCGTCACCATTCTCACCCGAGTTACAAGACGATTACGGAAATGATCTCAGCAGGTCCTTTACTGACAGCAATGAAATGCAGGGGAAAGGTTTTTTTTGGGATTAAGTTAATTTTCATGGCAAAGAAGGACTATGCGATTCATCTGATCCGTCTCCATAATATTCTGGAGGATATGCAAATTGCTATTATAAAAACTTAAGCAGCAACTTTTCCAATTTCCAATATTTATGCAATTCTCAAAACCTTTGGCCACGACTGTACACTGCTGCTGCTCCCAGTACTACATCCATACCCTCTCCAGATCCACATTGCACTGCTACTACACCCATACCCTCTCCAGATCTACGCTGCTGCTGCTCCCACTACATCCATATCCTCTCCAGATCTACACTGCTGCTGCTCCCAGTACTACATCCATATCCTCTCCAGATCTACACTGCACTGCTACTACTACATCCATACCCTCTCCAGATCTACACTGCTGCTGCTCCCAGTACTACATCCATAACCTCTCCAGATCTACACTGCTGCTGCTCCCAGTACTACATCCATACCCTCTCCAGATCTACACTGCTGCTGCTCAGTACTACATCCATACCCTCTCCAGATCTACACTGCTACTGCTACTACATCCATACCCTCTCCAGATCTACACTGCTGCTGCTCCACTACATCCATACCCTCTCCAGATCTACACTGCACTGCTACTACACATCCATACCCTCTCCAGATCTACGCTGCTGCTCCTACTACATCCATACCCTCTCCAGATCTACACTGCTGCTGCTCCCAGTACTACATCCATACCCTCTCCAGATCTACACTGCTACTGCTCCTACTACATCCATACCCTCTCCAGATCTACACTGCTGCTGCTCCTACTACATCCATACCCTCTCCAGATCTACACTGCTGCTGCTCCCAGTACTACATCCATACCCTCTCCAGATCTACACTACACTGCTGCTGCTCCCAGTACTACATCCATACCCTCTCCAGATCCACATTGCACTGCTACTACATCCATACCCTCTCCAGATCTACACTGCTGCTCCCAGTACTACATCCATACCCTCTCCAGATCTACACTGCTGCTGCTCCACTACTACATCCATACCCTCTCCAGATCTACACTGCTGCTGCCCAGTACTACATCCATACCCTCTCCAGATCTACACTGCACTGCTCCACTACTACATCCATACCCTCTCCAGATCTACACTGCACTGCTACTACATCCATACCCTCTCCAGATCTACACTGCACTGCTACTACTACAGCCATATCCTCTCCAGATCTACTCTGCTACTACATCCATACCCTATCAAGAACTACACTGCTGCTGTACCCACTACTACATCCATACCCTCTCCAGATCTATGCTGCTGCTGCTGCTACTACATCCATACCCTCTCCAGATCTACACTGCACTGCTACTACTACATCAATACCCTCTCCAGATCTACACTGCACTGCTACTACTACATCCATACCCTCTCCAGATCTACACTACACTGCTACTACATCCATACCCTCTCCAGATCTACACTGCTGCTCCCACTACTACATCCATACCCTCTCCAGATCTACACTGCACTACTACATCCATACCCTCTCCAGATCTACACTACACTCCTACATCCATACCCTCTCCAGATCTACACTGCACTGCTACTACATCCATACCCTCTCCAGATCTACACTGATGCTGCTCCCAGTACTACATCCATACCCTCTCCAGATCTACGCTGCACTGCTACATCCATACCCTCTCCAGATCTACACTGCACTGCTACTACTACATCCATACCCTCTCCAGATCTACACTGCTACTACTACATCCATACCCTCTCCAGATCTACACTGCACTGCTCTGCTACTACTACATCCATACCCTCTCCAGATCTACACTGCTCTGCAACTACTACATCCATACCCTCTCCAGATCTACACTGCTACTACTACATCAATACCCTCTCCAGATCTACACTGCACTGCTACTACTACATCCATACCCTCTCCAGATCTACACTGCTACTACTACATCCATATCCTCTCCAGATCTACACTGCACTGCTACTACTACATCAATACCCTCTCCAGATCTACACTGCACTGCTACTACTACATCCATACCCTCTCCAGATCTACACTACACTGCTACTACATCCATACCCTCTCCAGATCTACACTGCACTCCTACATCCATACCCTCTCCAGATCTACACTACACTGCTGCTCCCACTACTACATCCATACCCTCTCCAGATCTACACTGCTCTCCTACATCCATACCCTCTCCAGATCTACACTGCTCTGCTACTCCATTCATACCCTCTCCAGATCTACACTGCTGCTGCCAGTACTACATCCATACCCTCTCCAGATCTACACTGCACTCCCGCTACTACATCCATACCCTCTCCAGATCTACACTGCACTGCCTACTACATCCATACCCTCTCCAGATCTACACTGCACTGCTACTACATCCATACCCTCTCCAGATCTACACTGCACTGCTACTACTACATCCATACCCTCTCCAGATCTACACTGCTACTGCCAGTACTACATCCATACCCTCTCCAGATCTACACTGCACTGCTACTACTACATCCATACCCTCTCCAGATCTACACTGCACTGCTACTACATCCATACCCTCCTCACACTGCATCTACATCCATACCCTCTCCAGATCTACACTGCTGCTGCTCACTACTACATCCATACCCTCTCCAGATCTACACTGCTGCTGCTACTACTACATCCATACCCTCTCCAGATCTACACTGCACTGCTACTACTACATCCATACCCTCTCCAGATCTACACTGCTGCTGCCCAGTACTACATCCATACCCTCTCCAGATCTACACTGCACTGCTACTACATCCATACCCTCTCCAGATCTACACTGCTGCTCCCAGTACTACATCCATACCCTCTCCAGATCTACACTGCTGCTGCTACTACATCCATACCCTCTCCAGATCTACACTGCTCTGCTACTACTACATCCATACCCTCTCCAGATCTACGCTGCACTGCTGCTACTACATCCATACCCTCTCCAGATCTACACTGCTACTGCTCCAGTACTACATCCATACCCTCTCCAGATCTACACTGCACTGCTACTACATCCATACCCTCTCCAGATCTACACTGCTGCTCCCAGTACTACATCCATACCCTCTCCAGATCTACACTGCTGCTGCTCACTACTACATCCATACCCTCTCCAGATCTACACTGCACTGCTCACTACTACATCCATACCCTCTCCAGATCTACACTGCTGCTGCTACTACTACATCCATACCCTCTCCAGATCTACACTGCACTGCTACTACATCCATACCCTCTCCAGATCTACACTGCTGCTCCCACTACTACATCCATACCCTCTCCAGATCTACACTGCTGCTGCTCACTACTACATCCATACCCTCTCCAGATCTACACTGCTGCTGCTCCACTACTACATCCATACCCTCTCCAGATCTACACTGCTACTGCTACTACTACATCCATACCCTCTCCAGATCTACACTGCTGCTGCTACTACTACATCCATACCCTCTCCAGATCTACACTGCACTGCTACTACTACATCCATACCCTCTCCAGATCTACACTGCTGCTGCCAGTACTACATCCATACCCTCTCCAGATCTACACTGCTACTGCTCCCAGTACTACATCCATACCCTCTCCAGATCTACACTGCACTGCCTACTACATCCATACCCTCTCCAGATCTACACTGCTACTGCCACTACTACATCCATACCCTCTCCAGATCTACACTGCACTGCTACTACATCCATACCCTCTCCAGATCTACACTGCTACTGCCATACTACATCCATACCCTCTCCAGATCTACACTGCACTGCTACTACTACATCCATACCCTCTCCAGATCTACACTGCTGCTCCCAGTACTACATCCATACCCTCTCCAGATCTACACTGCACTGCTACATCCATACCCTCTCCAGATCTACACTGCACTGCTACTACATCCATACCCTCTCCAGATCTAAACTGCACTGCTACTACATCCATACCCTCTCCAGATCTACACTGCTCTGCTGCTCCCAGTACTACATCCATACCCTCTCCAGATCTACACTGCACTGCTACTACATCCATACCCTCTCCATATCTACACTGCACTGCTACTACATCCATACCCTCTCCAGATCTACACTGCACTGCTACTACATCCATACCCTCTCCAGATCTACACTGCACTGCTACTACTACATCCATACCCTCTCCAGATCTACACTGCTACTACTACATCCATACCCTCTCCAGATCTACACTGCACTGCTCTGTACTACTACATCCATACCCTCTCCAGATCTACACTGCTACTGCTACTACATCCATACCCTCTCCAGATCTACACTGCTCTGCTACTACATCCATACCCTCTCCAGATCTACACTGCTGCTACTACATCCATACCCTCTCCAGATCTACACTGCTACTACTACATCCATACCCTCTCCAGATCTACACTGCACTGCTCACTACTACATCCATACCCTCTCCAGATCTACACTGCTCTGCTACTACTACATCCATACCTCTCCAGATCTACACTGCTCTGCTACTACATCCATACCCTCTCCAGATCTACACTGCACTGCTACTACTACATCCATACCCTCTCCAGATCTACACTGCTACTACTACTACATCCATACCCTCTCCAGATCTACACTGCACTGCTCTGCTACATCCATACCCTCTCCAGATCTACACTGCTCTGACTACTACATCCATACCCTCTCCAGATCTACACTGCTGCTCCCAATACTACATCCATACCCTCTCCAGATCTACACTGCACTGCACTACTACAGCCATACCCTCTCCAGATCTACAATACACTGCTACTACTACAGCCATACCCTCTCCAGATCTACACTGCTACTACTACAGCCATACCCTCTCCAGATCTACACTGCTACTACTACAGCCATACCCTCTCCAGATCTACACTGCACTGCTACTACATCCATACCCTCTCCAGATCTACACTGCTCTGCTACTACTACATCCATACCCTCTCCACCTCCCTGCTACCACTACTTCATCCGTACTCATTTCACATCCATACCCTTTCCACATCCGCGACAGCACCACTACGTCCGTACTCTTCCACATCCGCACAGCACTACTACATCCGTGATCCTTTCTACATCTGCATTACATCCTGCATTCTTTCCATATCTCGCACTGCACCACTACGATCTGTATTCTTTCTACATCCGCACTGCAATTACTACATGCCTGTACTCCTTTTCCTACATCCTAGCATCTGCACCACTACGTCCGCATCCTTTCTACATCCGCACTGCACCACTCACGTCTCGTATTCTTTTCCACATCCGCACTGCAATTACTACGCCCGCATTCTTTCCACATCCGTACTTGCACCACTACGCCCTTGTACCTATCTGCATCCGCATTGCACTACTACGTCTGTATTCTTATCTCATCCGCGATTGCACTATCTACTCATCTGCACTCGTCATTTCTTTCACATCCGCATTGCACTACTACGTCCTGTACTCTTTCCTACATCCGCACTGCACTACTACGTCCGCACTCTTTCTCCATCCGCACTGCACCACTACGTCCGCACTCTTTCCACATCCGCACTGCACCACTACGTCCGCATTCCTTTCTACTATCCGCACTGCACCACTACGTCCGCATCTCTTTCCACATCCGCACTGCACCACTACGTCCGCACTCCTTTCCACATCCGCACTGCACCACTACGTCCGCATTCCTTCCACATCCGCACTGCACCACTACGTCCGCACTCTTTCCACATCCGCACTGCACCACTACGCCCGCACTCTTTCCACATCCGCACTGCACCACTACGTCCGCACTCTTTCCACATCCGCACTGCACCACTACGCCCGCACTCCTTCCACATCCGCACTGCACCACTACGTCCGCACTCCTTTCCACATCCGCACTGCACCACTACGCCCGCACTCTTTCCACATCCGCACTGCACCACTACGTCCGCACTCCTTTCCACATCCGCACTGCACCACTACGTCCGCACTCTTTCCACATCCGCACTGCACCACTACGTCCGCACTCCTTTCCACATCCGCACTGCACCACTACGCCCGCACTCTTTCCACATCCGCACTGCACCACTACGTCCGCACTCTTTCCACATCCGCACTGCACCACTACGTCCGCACTCCTTTCCACATCCGCACTGCACCACTACGCCCGCACTCTTTCCACATCCGCACTGCACTCACTACGTCCGCACTCTTTCCACATCCGCACTGCACCACTACGTCCGCACTCCTTTCCACATCCGCACTGCACCACTACGTCCGCACTCCTTTCCACATCCGCACTGCACCACTACGCCTCGCACTCTCTTCCACATCCGCACTGCACCACTACGTCCGCACTCTTTCCACATCCGCACTGCACCACTACGTCCGTCTGCACTCTTTCCACATCCGCACTGCACCACTACGTCCGCACTCTCTTTCCACATCCGCACTGCACCACTACGCTCCGCACTTCTTTCCACATCCGCACTGCACCACTACGCCCGTATTCTTTCCACATCCGCACTGCACCACTACGTCCGCACTCTTTCCACATCCGCACTGCACCACTACGCCCGCACTCCTTTCCACATCCGCACTGCACCACTACGTCCGCACTCTTTCCACATCCGCACTGCACCACTACGCCCGCACTCCTTTCCACATCCGCACTGCACCACTACGTCCGCACTCCTTTCCACATCCGCACTGCACCACTACGTCCCCGCATCTCTTTCCACATCCAGCACTGCACCACTACGTCCGTACTCCTTTCCACATCCGCACTGCACCACTACGTCCGCACTCCTTTCCACATCCGCACTGCACCACTACGTCCCGTACTCTTTCCACATCCGCACTGCACCACTACGTCCGTACTCCTTTCCACATCCGCACTGCACCACTACGTCCGCACTCTTTCCACATCCGCACTGCACCACTACGTCCGTACTCTTTCCACATCCGCACTGCACCACTACGTCCGCACTCCTTTCCACATCCGCACTGCACCACTACGCCCGCACTCCTTTCCACATCCGCACTGCACCACTACGTCCGCACCCTTTCCACATCCGCACTGCACCACTACGTCCGCACTCCTTTCCACATCCGCACTGCACCACTACGTCCGCACTCCTTTCCACATCCGCACTGCACCACTACGTCCGCACCTTTCCACATCCGCACTGCACCACTACGTCCGTACTCTTTCCACATCCGCACTGCACCACTACGTCCGTCACCCTTTCCACATCCGCACTGCACCACTACGTCCGCACTCTTTCCACATCCGCACTGCACCACTACGTCCGTACTCTTTCCACATCCGCACTGCACCACTACGTCCGCATTCCTTTCCACATCCGCACTGCACTACTACGTCCTGCATCTCTTTCCTACATCCGCACTCGCACCACTACGTCCGTACTCTTTCCACATCCGCACTGCACCACTACGCCCGCACTCTCTTTCCACATCCGCACTGCACCACTACGTCCCGTACTCTTTCCACATCCGCACTGCACCACTACGCCCGTACTTCTTTCCACATCCGCACTGCACCACTACGTCTGTACTCTTTCTACATCCGCACTGCACTACTACGCCTCGCATTCTTTCCACATCCGCACTGTACCACTACGTCCGTACTCTTTTCCACATCCGCATTGCACTACTACGCCCGTACTCTTTCCACATCCGCACTGCACTACTACGTCCGCATTCTTTCCACATCCGCATTTGCACTACTACTGCCTGTATTCTTTCCACATCTCGCACTGCACTACTACGTCCGTATTCCTTTCCACATCCGCACTTGCACCACTACGTCCGTATCTCTTTCACATCCGCACTGCACCACTACGCCCGTATTTCTTTCCACATCCGCACTGCACCACTACGTCCGCATTCTTTCCACATCCGCACTGCACCACTACGTCCTGCATTCTTTCTCACATCCGCACTGCACCACTACGTCCGTATTCTTTCCACATCCGCACTGCACCACTACGTCCGTACTCTTTCCACATCCGCACTGCACCACTACGTCCGTATTCTTTCCACATCCGCACTGCACCACTACGTCCGTATTCTTTCCACATCCGCACTGCACTCACTACGTCCGCACTCTTTCCACATCCGCACTGCACTACTACGCCCGTACTCTTTCCACATCCGCACTGCACCACTACGTCCGTACTCTTTCCACATCCGCACTGCACCACTACGTCCGTACTCTTTCCACATCCGCACTGCACCACTACGTCCGTACTCTTCTACATCCGCACTGCACTACTACGTCCCGTACTCCTTTCCACATCCGCACTGCACTACTACGTCTGCACTCTTTCCACATCCGCAGCTGCACTCACTATGCCCGCATTCCTTTCCACATCCGCACTGCACCACTACGCCCGCACTTCCTTTCCATCATCCGCATCTGCACCACTACGCCTCGCACTCTTTCCACATCCGCACTGCACCACTACGTCCGCATCTCTTTCCACATCCGCACTGCACTACTACGTCCGTACTCTTTCCACATCCGCACTGCACCACTACGTCCGCACCTCTTTCCACATCCGCACTGCACCACTACGCCCGTACTCCTTTCCACATCCGCACTGCACCACTACGCCCGTACTCCTTTCCACATCCGCACTGCACCACTACTGCCTCGCACTCCTTTCTACATCCGCACTGCACCACTACGTCCGTACCCTTTCCACATCCGCACTGCACCACTACGTCCGTACCCTTTCCACATCCGCACTGCACCACTACGCCCGTACTCTTTCCACATCCGCACTGCACTACTACGCCCGTATTCTTTCCACATCCGCACTTACTACATCTCGTACTTCTTTCTACATCCGCATGCACTACATCCGCACTCCTTTTCACATCCGCACTGCACCATCTTCACATCCGCACTCGTCCATTCTTCCACATCCGCACTGCACCACTACGCCTGCACTCTTTCCACATCCGCACTTACATCCGCACCTTACTTCACTGCACTCCGCACTCTTTCCACATCCGCTATTCCACATCCGCACTACATCTGTACCCTTTCCACATCCGCACTGCACTACTACGTCCGTACCCTTTCCACATCCGCACCACTACATCCGTACCCTTTCCACATCCGCACCACTACATCCGTACCCTTTCCACATCCGCACTACATCCGTACCCTTTCCACATCCGCACTGCACCACTACGTCCGTACCCTTTCCACATCCGCACTTTAATACTGCTGCTGCTACTGAATTCTGAGTCCCAGGAGCCTAGAGGGGGTTATAGACCAACAACTTTCTGTGCAATTTAAGCAACCTCTATTCAGGTCCAAACCAAACTTCTAAAAATTAGGGGAACCCGACCTGAAACGACTGCAGACTGTGCGTGCATAACCGAGAGGACTCCAGGAGCAGCACTCAATGCATTCCATGGCCAGTCTGAGTGCAGTGAGGGAGCGGGTGAAAACAAAACCCATAAACTATATAAATGTGGTATCACTGTAATCGTACTGACCCGGAGAATGAAGAGAACAGGTCAGTTTTATCTCATAGGGAACACTGTAAATACAAAACCCATAAACTATATAAATGTGGTATCACTGTAATCGTACTGACCCGGAGAATGAAGGGAACAGGTCAGTTTTATCTCATAGGGAACGCTGTAAATACAAAACCCATAAAACTATATAAATGTGGTATCACTGTAATCGTACTGACCCAGAGAATGAAGAGAACAGGTCAGTTTTATCTCATAGGGAACGCTGTAAATACAAAACCCATAAAACTATATAAATGTGGTATCACTGTAATCGTACTGACCCGAGAATGAAGAGAACAGGTCAGTTTTATCTCATAGGGAACGCTGTAAATACAAAACCCATAAAACTATATAAATGTGGTATCACTGTAATCGTACTGACCCGGAGAATGAAGAGAACAGGTCAGTTTTATCTCATAGGGAACGCTGTAAATACAAAACCCATAAAACTATATAAATGTGGTATCACTGTAATCGTACTGACCCGAGAATGAAGGGAACAGGTCAGTTTTATCTCATAGGGAACGCTGTAAATACAAAACCCATAAAACTATATAAATGTGGTATCACTGTAATCGTACTGACCCGGAGAATGAAGGGAACAGGTCAGTTTTATCTCATAGGGAACGCTGTAAATACAAAACCCATAAAACTATATAAATGTGGTATCACTGTAATCGTACTGACCCGGAGAATGAAGAGAACAGGTCAGTTTTATCTCATAGGGAACACTGTAAATACAAAACCCATAAAACTATATAAATGTGGTATCACTGTAATCGTACTGACCCGGAGAATGAAGAGAACAGGTCAGTTTTATCTCATAGGGAACGCTGTAAATACAAAACCCATAAAACTATATAAATGTGGTATCACTGTAATCGTACTGACCCGGAGAATGAAGGGAACAGGTCAGTTTTATCTCATAGGGAACGCTGTAAATACAAAACCCATAAAACTATATAAATGTGGTATCACTGTAATCGTACTGACCCGAGAATGAAGAGAACAGGTCAGTTTTATCTCATAGGGAACGCTGTAAATACAAAACCCATAAAACTATATAAATGTGGTATCACTGTAATCGTACTGACCCGGAGAATGAAGAGAACAGGTCAGTTTTATCTCATAGGGAACGCTGTAAATAACAAAACCCATAAAACTATATAAATGTGGTATCACTGTAATCGTACTGACCCGGAGAATGAAGGGAACAGGTCAGTTTTATCTCATAGGGAACGCTGTAAATACAAAACCCATAAAACTATATAAATGTGGTATCACTGTAATCGTACTGACCCGGAGAATGAAGAGAACAGGTCAGTTTTATCTCATAGGGAACGCTGTAAAAACAAAACCCATAAAACTATATAAATGTGGTATCACTGTAATCGTACTGACCCGGAGAATGAAGAGAACAGGTCAGTTTTATCTCATAGGGAACGCTGTAAATACAAAACCCATAAAACTATATAAATGTGGTATCACTGTAATCGTACTGACCCGGAGAATGAAGAGAACAGGTCAGTTTTATCTCATAGGGAACACTGTAAATACAAAACCCATAAAACTATATAAATGTGGTATCACTGTAATCGTACTGACCCGGAGAATGAAGGGAACAGGTCAGTTTTATCTCATAGGGAACGCTGTAAATACAAAACCCATAAAACTATATAAATGTGGTATCACTGTAATCGTACTGACCCGGAGAATGAAGAGAACAGGTCAGTTTTATCTCATAGGGAACGCTGTAAATACAAAACCCATAAAACTATATAAATGTGGTATCACTGTAATCGTACTGACCCGGAGAATGAAGAGAACAGGTCAGTTTTATCTCATAGGGAACGCTGTAAATACAAAACCCATAAAACTATATAAATGTGGTATCACTGTAATCGTACTGACCCGGAGAATGAAGAGAACAGGTCAGTTTTATCTCATAGGGAACACTGTAAATACAAAACCCATAAAACTATATAAATGTGGTATCTCTGTAATCGTACTGACCCGGAGAATGAAGGGAACAGGTCAGTTTTATCTCATAGGGAACGCTGTAAATACAAAACCCATAAAACTATATAAATGTGGTATCACTGTAATCGTACTGACCCGGAGAATGAAGAGAACAGGTCAGTTTTATCTCATAGGGAACGCTGTAAATACAAAACCCATAAAACTATATAAATGTGGTATCACTGTAATCGTACTGACCCGGAGAATGAAGGGAACAGGTCAGTTTTATCTCATAGGGAACGCTGTAAATACAAACCCATAAACCTATATAAATGTGGTATCACTGTAATCGTACTGACCCGGAGAATGAAGAGAACGGGTCAGTTTTATCTCATAGGGAACGCTGTAAAAACAAAACCCATAAAACTATATAAATGTGGTATCACTGTAATCGTACTGACCCGGAGAATGAAGGGAAAAGGTCAGTTTTATCTAATAGGGAACGCTGTAAATACAAAACCCATAGAACTAAATAAATGTGGTATCTCTGTAATCGTACTGACCCGGAGAATGAAGAGAACAGGTCAGTTTTATCTCATAGGGAACGCCGTAAAAACAAAACCCATAAACTATATAAATGTGATATCACTGAAATCGTACTGACCCGGAGAATGAAGGGAACAGGTCAGTTTTATCTCATAGGGAACACTGTAAATACAAACCCCATAAACTATATAAATGTGGTATCACTGAAATCGTACTGACCCGGAGAAAGAAGAGAACAGGTCAGTTTTATCTCATAGGGAACACTGTAAAAACAAAACCCATAAAACTATATAAAAGTGGTATCACTGTAATTGTACTGACCCGGAGAATGAAGGGAACAGGTCAGTTTTATCTCATAGGGAACGCTGTAAAACAAAACCCATAAAACTAAATAAATGTGGTATCACTGTAATTGTACTGACCCGGAGAATGAAGGGAACAGGTCAGTTTTATCTCATAGGGAACACTGTAAATACAAAACCCATAAAACTATATAAAAGTGGTATCACTGTAATTGTACTGACCCGGAGAATGAAGGGAACAGGTCAGTTTTATCTCATAGGGAACGCTGTAAAAACAAAACCCATAAAACTAAATAAATGTGGTATCACTGTAATTGTACTGACCCGGAGAATGAAGAGAACAGGTCAGTTTTATCTCATAGTGAACGCTGTAAATACAAAACCCATAAAACTATATGAATGTGGTATCTCTGTAATCGTACTGACCCGGAGAATGAAGAGAACAGGTCAGTTTTATCTCATAGGGAACGCTGTAAATACCAAACACATAAAACTATATAAATGTGGTATCACTGTAATCGTACTGACCCGGAGAATGAAGGGAACAGGTCAGTTTTATCTCATAGGGAACATTGTAAAATCAAAACCCATAAAACTATATAAAATGTGGTATCTCTGTAATCGTACTGACCCAGAGAATGCAGGGAACAGGTCAGTTTTAAAGCCTCTTCTGTAGGAAGTCTTCTGGAATGTAGGGTTTATGAGAAGCTCCTACAAGCAACTCCACTCTAGTCAACTGACTATTTTAGTGTTTACGGTGAAGTTGCTCTAAGAAGGATCTGCTCCATTCTAGATGCAACCCAAGATAAGAGTAATGACCTACTGCGGAGGAGAGTAGAAATCAGAGGAGACCAGGACATGAAACACTGACCCAAACTGATCACCTATCGCCTCAGATTGTAAGCTCTTGTGATCAGGGCGCTCACTCCTCGTGTCTCCTCATAGATTGTAAGCTCTTGTGATCAGGGCGCTCACTCCTCGTGTCTCCTCATAGACTGTAAGCTCTTGTGATCAGGGCGCTCACTCCTCGTGTCTCCTCATAGACTGTAAGCTCTTGTGATCAGGCGCTCACTCCTCGTGTCTCCTTATAGATTGTAAGCTCTTGTGATCAGGGCGCTCACTCCTCGTGTCTCCTCATAGACTAAGCTCTTGTGATCAGGGCGCTCACTCCTCGTGTCTCCTCATAGATTGTAAGCTCTTGTGATCAGGGCGCTCACTCCTCGTGTCTCCTCATAGACTGTAAGCTCTTGTGATCAGGGCGCTCACTCCTCGTGTCTCCTCATAGACTAAGCTCTTGTGATCAGGGCGCTCACTCCTCGTGTCTCCTCATAGATTGTAAGCTCTTGTGATCAGGCGCTCACTCTCGTGTCTCCTCATAGATTGTAGCTCTTGTGATCAGGCGCTCACTCCTCGTGTCTCCTCATAGATTGTAGCTCTTGTGATCAGGGCGCTCACTCCTCGTGTCTCCTCATAGATTGTAAGCTCTTGTGATCAGGGCGCTCACTCCTCGTGTCTCCTCATAGATTGTAAGCTCTTGTGATCAGGGCGCTCACTCCTCGTGTCTCCTCATAGACTGTAAGCTCTTGTGATCAGGGCGCTCACTCCTCGTGTCTCCTCATAGATTGTAAGCTCTTGTGATCAGGGCGCTCACTCCTCGTGTCTCCTCATAGATTGTAAGCTCTTGTGATCAGGGCGCTCACTCCTCGTGTCTCCTCATAGACTGTAAGCTCTTGTGGTCAGGGCACTCACTCCTCGTGTCTCCTCATAGATTGTAAGCTCTTGTGATCAGGGCGCTCACTTCTCGTGTCTCCTCATAGATTGTAAGCTCTTGTGATCAGGGCGCTCTCTCCTCGTGTCTCCTCATAGATTGTAAGCTCTTGTGGTCACTGTGTGGATTTGTTGAGGCAGGAGATGAGGAGACACTGAACAGTTTGTGCTCAGTTGGGTAGCACATGACATTAACCCTTTGTGTCCAATAGGTTGGCTGTTTCTATAAGTCCCATGGGCGCCCTCATTACTGCGTCCCGTGGAGTCAGATGTTGTGACCCCGGTTCAGAGTATACCGACGATCAGAGCTGTATTGATGGGGAGACGAGGCAGAAAGGAGAGCAGAGCAGGGGAAGGTGACAGACTAGGAGGAGGAGGACTGGCAGTCAGAATTACACTTTATTTTATATAAAATATCCTCATTATTTACAGTAATCTTAGGACTGCGGTCAGACACTCGCACTACAACTCTCATCATCACTAACCAGCAGCAGAGGAAGCGACATTACCCCATACAGGAGTCTTTAAGAGGTACCCCAGACATGGCTGCCAGCTGTGGGGCCGCGGTACTAGTTCACCCCCACGTGTGGCTGCCATCTCTGGGGCCCCATTACTGGTTAAACCCCCCACGTGTGGCTGCCAGCTCTGGGGCCCCTCTGCTGCTCATTATTGTACTACCCGAGCCCCCTGTTCCCATCAATCGCTCTTCTTCTTGGCTGCAGCGACTCCTCCATACTTCTCCAGGTACCTCCTGCAAGAGACAGAGGCAGCATGAGCAGGTCGCCCCCATACACCAGACAGGCACCGGCAGTGGGTACCCCGTGTGACCCCCGAGTACCTCAATACTCACCTCCGAGCACAGTCATACAGCGCCTCCTTCCGCTCCTGTAACGACAGGTGTCGGTCCTCTGGTCTCCGGGCAAAACCTTTCGGTATCAGCTGAGCATGAAAAACAGTGACGATCAGCAGCGTACTGGATTATTACTCCACAACCATCACTCAAAGTTACACTCCGCACCTACAGCCCACATAAAATACTAATACTACTACTACTACTACTACTACTACTACTACTACTACTACTACTAATGTACAAAGTAACCGCCAGAAACACCACGACTCCCAGTCTTCAATACTCCTGACCACAAAGTACTCCTCATCCCCAATCCTGCTATATCATCACTACTCCTGACCACAAAGTACTCCTCATCCGCAATCCTGCTATATCACCACTCCTGACCACAAAGTACTCCTCATCCCCAGTCCTGCTATATCACCACTCCTGACCACAAAGTACTCCACATCCCTAATCCTGCTATATCACCACTCCTGACCACAAAGTACTCCTCATCCCCAGTGCTGCTATATCACTAGTCCTGACCACAAAGTACTCCTCATCCCCAATCCTGCTATATCACCACTCCTGACTACAAAGTACTCCTCATCCCCAATCCTGCTATATCACTACTCCTGACCACAAAGTACTCCTCATCCCCAATCCTGCTATATCACCACTCTTGACCACAAAGTACTCCTCATCCCCAATCCTGCTATATCACCACTCCTGACCACAAAGTACTCCTCATCCCCAATCATGCTATATCACTACTCCTGACCACAAAGTACTCCCCATCCCCAATACTGCTATATTACTACTCCTGACCACAAAGTACTCCTCATCCCCAATCCTGCTATATCACTACTCCTGACCACACAGTACTCCTCATCCCCAATCCTGCTATATTACTACTCCTGACCACAAAGTACTCCTCATCCCCAATCCTGCTATATTACTACTCCTGACCACACAGTACTCCTCATCCCCAATCCTGCTATATTACTACTCCTGACCACAAAGTACTTGTCATCCCCAATCCTGCTATATCACCACTCCTGACCACAAAGTACTCCTCATCCCCAATCCTGCTATATCACCACTCCTGACCACAAAGTACTCCTCATCCCCAAACCTGCTATATTACTACTCCTGACCACAAAGTACTCCTCATCCCCAATCCTGCTATATCACCACTCCTGACCACAAAGTACTCCTCATCCCCAATCCTGCTATATCACTGCTCCTGACCACAAAGTACTCCTCACCCGCAATCCTGCTATATCACTACTCCTGACCACAAAGTACTCCTCATCCCCAATCCTGCTATATCACCACTCCTGACCACAAAGTACTCCTCATCCCCAATCCTGCTATATCACCACTCCTGACCACAAAGTACTCCTCATCCCCAATCCTGCTATATCACCACTCCTGACCACAAAGTACTCCTCATCCCCAATCCTGCTATATTACTACTCCTGACCACAAAGTACTCCTCATCCCCAATCCTGCTATATCACTACTCCTGACCACAAAGTACTCCTCACCCGCAATCCTGCTATATCACTACTCCTGACCACAAAGTACTTGTCATCCCCAATCCTGCTATATCACCACTCCTGACCACAAAGTACTCCTCATCCCCAATCCTGCTATATCACTGCTCCTGACCACAAAGTACTCCTCATCCCCAATCCTGCTATATCACTGCTCCTGACCACAAAGTACTCCTCATCCGCAATCCTGCTATATCACCACTCCTGACCACAAAGTACTCCTCATCCCCAATCCTGCTATATCACTACTCCTGACCACACAGTACTCCTCATCCACAATCCTGCTATATTACTACTCCTGACCACAAAGTACTCCTCATCCCCAATCCTGCTATATCCCCACTCCTGACCACAAAGTACTCCTCATCCCCAATCCTGCTATATTACTACTCCTGACCACAAAGTACTCCTCATCCCCAATCCTGCTATATCACTACTCCTGACCACAAAGTACTCCTCATCCCCAGTGCTGCTATATTACTACTCCTGACCACAAAGTACTCCTCATCCCCAATCCTGCTATATCACCACTCCTGACCACAAAGTACTCCTCATCCCCAATCCTGCTATATTACTACTCCTGACCACAAAGTACTCCTCATCCCCAATCCTGCTATATTACTACTCCTGACCACAAAGTACTCCTCACCCGCAATCCTGCTATATCACCACTCCTGACCACAAAGTACTCCTCATCCCCAGTGCTGCTATATCACCACTCCTGACCACAAAGTACTCCTCATCCCCAATCCTGCTATATCATCACTACTCCTGACCACACAGTACTCCTCATCCCCAATCCTGCTATATCACTACTCCTGACCACAAAGTACTCCTCATCCCCAATCCTGCTATATTACTACTCCTGACCACAAAGTACTCCTCATCCCCAATCCTGCTATATCACTACTCCTGACCACAAAGTACTCCTCATCCCCAATCCTGCTATATTACTACTCCTGACCACAAAGTACTCCTCATCCCCAATCCTGCTATATCACTACTCCTGACCACAAAGTACTCCTCATCCCCAATCCTGCTATATCACCACTCCTGACCACAAAGTACTCCTCATCCCCAATCCTGCTATATTACTACTCCTGACCACAAAGTACTCCTCATCCCCAATCCTGCTATATCACCACTCCTGACCACAAAGTACTCCTCATCCCTAATCCTGCTATATCACTACTCCTGACCACAAAGTACTCCTCATCCCCAATCCTGCTATATCACTACTCCTGACCACAAAGTACTCCTCATCCCCAATCCTGCTATATCACTACTCCTGACCACAAAGTACTCCTCATCCCCAATCCTGCTATATTACTACTCCTGACCACAAAGTACTCCTCATCCCCAATCCTGCTATATCACTACTCCTGACCACAAAGTACTCCTCATCCCCAATCCTGCTATATCACTACTCCTGACCACAAAGTGCTCCTCATCCCCAATCCTGCTATATCACCACTCCTGACCACAAAGTACTCCTCATCCCCAATCCTGCTATATCACTACTCCTGACCACAAAGTACTCCTCATCCCCAATCCTGCTATATCACTACTCCTGACCACAAAGTACTCCTCATCCCCAATCCTGCTATATCACTACTCCTGACCACAAAGTACTCCTCATCCCCAATCCTGCTATATCACTACTCCTGACCACAAAGTACTCCTCATCCCCAATCCTGCTATATCACTACTCCTGACCACAAAGTACTCCTCATCCCCAATCCTGCTATATCACTACTCCTGACCACAAAGTACTCCTCATCCCTAATCCTGCTATATCACTACTCCTGACCACAAAGTACTCCTCATCCCCAATCCTGCTATATCACCACTCCTGACCACAAAGTACTCCTCATCCCCAATCCTGCTATATCACTACTCCTGACCACAAAGTACTCCTCATCCACAATCCTGCTATATC
Source organism: Bufotes viridis (assembly GCA_033119425.1). Lineage (NCBI taxonomy): Eukaryota > Metazoa > Chordata > Amphibia > Anura > Bufonidae > Bufotes > Bufotes viridis. The sequence goes on along the minus strand of CM065589.1, from coordinate 624,324,752 downwards.
ACTACTCCTGACCACAAAGTACTCCTCATCCCCAATCCTGCTATATCACTACTCCTGACCACAAAGTACTCCTCATCCCCAATCCTGCTATATTACTACTCCTGACCACAAAGTGCTCCTCATCCCCAATCCTGCTATATCACCACTCCTGACCACAAAGTACTCCTCATCCCCAATCCTGCTATATCACCACTCCTGACCACAAAGTACTCCTCATCCCCAATCCTGCTATATCACCACTCCTGACCACAAAGTACTCCTCATCCCCAATCCTGCTATATCACTGCTCCTGACCACAAAGTACTCCTCATCCCCAATCCTGCTATATCACTACTCCTGACCACAAAGTACTCCTCATCCCCAATCCTGCTATATCACTACTCCTGACCACAAAGTACTCCTCATCCCCAATCCTGCTATATCACCACTCCTGACCACAAAGTACTCCTCATCCCCAATCCTGCTATATCACTACTCCTGACCACAAAGTACTCCTCATCCTAATCCTGCTATATCACCACTCCTGACCACAAAGTACTCCTCATCCCTAATCCTGCTATATTACTACTCCTGACCACAAAGTACTCCTCATCCCCAATCCTGCTATATCACCACTCCTGACCACAAAGTACTCCTCATCCGCAATCCTGCTATATCACTACTCCTGACCACAAAGTACTCCTCATCCCTAATCCTGCTATATCACTACTCCTGACCACAAAGTACTCCTCATCCCCAATCCTGCTATATCACTCACTCCTGACCACAAAGTACTCCTCATCCCCAATCCTGCTATATCACCACTCCTGACCACAAAGTACTCCTCATCCCTAATCCTGCTATATCACCACTCCTGACCACAAAGTACTCCTCATACCCAATCCTGCTATATCACCACTCCTGACCACAAAGTACTCCTCATCCCTAATCCTGCTATATCACCACTCCTGACCACAAAGTACTCCTCATCCCTAATCCTGCTATATCACTGCTCCTGACCACAAAGTACTCCTCATCCCTAATCCTGCTATATTACTATTCCTGACCACAAAGTACTCCTCATCCCCAATCCTGCTATATCGCCACTCCTGACCACAAAGTACTCCTCACCCGCAATCCTGCTATATCACTACTCCTGACCACAAAGTACTCCTCATCCCCAATCCTGCTATATCACTGCTCCTGACCACAAAGTACTCCTCATCCCTAATCCTGCTATATCACCACTCCTGACCACAAAGTACTCCTCATCCCCAATCCTGCTATATCACCACTCCTGACCACAAAGTACTCCTCATCCCCAATCCTGCTATATCACCACTCCTGACCACAAAGTACTCCTCATCCCCAATCCTGCTATATCACCACTCCTGACCACAAAGTACTCCTCATCCCCAATCCTGCTATATCGCCACTCCTGACCACAAAGTACTCCTCACCCGCAATCCTGCTATATCACTACTCCTGACCACAAAGTACTCCTCATCCCCAATCCTGCTATATCACTACTCCTGACCACAAAGTACTCCTCATCCCCAATCCTGCTATATCACTACTCCTGACCACAAAGTACTCTTCATCCCCAATCCTGCTATATCACCACTCCTCATCCTCAATCCTAATGTATTACTACACACAGTACTACTCTCCATATCAATGTAGTAGTCCTTCCTACACCGGAGGGCAGGATGATAAGGGTTGTAGTTACCTTGTTGCTTGTGGCACGCCCCGGCGCTTCACTCCCAGCAGATGGTGCTTCGGGCTCATAAGGGACTCGTCCTTCTATTAGGTTTGTGATTGTGGCGTCTACACAACCGGTGAGAGCTGAGAACGGCAGAGGAGTCAACGTCACAATGTACCAGCGAAGCCAGGCCGTGTGTATAATGTAAAGAGGCATTATATACAACACTCAGCAGAGCGCTATACGTACACCGGACATGTGATCCACACGTCTAATACACAGCAGAGCGCTATACGTACACCGGTCATGTGATCTACACGTATAATACACAGCAGAGCGCTATACGTACACCGGTCATGTGATCTACACGTATAATACACAGCAGAGCGCTATACGTACACCGGTCATGTGATCTACACGTATAATACTCAGCAGAGCGCTATACGTACACCGGTCATGTGATCTACACATATAATACTCAGCAGAGCGCTATACGTACACCCGTCATGTGATCTACACGTATAATACACAGCAGAGCGCTATACGTACACCCGTCATGTGATCTACACGTATAACACACAGCAGACCGCTATACGTACACCGGTCATGTGATCTACACGTATAATACACAGCAGAGCGCTATACGTACACCGGTCATGTGATCTACACGTATAATACACAGCAGAGCGCTATACGTACACCGGTCATGTGATCTACACGTATAATACACAGCAGAGCGCTATACGTACACCCGTCATGTGATCTACACGTATAATACACAGCAGAGCGCTATACGTACACCCGTCATGTGATCTACACGTATAATACACAGCAGAGCGCTATACGTACACCCGGTCATGTGATCTACACGTATAATACACAGCAGAGCGCTATACGTACACCCGTCATGTGATCTACACGTATAATACACAGCAGAGCGCTATACGTACACCGGTCATGTGATCTACACGTATAATACACAGCAGAGCACTATACGTACACCCGTCATGTGATCTACACGTATAATACACAGCAGACCGCTATACGTACACCGGTCATGTGATCTACACGTATAATACACAGCAGAGCGCTATACGTACACCCGTCATGTGATCTACACGTATAATACACAGCAGACCGCTATACGTACACCGGTCATGTGATCTACACGTATAATACACAGCAGAGCGCTATACGTACACCGGTCATGTGATCTACACGTATAATACACAGCAGAGCGCTATACGTACACCCGTCATGTGATCTACACGTATAATACACAGCAGAGCGCTATACGTACACCGGTCATGTGATCTACACGTATAATACACAGCAGAGCGCTATACGTACACCGGTCATGTGATCTACACGTATAATACACAGCAGAGCGCTATACGTACACCGGTCATGTGATCTACACGTATAATACACAGCAGAGCGCTATACGTACACCCGTCATGTGATCTACACGTATAATACACAGCAGAGCGCTATACGTACACCGGTCATGTGATCTACACGTATAATACACAGCAGAGCGCTATACGTACACCGGTCATGTGATCTACACGTATAATACACAGCAGAGCGCTATACGTACACCGGTCATGTGATCTACACGTATAATACACAGCAGAGCGCTATACGTACACCCGTCATGTGATCTACACGTATAATACACAGCAGAGCGCTATACGTACACCCGTCATGTGATCTACACGTATAATACACAGCAGAGCGCTATACGTACACCGGTCATGTGATCTACACGTATAATACACAGCAGAGCGCTATACGTACACCCGTCATGTGATCTACACGTATAATACACAGCAGAGCGCTATACGTACACCGGTCATGTGATCTACACGTATAATACACAGCAGAGCGCTATACGTACACCCGTCATGTGATCTACACGTATAATACACAGCAGAGCGCTATACGTACACCGGTCATGTGATCTACACGTATAATACACAGCAGAGCGCTATACGTACACCGGTCATGTGATCTACACGTATAATACACAGCAGAGCGCTATACGTACACCGGTCATGTGATCTACACGTATAATACACAGCAGAGCGCTATACGTACACCGGTCATGTGATCTACACGTATAATACACAGCAGAGCGCTATACGTACACCCGTCATGTGATCTACACGTATAATACACAGCAGAGCGCTATACGTACACCGGTCATGTGATCTACACGTATAATACACAGCAGAGCGCTATACGTACACCCGTCATGTGATCTACACGTATAATACACAGCAGAGCGCTATACGTACACCCGTCATGTGATCTACACGTATAATACACAGCAGAGCGCTATACGTACACCCGTCATGTGATCTACACGTATAATACACAGCAGAGCGCTATACGTACACCGGTCATGTGATCTACACGTATAATACACAGCAGAGCGCTATACGTACACCCGTCATGTGATCTACACGTATAATACACAGCAGAGCGCTATACGTACACCGGTCATGTGATCTACACGTATAATACACAGCAGAGCGCTATACGTACACCGGTCATGTGATCTACACGTATAATACACAGCAGAGCGCTATACGTACACCGGTCATGTGATCTACACGTATAATACACAGCAGAGCGCTATACGTACACCGGTCATGTGATCTACACGTATAATACACAGCAGAGCGCTATACGTACACCCGTCATGTGATCTACACGTATAATACACAGCAGAGCGCTATACGTACACCCGTCATGTGATCTACACGTATAATACACAGCAGAGCGCTATACGTACACCGGTCATGTGATCTACACGTATAATACACAGCAGAGCGCTATACGTACACCGGTCATGTGATCTACACGTATAATACACAGCAGAGCGCTATACGTACACCGGTCATGTGATCTACACGTATAATACACAGCAGAGCGCTATACGTACACCGGTCATGTGATCTACACGTATAATACACAGCAGAGCGCTATACGTACACCCGTCATGTGATCTACACGTATAATACACAGCAGAGCGCTATACGTACACCGGTCATGTGATCTACACGTATAATACACAGCAGAGCGCTATACGTACACCGGTCATGTGATCTACACGTATAATACACAGCAGAGCGCTATACGTACACCCGTCATGTGATCTACACGTATAATACACAGCAGAGCGCTATACGTACACCCGTCATGTGATCTACACGTATAATACACAGCAGAGCGCTATACGTACACCCGTCATGTGATCTACACGTATAATACACAGCAGAGCGCTATACGTACACCGGTCATGTGATCTACACGTATAATACACAGCAGAGCGCTATACGTACACCCGTCATGTGATCTACACGTATAATACACAGCAGAGCGCTATACGTACACCTGTCATGTGATCTACACGTATAATACACAGCAGAGCGCTATACGTACACCCGTCATGTGATCTACACGTATAATACACAGCAGAGCGCTATACGTACACCCGTCATGTGATCTACACGTATAATACACAGCAGAGCGCTATACGTACACCGGTCATGTGATCTACACGTATAATACACAGCAGAGCGCTATACGTACACCCGTCATGTGATCTACACGTATAATACACAGCAGAGCGCTATACGTACACCCGTCATGTGATCTACACGTATAATACACAGCAGAGCGCTATACGTACACCGGTCATGTGATCTACACGTATAATACACAGCAGAGCGCTATACGTACACCCGTCATGTGATCTACACGTATAATACACAGCAGAGCGCTATACGTACACCCGTCATGTGATCTACACGTATAATACACAGCAGAGCGCTATACGTACACCGGTCATGTGATCTACACGTATAATACACAGCAGAGCGCTATACGTACACCCGTCATGTGATCTACACGTATAATACACAGCAGAGCGCTATACGTACACCCGTCATGTGATCTACACGTATAATACACAGCAGAGCGCTATACGTACACCCGTCATGTGATCTACACGTATAATACACAGCAGAGCGCTATACGTACACCGGTCATGTGATCTACACGTATAATACACAGCAGAGCGCTATACGTACACCGGTCATGTGATCTACACGTATAATACACAGCAGAGCGCTATACGTACACCGGTCATGTGATCTACACGTATAATACACAGCAGAGCGCTATACGTACACCGGTCATGTGATCTACACGTATAATACACAGCAGAGCGCTATACGTACACCGGTCATGTGATCTACACGTATAATACACAGCAGAGCGCTATACGTACACCCGTCATGTGATCTACACGTATAATACACAGCAGAGCGCTATACGTACACCGGTCATGTGATCTACACGTATAATACACAGCAGAGCGCTATACGTACACCCGTCATGTGATCTACACGTATAATACACAGCAGAGCGCTATACGTACACCCGTCATGTGATCTACACGTATAATACACAGCAGAGCGCTATACGTACACCCGTCATGTGATCTACACGTATAATACACAGCAGAGCGCTATACGTACACCCGTCATGTGATCTACACGTATAATACACAGCAGAGCGCTATACGTACACCCGTCATGTGATCTACACGTATAATACACAGCAGAGCGCTATACGTACACCCGTCATGTGATCTACACGTATAATACACAGCAGAGCGCTATACGTACACCGGTCATGTGATCTACACGTATAATACACAGCAGAGCGCTATACGTACACCGGTCATGTGATCTACACGTATAATACACAGCAGAGCGCTATACGTACACCGGTCATGTGATCTACACGTATAATACACAGCAGAGCGCTATACGTACACCGGTCATGTGATCTACACGTATAATACACAGCAGACCGCTATACGTACACCCGTCATGTGATCTACACGTATAATACACAGCAGAGCGCTATACGTACACCGGTCATGTGATCTACACGTATAATACACAGCAGAGCGCTATACGTACACCGGTCATGTGATCTACACGTATAATACACAGCAGAGCGCTATACGTACACCGGTCATGTGATCTACACGTATAATACACAGCAGAGCGCTATACGTACACCGGTCATGTGATCTACACGTATAATACACAGCAGAGCGCTATACGTACACCGGTCATGTGATCTACACGTATAATACACAGCAGAGCGCTATACGTACACCGGTCATGTGATCTACACGTATAATACACAGCAGAGCGCTATACGTACACCGGTCATGTGATCTACACGTATAATACACAGCAGAGCGCTATACGTACACCGGTCATGTGATCTACACGTATAATACACAGCAGAGCGCTATACGTACACCCGTCATGTGATCTACACGTATAATACACAGCAGAGCGCTATACGTACACCGGTCATGTGATCTACACGTATAATACACAGCAGAGCGCTATACGTACACCCGTCATGTGATCTACACGTATAATACACAGCAGAGCGCTATACGTACACCGGTCATGTGATCTACACGTATAATACACAGCAGAGCGCTATACGTACACCGGTCATGTGATCTACACGTATAATACACAGCAGAGCGCTATACGTACACCCGTCATGTGATCTACACGTATAATACACAGCAGAGCGCTATACGTACACCCGTCATGTGATCTACACGTATAATACACAGCAGAGCGCTATACGTACACCCGTCATGTGATCTACACGTATAATACACAGCAGAGCGCTATACGTACACCCGTCATGTGATCTACACGTATAATACACAGCAGAGCGCTATACGTACACCCGTCATGTGATCTACACGTATAATACACAGCAGAGCGCTATACGTACACCGGTCATGTGATCTACACGTATAATACACAGCAGAGCGCTATACGTACACCCGTCATGTGATCTACACGTATAATACACAGCAGAGCGCTATACGTACACCGGTCATGTGATCTACACGTATAATACACAGCAGAGCGCTATACGTACACCCGTCATGTGATCTACACGTATAATACACAGCAGAGCGCTATACGTACACCGGTCATGTGATCTACACGTATAATACACAGCAGAGCGCTATACGTACACCCGTCATGTGATCTACACGTATAATACACAGCAGAGCGCTATACGTACACCGGTCATGTGATCTACACGTATAATACACAGCAGAGCGCTATACGTACACCCGTCATGTGATCTACACGTATAATACACAGCAGAGCGCTATACGTACACCGGTCATGTGATCTACACGTATAATACACAGCAGAGCGCTATACGTACACCGGTCATGTGATCTACACGTATAATACACAGCAGAGCGCTATACGTACACCGGTCATGTGATCTACACGTATAATACACAGCAGAGCGCTATACGTACACCGGTCATGTGATCTACACGTATAATACTCAGCAGAGCGCTATACGTACACCGGTCATGTGATCTACACGTATAATACACAGCAGACCGCTATACGTACACCCGTCATGTGATCTACACGTATAATACACTGCAGAGCGCTATACGTACACCGGTCATGTGATCTACACGTATAATACACAGCAGAGCGCTATACGTACACCGGACATGTGATCTACACGTATAATACACAGCAGACCGCTATACGAACACCCGTCATGTGATCTACACGTATAATACAGAGCAGACCGCTATACGTACACCCGTCATGTGATCTACACGTATAATACCCAGGAGAGCGCTATACGTACACCGGTCATGTGATCTACACGTATAATACCCAGGAGAGCGCTATACGTACACCTGTCATGTGATCTACACGTATAATACACAGCAGAGCGCTATACGTACACCCGTCATGTGATCTACACGTATAATACAGAGCAGATCGCTATACGTACACCCGTCATGTGATCTACACGTATAATACACAGCAGAGCGCTATACGTACACCGGTCATGTGACTACACGTATAATACACAGCAGAGCGCTATACGTACACCGGTCATGTGATCTACACGTATAATACACAGCAGAGCGCTATACGTACACCGGTCATGTGATCTACACGTATAATACACAGCAGAGCGCTATACGTACACCGGTCATGTGATCTACACGTATAATACACAGCAGAGCGCTATACATACACCGGTCATGTGATCTACACGTATAATACACAGCAGAGCGCTATACGTACACCCGTCATGTGATCTACACGTATAATACACAGCAGAGCGCTATACGTACACCCGTCATGTGATCTACACGTATAATACACAGCAGAGCGCTATACGTACACCGGTCATGTGATCTACACGTATAATACACAGCAGAGCGCTATACGTACACCCGTCATGTAATCTACACGTATAATACACAGCGCTATACGTACACCGGTCATGTGATCTACACGTATAATACACAGGAGAGCGCTATACGTACACCGGACATGTGATCTACACGTATAATACACAGCAGAGCGCTATACGTACACCCGTCATGTGATCTACACGTATAATACAGCAGACGCTATCGTACACCGTCATGTGATCTACACGTATAATACACAGCAGAGCGCTATACGTACACCGGTCATGTGATCTACACGTATAATACACAGCAGAGCGCTATACGTACACCCGTCATGTGATCTACACGTATAATACAGCAGAGCGCTATACGTACACCGGACATGTGATCTACACGTATAATACACAGAGCGCTATACGTACACCCGTCATGTGATCTACACGTATAATACACAGCAGAGCGCTATACGTACACCCGTCATGTGATCTACACGTATAATACACAGCAGAGCGCTATACGTACACCGGTCATGTGATCTACACGTATAATACACAGCAGAGCGCTATACGTACACCGGTCATGTGATCTACACGTATAATACACAGCAGAGCGCTATACGTACACCGGTCATGTGATCTACACGTATAATACACAGCAGAGCGCTATACGTACACCCGTCATGTGATCTACACGTATAATACACAGCAGAGCGCTATACGTACACCGGTCATGTGATCTACACGTATAATACACTGCAGAGCGCTATACGTACACCCGTCATGTGATCTACACGTATAATACACAGCAGAGCGCTATACGTACACCCGTCATGTGATCTACACGTATAATACACAGCAGAGCGCTATACGTACACCGGTCATGTGATCTACACGTATAATACACAGCAGACCGCTATACGTACACCGGTCATGTGATCTACACGTATAATACACAGCAGAGCGCTATACGTACACCGGTCATGTGATCTACACGTATAATACACAGCAGAGCGCTATACGTACACCGGTCATGTGATCTACACGTATAATACACAGCAGACCGCTATACGTACACCGGTCATGTGATCTACACGTATAATACACAGCAGAGCGCTATACGTACACCCGTCATGTGATCTACACGTATAATACACAGCAGAGCGCTATACGTACACCGGTCATGTGATCTACACGTATAATACACAGCAGAGCGCTATACGTACACCGGTCATGTGATCTACACGTATAATACACAGCAGAGCGCTATACGTACACCCGTCATGTGATCTACACGTATAATACACAGCAGAGCGCTATACGTACACCCGTCATGTGATCTACACGTATAATACACAGCAGAGCGCTATACGTACACCTGTCATGTGATCTACACGTATAATACACAGCAGAGCGCTATACGTACACCCGTCATGTGATCTACACGTATAATACACAGCAGAGCGCTATACGTACACCGGTCATGTGATCTACACGTATAATACACAGCAGAGCGCTATACGTACACCGGTCATGTGATCTACACGTATAATACACAGCAGACCGCTATACGTACACCCGTCATGTGATCTACACGTATAATACACAGCAGAGCGCTATACGTACACCCGTCATGTGATCTACACGTATAATACACAGCAGAGCGCTATACGTACACCGGTCATGTGATCTACACGTATAATACACAGCAGAGCGCTATACGTACACCTGTCATGTGATCTACACGTATAATACACAGCAGAGCGCTATACGTACACCGGTCATGTGATCTACACGTATAATACACAGCAGAGCGCTATACGTACACCCGTCATGTGATCTACACGTATAATACACAGCAGAGCGCTATACGTACACCGGTCATGTGATCTACACGTATAATACACAGCAGAGCGCTATACGTACACCCGTCATGTGATCTACACGTATAATACACAGCAGAGCGCTATACGTACACCCGTCATGTGATCTACACGTATAATACACAGCAGAGCGCTATACGTACACCGGTCATGTGATCTACACGTATAATACACAGCAGAGCGCTATACGTACACCGGTCATGTGATCTACACGTATAATACACAGCAGAGCGCTATACGTACACCGGTCATGTGATCTACACGTATAATACACAGCAGAGCGCTATACGTACACCGGTCATGTGATCTACACGTATAATACACAGCAGAGCGCTATACGTACACCGGTCATGTGATCTACACGTATAATACACAGCAGAGCGCTATACGTACACCCGTCATGTGATCTACACGTATAATACACAGCAGAGCGCTATACGTACACCCGTCATGTGATCTACACGTATAATACACAGCAGAGCGCTATACGTACACCGGTCATGTGATCTACACGTATAATACACAGCAGAGCGCTATACGTACACCCGTCATGTGATCTACACGTATAATACACAGCAGAGCGCTATACGTACACCGGTCATGTGATCTACACGTATAATACACAGCAGAGCGCTATACGTACACCGGTCATGTGATCTACACGTATAATACACAGCAGAGCGCTATACGTACACCCGTCATGTGATCTACACGTATAATACACAGCAGAGCGCTATACGTACACCGGTCATGTGATCTACACGTATAATACACAGCAGAGCGCTATACGTACACCGGTCATGTGATCTACACGTATAATACACAGCAGAGCGCTATACGTACACCCGTCATGTGATCTACACGTATAATACACAGCAGAGCGCTATACGTACACCCGTCATGTGATCTACACGTATAATACACAGGAGACCGCTATACGTACACCCGTCATGTGATCTACACGTATAATACACAGGAGACCGCTATACGTACACCCGTCATGTGATCTACACGTATAATACACAGGAGACCGCTATACGTACACCCGTCATGTGATCTACACGTATAATACACAGCAGACCGCTATACATACACCCGTCATGTGATCTACACGTATAATACACAGCAGAGCGCTATACGTACACCGGTCATGTGATCTACACGTATAATACACAGCAGAGCGCTATACGTACACCCGTCATGTGATCTACACGTATAATACACTGCAGAGCGCTATACGTACACCCGTCATGTGATCTACACGTATAATACACAGCAGAGCGCTATACGTACACCGGTCATGTGATCTACACGTATAATACACAGCAGAGCGCTATACGTACACCGGTCATGTGATCTACACGTATAATACACAGCAGAGCGCTATACGTACACCGGTCATGTGATCTACACGTATAATACACAGCAGAGCGCTATACGTACACCGGTCATGTGATCTACACGTATAATACACAGCAGAGCGCTATACGTACACCCGTCATGTGATCTACACGTATAATACACAGCAGAGCGCTATACGTACACCGGTCATGTGATCTACACGTATAATACACAGCAGAGCGCTATACGTACACCTGTCATGTGATCTACACGTATAATACACAGCAGAGCGCTATACGTACACCGGTCATGTGATCTACACGTATAATACACAGCAGAGCGCTATACGTACACCGGTCATGTGATCTACACGTATAATACACAGCAGAGCGCTATACGTACACCCGTCATGTGATCTACACGTATAATACACAGCAGAGCGCTATACGTACACCCGTCATGTGATCTACACGTATAATACACAGCAGAGCGCTATACGTACACCGGTCATGTGATCTACACGTATAATACACAGCAGAGCGCTATACGTACACCGGACATGTGATCTACACGTATAGTACACAGGAGAGCGCTATACGTACACCCGTCATGTGATCTACACGTATAATACACAGGAGAGCGCTATACATACACCTGTCATGTGATCTACACGTATAATACACAGCAGAGCGCTATACGTACACCGGTCATGTGATCTACACGTATAATACACAGCAGACCGCTATACGTACACCGGACATGTGATCTACACGTATAGTACACAGGAGAGCGCTATACGTACACCTGTCATGTGATCTACACGTATAATACCCAGGAGAGCGCTATACGTACACCCGTCATGTGATCTACACGTATAATACACAGCAGAGCGCTATACGTACACCGGTCATGTGATCTACACGTATAATACACAGCAGACCGCTATACGTACACCCGTCATGTGATCTACACGTATAATACACTGCAGAGCGCTATACGTACACCCGTCATGTGATCTACATGTATAACACACAGCAGATCGCTATACGTACACCTGTCATGTGATCTACACGTATAATACACAGGAGAGCGCTATACGTACACCCGTCATGTGATCTACACGTATAATACACAGCAGAGCGCTATACGTACACCGGTCATGTGATCTACACGTATAATACACAGCAGAGCGCTATACATACACCTGTCATGTGATCTACACGTATAATACACAGCAGACCGCTATACGTACACCGGTCATGTGATCTACACGTATAATACACAGGAGAGCGCTATACGTACACCCGTCATGTGATCTACACGTATAATACACTGCAGAGCGCTATACGTACACCCGTCATGTGATCTACATGTATAACACACAGCAGATCGCTATACGTACACCGGTCATGTGATCTACACGTATAATACACAGCAGAGCGCTATACGTACACCGGTCATGTGATCTACACGTATAATACACAGCAGAGCGCTATACGTACACCGGACATGTGATCTACACGTATAATACACAGCAGAGCGCTATACGTACACCCGTCATGTGATCTACACGTATAATACCCAGGAGACCGCTATATGTACACCCGTCATGTGATCTACACGTATAATACACAGCAGACCGTTCTATACGCCATCATGTGACCCACGCGCAGATACGGACACTTACCCAGGTCCTGGTGAATTACAGAGAGCGGCACTTGGGGTAACACTTCCTTCACGCGCTGCGCCATGTGACTTGCGGCTGGAGACGCGGTGGGCGGGTTCTGGCGGCTGCTGCGGGGTGGGGGCTCTTTCTTCCTCCTCTTTATATGTTCTGCTCTATCTGCAGCCGTGTGCCTCGTGCCATGGACACCAAGTGAATGCGCCAACAGCTGTGGAGAGAAGATGGCAGGTGACGGTGGCGATGGCGGGCGGCACGTCACTGGCGGCAGGCCCTCCTCCGCTTACCTTCTGAACGCGGGAGGCAAAGTCTTCATCTGACTCTCTGGGAGAGCGGTACACGGGCAGCAACCACCTGTAATCAGAGAGGGGGATGGGAGGAGTTCTTCTGTACGAGAGGGTAATAGACCACCCCTCACAATACCAGACCTCATATAGATCACTGGGACGATGATACACCTAGAACATAGGATGTAGGGGGGAGTAACGGAAGACGTCCCCCGGAGACCACCCCCTCACAATACCAGACAAGACCCCTACAGATCACTAGGACGATGATACACCTAGAACATAGGATGTAGGGGGGAGTAACCGAAGACGTCCCCCGGAGACCACCCCCTCACAATACCAGACAAGACCCCTACAGATCACTAGGACGATGATACACCTGGAACATAGGATGTAGGGGGGAGTAACCGAAGACGTCCCCCGGAGACCACCCCCCCACAATACCAGACCCCATATAGATCACTAGGACGATGATACACCTAGAACATAGGATGTAGGGGGGGGGGGGCTGGGGGGAGTAACGGAAGACGTACTCCAGAGACCACCCCCTCACAATACCAGACCCCATATAGATCACTAGGACGATGATACACCTAGAACATAGGATGTAGGGGGGGGAGTAACGGAAGACGTACTCCAGAGACCACCCCCTCACAATACTAGACCCCATATAGATCACCAGGACGATGATGCACCTAGAACATAGGATGTAGGGGGGAGAGTAACGGAAGACGTACTCCAGAGACCACCCCCTCACAATACTAGACCCCATATAGATCACTAGGACGATGATACACCTAGAACATAGGATGTAGGGGAAGGTAATATGAGATATCCCAGAGACCTCCCCCTCACAATACCAGACCTCATATAGATCACTAGGACGATGATACACCTAGAATATAGGATGTAGGGGAAAGTAAAGGAAGACGTCCCCCGGAGACCACCCCCTCACAATACTAGACCTCATATAGATCACTAGGACGATGATACACCTAGAACATAGGATGTAGGGGAAGGTAATAGAGATATCCCAGAGACCTCCCTGAACATAGAAAGTGCGGTCAGTACCTTACATGATAAACTGTGTACAGGGAGAAGAGCGTCCAGAACAACTCCACGCACCAGGGCGAGCCGGGCACCGCCTGCAAGAGACACATGTGAGTGAAAGAGGCCAAACCCCAGCTGAAAAGGACACATGGGATGAGAGGGCGGTAGAAGTACAGGACTCACCACAGATATGAGGGGTCGGCTCACCCGCAGGGCCACAGGCTGCACAGAGTCCGACAGCGAGAACGCCCACGAGCTGAAAGACAGTCATAAATAAGAACAGTACCTGGTACAATCCAACACGCACGCCCCCAGCAGCCAACGGAATCCAGTGTGCACGCCCTCAGCGCCCCAACCACCATGAGCACTCGAGGGCGTGCATACAGTGATTATCCGATCCCTATCCACAGGACACACTCGTCAGGTACCTGAAGTGCAGAAGGCCGGCTCTGCCGTTCGTCGTCTCCTCCTCGGGGAACAGCAGGAGCGCAGAACTCCCCGTCTGAGACAGAAAATGCTTCAGAGACTCCTGCAGTTGACTTTGGCTCCCAGGGGCCCCAAGTTCCAGGAATCCTCGAGCCCAGCACAGAAACCCAGGAGGACAGGACACTGAGGGCTGCAAAAATGAAGAAGATGAGATGGAACATTGGACTAAAATGAGGGACAGTGGCGCCCCCACCAGGTCATGTGACTTACGGTGCTGCAGGAAGTGAGGAGACCAAGGACGTTGTGGTCAATAAAGGTCAAGTGATTAGAGACGTAAATCTTCAGAGCCCGATCCGGTTCTCCAGACTGAGAGACGAGGACCCCGAGCACAGAGCTCATGACCCGCACCAGGAACCTGACCCGAGGGACAAAACACAGCGTGTGAGGGGGGCACAGAGGACCCCAGAGCACATGACCTGCACCAGGAACCTGACACCGAGGGACGGCACAGAGGACCCCCAGACAGAGACAAGGACCCCGAGCTCATGACCCTCACCAGGAACCTGACACCGAGGGACAAAACATAGCGTGTCAGGGGGGCACAGAGGACCCCAGAGCACATGACCTGCACCAGGAACCTGACACCGAGGGACGGCACAGAGGACCCCGAGCTCATGACCCTCACCAGGAACCTGACACCGAGAGACAAAACATAGCGTGTCAGGGGGGCACAGAGGACCCCAGACAGAGACAAGGACCCCGAGCACATGACCCTCACCAGGAACCTGACACCGAGGGACGGCACAGAGGACCCCCAGACAGAGACAAGGGCCCCGAGATCATGACCCTCACCAGGAACCTGACACCGAGGGACAAAACACAGCGTGTGAGGGGGGCACAGAGGACTCCAGACAGAGAAAAGGACCCAGAGCACATGACCTGCACCAGCAACCTGACACCGAGGGACGGCACAGAGGACCCCAGACAGAGACAAGGACCCCGAGAACATGACCTGCACCAGCAACCTGACACCGAGGGACAGCACAGAGGACCCCAGACAGAGACAAGGACCCCGAGAACATGACCTGCACCAGGAACCTGACACCGAGGGACAAACACAGCGTGTGAGGGGGCAGAGGACCCCAGACAGAAAAGGACCCGAGAACATGACCTGCACCAGCAACCTGACACCGAGGGACGGCACAGAGGACCCCAGACAGAGACAAGGACCCCGAGCACCGAGCTCAAGACCCGCACCAGGAACCTGACACCGAGGGACAAAACACCGTGTGAGGGGGGCACAGAGGACCCCAGACAGAGACAAGGACCCCGAGCACATGACCTGCACCAGCAACCTGACACCGAGGGACGGCACAGAGGACCCCAGACAGAGACAAGGACCCCGAGAACATGACCTGCACCAAGAACCTGACACCGAGGGACAAAACACAGCGTGTGAGGTGGGCACAGAGGACCCCAGACAGAGACAAGGACCCAGAGCACATGACCTGCACCAGCAACCTGACACCGAGGGACGGCACAGAGGACCCCAGACAGAGACAAGGACCCCGAGAACATGACCTGCACCAGCAACCTGACACCGAGGGACGGCACAGAGGACCCCAGACAGAGACAAGGACCCCGAGAACATGACCTGCACCAGGAACCTGACACCGAGGGACGGCACAGAGGATCCCAGACAGAGACAAGGACCCCGAGCTCATGACCCGCACCAGGAACCTGACACCGAGGGACAAAACACAGCGTGTGAGGTGGGCACAGACGTCTCCAGACTAGGGTTGTTTCGGGTATCGAACATTCGATACTTTTCTCTGGTATCGCACTCGATACCAGGAAAAGTATTTTATCGATACTGGGCTGCGCTACTGCACAGCCCAGTATA
The DNA here is from genome assembly GCA_033119425.1 of Bufotes viridis. NCBI lineage: Eukaryota > Metazoa > Chordata > Amphibia > Anura > Bufonidae > Bufotes > Bufotes viridis. The sequence continues at coordinate 624,307,192 of CM065589.1, read as the reverse complement.
AGAGAGCATGGCTGCGCCGCTCTCAGCGCGGCCATGTTCTCCTCGGCAGCACAGGGAGAAGGAGGCAGTCTCTCCCGCCCCCTGTGCTGCCGCTGCAACCAATAGAGGGAGAGGGGGCGGAGCTGGGGGACGGGAGCACTGGCCAGCAATGCCTAGTACCGTTTCATATATAAATGCAGGCAGAAGACACAGGCTGCCGGCACCTGAGGGGTTAATAGCCTCTGATCGCAGCGCTCGGTCACAGGCAGGTGCCGGCAGCCTGTATTTATATATGAACGTTATTAGGCTGGCCAGTGCTCCGCCCCCTCCCTAGTATTAAAACATTGGTGGGCAGTGTGCCCCCCCCCCCCTAGTATTAAAACATTGGTGGGCAGTGTGCCCCCCCCCCTCCCCCTCCCTAGTATTAAAACATTGGTGGGCAGTGTGCCCTCCCTCCCGTATTAAAACATTGGTGGGCAGTGTGCCCCCTCCCTAGTATTAAAGCATTGGTGGCAGTGGCCACAGGGTCCCCTCACCTCCTCCTCATTGGTGGCAGTGATCGGAGCCCCAGCACTGTAATGCTGGGGCTCCGATCGGTTACCATGGTAACCAGGATGCTCCTGAAGTCCTGGCTGCCTTGGTCTGCTCCCTGCTGCTGTGTGCACTGTGCACTGGGCAGCAGGGAGAGGGTGAGGTCCTATTCACCCTGATAGAGCTCTATTAGGGTGAATAGGATCAGAAGATCCCAGGTTCTAGCCCCTAAGGGGGAAAATAGTTAATAAATAAACTGTAAAAAAAAAAAAAAAAAAAAAAAGTTAAAGTACACCAAAATATTAATTATAAATCCCCCTTTCCCAATTTTACATATAAAATATATAAACAATACATAAATAAAATATTACATATCGCCGCGTCTCAAAAGTCCAAACTATTAAAAAATCCACTTTTATGCGGTGAACGCCGTAAAAAAAAAAAAAAAAAAAAAGAAAAAATGCACGATTCGCCATTTTCTTTTAGTCGCCTTGTCCCCACAAAAAAGTAGGATAGGACTGTTGTATTATGATTTTATTATGTATTACGATTTTTTTTGGCGTTTTTATTTTTTTCGCGTGGTATCGAGTATCGCAATACTTTTTTATGGTATCGATACCGAATCAAAATTTTGGTACCGAAACAACTCTACTCCAGACAGAGACTAGGACCCCGAGCACATGACCTGCACCAGAACCCTGACACCGAGGGACGGCACAGAGGACCCCGAGCTCATGACCCGCACCAGGAACCTGACACCAAGGGACAAAACACAGCGTGTGAGGGGGGCACAGAGGACCCCAGACAGAGAAAAGGACCCCGAGAACATGACCTGCACCAGCAACCTGACACCGAGGGACGGCACAGAGGACCCCAGAAAGAGACAAGGACCCCGAGAACATGACCTGCACCAGCAACCTGACACCGAGGGACGGCACAGAGGACCCCAGACAGAGACAAGGACCACGAGAACATGACCTGCACCAGCAACCTGACACCGAGGGACGGCACAGAGGTCTCCAAACAGAGACAAGGACCCCGAGCACATGACCAGCACCAGGAACCTGACACCGAGGGACAGCACAGAGGACCCCAGACAGAGACAAGGAGACCGAGCTCATGACCCGCACCAGGAACCTGACACAGAGGGACAAAACACAGCGTGTGAGGTGGGCACAGAGGTCTCCAAACAGAGACAAGGACCCCGAGCACATGACCAGCACCAGGAACCTGACACCGAGGGACAAAACAAAGCATGTGAGGGGGGCACAGAGGACCTCAGACAGAGACAAGGACCGCGAGCTCATGACCCACACCAGGAACCTGACACCAAGGGACAAAACACAGCATGTGAGGAGTGAGGGGGGCACAGAGGACCCCAGACAGAGACAAGGACCACGAGCTCATGTGCAGCACCAGGAACCTGACACCGAGGGACGGCACAGAGGACCCAGACAGACAAGTACCCCGAGCTCATGACCCGCACCAGGAACCTGACACCGAGGGACAAAACACAGCGTGTTAGGGGGGCACAGAGGACTCCAGACAGAGACAAGGACCCAGAGTTCATGACTCGCACCAGGAGAGATAAAAAAAATCCACCTCCATCTTCTCATTTTCCAGGAATAACGTGAGGTCACAGCAAGGACCACCCTAGCCCGATGCCTCCCCCGTAGCCCCCGATGTAATACACAGACAGACCTTCTGATGGCGCAGTCGGGCAGGACGCAGCTGACCAGAAACACATGGGCTCCAATGAAGAGACGCAGCAAGAAGAGGCAGAGCCCCAGAGGAGCGTACAGGAGCAGCAGACCTCGGGACAGCAGCTCCACCGGAAACCTACAGGAGAAAGACAGTCTCAGAGGAGGACGAGACACATACTACACCCGACAACCCAATGCCACCCCTCCCCCACTCACCGCTGTCCATCCAGCATTTGTTCCAGCCCAGGTTGCTCCATGTGGGATGATGAGAGTAGTAGTGACGTTCTATATATTGACAGAACTAACCTGCAGGGAACAGAAAAGTCATCACAAACTACATCCCGAAATGTGACACAAGAGCTTACAGTCTATGAGGAGATGGAGGAGACACAAGAGCTTACAATCTATGAGGAGATGGGGAGACACAAGAGCTTACAGTCTATGAGGAGATGGAGGAGACACAAGAGCTTACAGTCTATGGGGAGATGGAGGAGACACAAGAGCTTACAGTCTATGAGGAGATGGAGGAGACACAAGAGCTTACAGTCTATGAGGAGATGGAGGAGACACAAGAGCTTACAGTCTATGAGGAGATGGAGGAGACACAAGAGCTTACAGTCTATGAGGAGATGGAGGAGACACAAGAGCTTACAGTCTATGAGGAGATGGGGGAGACACAAGAGCTTACAGTCTATGAGGAGACACAAGAGCTTACAGTCTATGAGGAGATGGAGGAGACACAAGAGCTTACAGTCTATGGGGAGATGGAGGAGACACAAGAGCTTACAATCTATGAGGAGATGGGGGAGACACAAGAGCTTACAGTCTATGGGGAGATAGAGGAGACACAAGAGCTTACAATCTATGAGGAGATGGAGGAGACACAAGAGCTTACAGTCTATGAGGAGATGGAGGAGACACAAGAGCTTACAGTCTATGAGGAGATGGAGGAGACACAAGAGCTTACAGTCTATGAGGAGATGGAGGAGACACAAGAGCTTACAGTCTATGAGGAGATGGGGGAGACACAAGAGCTTACAGTCTATGAGGAGATGGGGAGACACAAGAGCTTACAGTCTATGAGGAGATGGAGGAGACACAAGAGCTTACAGTCTATGAGGAGATGGAGGAGACACAAGAGCTTACAGTCTATGAGGAGATGGGGGAGACACAAGAGCTTACAGTCTATGAGGAGATGGAGGAGACACAAGAGCTTACAGTCTATGAGGAGATGGAGGAGACACAAGAGCTTACAGTCTATGAGGAGATGGAGGAGACACAAGAGCTTACAGTCTATGAGGAGATGGAGGAGACACAAGAGCTTACAGTCTATGAGGAGATGGAGGAGACACAAGAGCTTACAGTCTATGAGGAGATGGAGGAGACACAAGAGCTTACAGTCTATGAGGAGATGGAGGAGACACAAGAGCTTACAGTCTATGAGGAGATGGAGGAGACACAAGAGCTTACAGTCTATGAGGAGATGGAGGAGACACAAGAGCTTACAGTCTATGAGGAGATGGAGGAGACACAAGAGCTTACAGTCTATGAGGAGATGGAGGAGACACAAGAGCTTACAGTCTATGAGGAGATGGAGGAGACACAAGAGCTTACAGTCTATGAGGAGATGGAGGAGACACAAGAGCTTACAGTCTATGAGGAGATGGAGGAGACACAAGAGCTTACAGTCTATGAGGAGATGGAGGAGACACAAGAGCTTACAGTCTATGAGGAGATGGGGGAGACACAAGAGCTTACAGTCTATGAGGAGATGGAGGAGACACAAGAGCTTACAGTCTATGAGGAGATGGAGGAGACACAAGAGCTTACAGTCTATGAGGAGATGGAGGAGACACAAGAGCTTACAGTCTATGAGGAGATGGAGGAGACACAAGAGCTTACAGTCTATGAGGAGATGGAGGAGACACAAGAGCTACAGTCTATGAGGAGATGGAGGAGACACAAGAGCTTACAGTCTATGAGGAGATGGAGGAGACACAAGAGCTTACAGTCTATGAGGAGATGGAGGAGACACAAGAGCTTACAGTCTATGAGGAGATGGAGGAGACACAAGAGCTTACAGTCTATGAGGAGATGGAGGAGACACAAGAGCTTACAGTCTATGAGGAGATGGAGGAGACACAAGAGCTTACAGTCTATGAGGAGATGGAGGAGACACAAGAGCTTACAGTCTATGAGGAGATGGAGGAGACACAAGAGCTTACAGTCTATGAGGAGATGGAGGAGACACAAGAGCTTACAGTCTATGAGGAGATGGAGGAGACACAAGAGCTTACAGTCTATGAGGAGATGGAGGAGACACAAGAGCTTACAGTCTATGAGGAGATGGAGGAGACACAAGAGCTTACAGTCTATGAGGAGATGGAGGAGACACAAGAGCTTACAGTCTATGAGGAGATGGAGGAGACACAAGAGCTTACAGTCTATGAGGAGATGGAGGAGACACAAGAGCTTACAGTCTATGAGGAGATGGAGGAGACACAAGAGCTTACAGTCTATGAGGAGATGGAGGAGACACAAGAGCTTACAGTCTATGAGGAGATGGAGGAGACACAAGAGCTTACAGTCTATGAGGAGATGGAGGAGACACAAGAGCTTACAGTCTATGAGGAGATGGAGGAGACACAAGAGCTTACAGTCTATGAGGAGATGGAGGAGACACAAGAGCTTACAGTCTATGAGGGAGATGGGGAGACACAAGAGCTTACAGTCTATGAGGAGATGGAGGAGACACAAGAGCTTACAGTCTATGAGGAGATGGAGGAGACACAAGAGCTTACAGTCTATGAGGAGATGGAGGAGACACAAGAGCTTACAGTCTATGAGGAGATGGAGGAGACACAAGAGCTTACAGTCTATGAGGAGATGGAGGAGACACAAGAGCTTACAGTCTATGAGGAGATGGAGGAGACACAAGAGCTTACAGTCTATGAGGAGATGGAGGAGACACAAGAGCTTACAGTCTATGAGGAGATGGAGGAGACACAAGAGCTTACAGTCTATGAGGAGATGGAGGAGACACAAGAGCTTACAGTCTATGAGGAGATGGAGGAGACACAAGAGCTTACAGTCTATGAGGAGATGGAGGAGACACAAGAGCTTACAGTCTATGAGGAGATGGAGGAGACACAAGAGCTTACAGTCTATGAGGAGATGGAGGAGACACAAGAGCTTACAGTCTATGAGGAGATGGAGGAGACACAAGAGCTTACAGTCTATGAGGAGATGGAGGAGACACAAGAGCTTACAGTCTATGAGGAGATGGAGGAGACACAAGAGCTTACAGTCTATGAGGAGATGGAGGAGACACAAGAGCTTACAGTCTATGAGGAGATGGAGGAGACACAAGAGCTTACAGTCTATGAGGAGATGGAGGAGACACAAGAGCTTACAGTCTATGAGGAGATGGAGGAGACACAAGAGCTTACAGTCTATGAGGAGATGGAGGAGACACAAGAGCTTACAGTCTATGAGGAGATGGAGGAGACACAAGAGCTTACAGTCTATGAGGAGATGGGGAGACACAAGAGCTTACAGTCTATGAGGAGATGGAGGAGACACAAGAGCTTACAGTCTATGAGGAGATGGAGGAGACACAAGAGCTTACAGTCTATGAGGAGATGGAGGAGACACAAGAGCTTACAGTCTATGAGGAGATGGAGGAGACACAAGAGCTTACAGTCTATGAGGAGATGGAGGAGACACAAGAGCTTACAGTCTATGAGGAGATGGAGGAGACACAAGAGCTTACAGTCTATGAGGAGATGGAGGAGACACAAGAGCTTACAGTCTATGAGGAGATGGAGGAGACACAAGAGCTTACAGTCTATGAGGAGATGGAGGAGACACAAGAGCTTACAGTCTATGAGGAGATGGAGGAGACACAGAGCTTACAGTCTATGAGGAGATGGAGGAGACACAAGAGCTTACAGTCTATGAGGAGATGGAGGAGACACAAGAGCTTACAGTCTATGAGGAGATGGAGGGAGACACAAGAGCTTACAGTCTATGAGGAGATGGAGGAGACACAAGAGCTTACAGTCTATGAGGAGATGGAGGAGACACAAGAGCTTACAGTCTATGAGGAGATGGAGGAGACACAAGAGCTTACAGTCTATGAGGAGATGGAGGAGACACAAGAGCTTACAGTCTATGAGGAGATGGAGGAGACACAAGAGCTTACAGTCTATGAGGAGATGGAGGAGACACAAGAGCTTACAGTCTATGAGGAGATGGGGGAGACACAAGAGCTTACAGTCTATGAGGAGATGGAGGAGACACAAGAGCTTACAGTCTATGAGGAGATGGAGGAGACACAAGAGCTTACAGTCTATGAGGAGATGGAGGAGACACAAGAGCTTACAGTCTATGAGGAGATGGAGGAGACACAAGAGCTTACAGTCTATGAGGAGATGGGGGAGACACAAGAGCTTACAGTCTATGAGGAGATGGAGGAGACACAAGAGCTTACAGTCTATGAGGAGATGGAGGAGACACAAGAGCTTACAGTCTATGAGGAGATGGAGGAGACACAAGAGCTTACAGTCTATGAGGAGATGGAGGAGACACAAGAGCTTACAGTCTATGAGGAGATGGAGGAGACACAAGAGCTTACAGTCTATGAGGAGATGGAGGAGACACAAGAGCTTACAGTCTATGAGGAGATGGAGGAGACACAAGAGCTTACAGTCTATGAGGAGATGGAGGAGACACAAGAGCTTACAGTCTATGAGGAGATGGAGGAGACACAAGAGCTACAGTCTATGAGGAGATGGAGGAGACACAAGAGCTTACAGTCTATGAGGAGATGGGGAGACACAAGAGCTTACAGTCTATGAGGAGATGGAGGAGACACAAGAGCTTACAGTCTATGAGGAGATGGAGGAGACACAAGAGCTTACAGTCTATGAGGAGATGGAGGAGACACAAGAGCTTACAGTCTATGAGGAGATGGAGGAGACACAAGAGCTTACAGTCTATGAGGAGATGGAGGAGACACAAGAGCTTACAGTCTATGAGGAGATGGAGGAGACACAAGAGCTTACAGTCTATGAGGAGATGGAGGAGACACAAGAGCTTACAGTCTATGAGGAGATGGAGAGACACAAGAGCTTACAGTCTATGAGGAGATGGAGGAGACACAAGAGCTTACAGTCTATGAGGAGATGGAGGAGACACAAGAGCTTACAGTCTATGAGGAGATGGAGGAGACACAAGAGCTTACAGTCTATGAGGAGATGGAGGAGACACAAGAGCTTTACAGTCTATGAGGAGATGGGGAGACACAAGAGCTTACAGTCTATGAGGAGATGGGGAGACACAAGAGCTTACAGTCTATGAGGAGATGGGGGAGACACAAGAGCTTACAGTCTATGAGGAGATGGGGAGACACAAGAGCTTACAGTCTATGAGGAGATGGAGGAGACACAAGAGCTTACAGTCTATGAGGAGATGGAGGAGACACAAGAGCTTACAGTCTATGAGGAGATGGAGGAGACACAAGAGCTTACAGTCTATGAGGAGATGGAGGAGACACAAGAGCTTACAGTCTATGAGGAGATGGAGGAGACACAAGAGCTTACAGTCTATGAGGAGATGGGGAGACACAAGAGCTTACAGTCTATGAGGAGATGGAGGAGACACAAGAGCTTACAGTCTATGAGGAGATGGAGGAGACACAAGAGCTTACAGTCTATGAGGAGATGGAGGAGACACAAGAGCTTACAGTCTATGAGGAGATGGAGGAGACACAAGAGCTTACAGTCTATGAGGAGATGGAGGAGACACAAGAGCTTACAGTCTATGAGGAGATGGAGGAGACACAAGAGCTTACAGTCTATGAGGAGATGGAGGAGACACAAGAGCTTACAGTCTATGAGGAGATGGAGGAGACACAAGAGCTTACAGTCTATGAGGAGATGGAGGAGACACAAGAGCTTACAGTCTATGAGGAGATGGAGGAGACACAAGAGCTACAGTCTATGAGGAGATGGAGGAGACACAAGAGCTTACAGTCTATGAGGAGATGGAGGAGACACAAGAGCTTACAGTCTATGAGGAGATGGGGAGACACAGAGCTTACAGTCTATGAGGAGATGGGGAGACACAAGAGCTTACAGTCTATGAGGAGATGGAGGAGACAAGAGCTACAGTCTATGAGGAGATGGAGGAGACACAAGAGCTTACAGTCTATGAGGAGATGGAGGAGACACAAGAGCTTACAGTCTATGAGGAGATGGAGGAGACACAAGAGCTTACAGTCTATGAGGAGATGGAGGAGACACAAGAGCTTACAGTCTATGAGGAGATGGAGGAGACACAAGAGCTTACAGTCTATGAGGAGATGGAGGAGACACAAGAGCTTACAGTCTATGAGGAGATGGAGGAGACACAAGAGCTTACAGTCTATGAGGAGATGGGGAGACACAAGAGCTTACAGTCTATGAGGAGATGGAGGAGACACAAGAGCTTACAGTCTATGAGGAGATGGAGGAGACACAAGAGCTTACAGTCTATGAGGAGATGGAGGAGACACAAGAGCTTACAGTCTATGAGGAGATGGAGGAGACACAAGAGCTTACAGTCTATGACACCTGTCTGACATCATCCACCACAGTAGTGACGTCACTGACCTCTCATCCACCTTCTCAGTTGAGGCGCCCACTTCTATCCGCTCTTAAATAGTAGAGTGACCCCGCTCTCACCCCGTCCTGGCTCAGGGGCCCCGGCTCTCACCCCGTCCTGGCTCAGGGGCCCCGCTCTCACCCCGTCCTGGCTCAGGGGCCCCGCTCCCACCCAGTCCAGGCTCAGGGGCCCCGCTCCCACCCCGTCCAGGCTCAGGGGCCCCGCTCTCACCCCGTCCTGGCTCAGGGACCCCGGCTCTCACCCCGTCCAGGCTCAGGGTCCCCGCTGTCACCCCGCCCTGTGTCCGTGGCCCCGGCTCTCACCCCGTCCTGTCTCAGTGGCCCCCGCCAGCTGTCACAGATACTCACTCGTCCGTTCTCGGCACCCGGGCCCCGCCATGTTTATAGGTGACGCGAAGCGCCGTGACTGGTGCGCAGAGGATGCTGGGAATACACTGGAGGCACTAGAGGTCGCATTGACCTCCCCGGCTGAAGGGATAATACCAGCAGCACCTCAGCGGAAGATCACAGACTACAACAAGATGGCGGCTGTCGGAAGTGCCTGTGTTCCTCTATAATGTGTCCCCTGATGTGTGATACGTCTGCAACAAACAGTCCGCAACCATTCCGCAAAATCCGGACCAGATCAGGAAAGAAATAACGGACGTGTGAATGGACCCTAACTGTATTGTACAATGTGCTGTAGTAATGATGGGGGTTATAGTACAGTAAAGGTATCTAAACTGAGATAACTGTATTGTACAAGGTCAGACCCTGATGTTGGAGGAGAGGGCCCGGCTCGCAGTGTCCATTCTGAATAGGGTTGAGGTTGGGCTTTGTGCGGCCGGTCAGGTTCTTCAGGACCACCCAACCATGTCGTCATGGAGGAGCACGGAAGGGCATTCCCCAAACTGTTCTCACAAAGCAGTCGGCACTAGGAATGATCGAACTTCTGTTATCAAGTTCAAGGTCCAAGGTTCGGGTTAGAATTCCGATATAGATTCCGCTACCACAGACCATCAGTTATAGCGGAATTCTTAGATAACACGAACCTTGGACGCCCATCCCTAGTCACCACACAGCTGTCCACAACGTCTCCGCTGAAGAAGTAAGATTTCCCTTCACTGGAGCCTAAGGCCGACCCCTAAAGACCCCCCATAGCATCACCCCTCCTCCACCAGACTGTACACCCTGAAGACCCCCATATCACCCCTCCTCCTCCAGACTGTACACCCTGAAGACCCCCATATCATCACCCTCCTCCACCAGACTGTACACCCTGAAGACCCCCATAGCATCACCCCTCCTCCACCAGACTGTACACCCTGAAGACCCCCATATCACCCCTCCTCCTCCAGACTGTACACCCTGAAGACCCCCCATATCATCACCCCTCCTCCACCAGACTGTACACCCCTAAAGACCCCCCATAGCATCACCCCTCCTCCACCAGACTGTACACCCTGAAGACCCCCCATATCATCACCCCTCTTCCAGACTGTACACCCTGAGGACCCCTCCTCCACCCGACTGTACACCCTGAAGACCCCCATATCACCCCTCCTCCTCCAGACTGTACGCCCTGAGGAACCCCCATATCACCCCTACTCAACCGGACTGTACACCCTAAAGACCCCCATATCACCCCTCCTCCACCAGACTGTACACCCTGAAGACCCCCATATCACCTCTCCTCCACCAGACTGTACGCCCTGAGGACCCCCATAGCATGACCCCTCCTCCACCAGACTGTACACCCTGAAGACCTCCATATCATCACCCCTCCTCCACCAGACTGTACACCCTGAAGACCCCCATATCATCACCCCTCCTCCACCAGACTGTACACCCTGAAGACCCGCATATCACCCCTCCTCCACCAGACTGTACACCCTGAAGACCCCCATATCATCACCCCTCCTCCACCAGACTGTACACCCTGAAGACCCCCATATCATCACCCCTCCTCCACCAGACTGTACACCCTGAAGACCCGCATATCACCCCTCCTCCACCAGACTGTACGCCCTGAAGACCCCCATATCATCACCCCTCCTCCACCAGACTGTACACCCTGAAGACCCCAATATCACCCCTCCTCCACCAGACTGTACACCCTGAAGACCCCCATATCATCACCCCTCCTCCACCAGACTGCACACCCTGAAGACCCCTCATAGCATCACCCCCCATCCACCAGACTGTACACCCTGAAGACCCCCCATATCATCACCCTCCTCCACCAGACTGTACACCCCAAAGACCCCCCATATCATCACCCCTCCTCCACCAGACTGTACACTCTGAGGACCCCCCATATCATCACCCCTCCTCCACCAGACTGTACACCCTGAAGACCCCCCCATATCACCCCTCCTCCACCAGACTGTACACCCTGAAGACCCCCATATCATCACCCTCCTCCACCAGACTGTACACCCTGAAGACCTCATAACATCACCCCTCCTCCACCAGACTGTACACTCTGAAGACCCCCATATCACCCCTCCTCCACCAGACTGTACACCCTGAAGACCCCCCATAGCATCACCCCCCCTCCACCCGACTGTACACCCTGAAGACCCCCATATCACCCCTCCTCCTCCAGACTGTACGCCCTGAGGACCCCCCATATCACCTCTCCTCCACCAGACTGTACACCCTGAGGACCCCCATAGCATGACCCCTCCTCCACCATACTGTACACCCTGAAGACCCCCCATATCATCACCCCTCCTCCACCAGACTGTACACCCTGAAGACCCCCCATATCACCCCTACTCAACCAGACTGTACACCCTGAAGACCCCCCATAGCATCACCCCTCCTCCTCCAGACTGTACACCCTGAAGACCTCCATATCATCACCCCTCCTCCACCAGACTGTACACCCTGAAGACCCCCCATATCATCACCCCTCCTCCACCAGACTGTACACCCTGAAGACCCCCATATCATCACCCTCCTCCACCAGACTGTACACCCTGAAGACCCCCATAGCATCACCCCTCCTCCACCAGACTGTACACCCTGAAGACCCCCATATCATCACCCCTCCTCCACCAGACTGTACACCCTGAAGACCCCCATATCATCACCCTCCTCCACCAGACTGTACACCCTGAAGACCCCCATATCATCACCCTCCTCCACCAGACTGTACACCCTGAAGACCCCCATAGCATCACCCCTCCTCCACCAGACTGTACACCCTGAAGACCCCCATATCATCACCCTCCTCCACCAGACTGTACACCCTGAAGACCCCCATATCATCACCCTCCTCCACCAGACTGTACACCCTGAAGACCCCCATATCATCACCCTCCTCCACCAGACTGTACACCCTGAAGACCCCCATAGCATCACCCCTCCTCCACCAGACTGTACACCCTGAAGACCCCCATAGCATCACCCTCCTCCACCAGACTGTACACCCTGAAGACCCCCATATCATCACCCTCCTCCACCAGACTGTACACCCTGAAGACCCCCATAGCATCACCCTCCTCCACCAGACTGTACACCCTGAAGACCCCCTATATCACCCCTCCTCCTCCAGACTGTACACCCTGAAGACCCCCATAGCATCACCCCTCCTCCACCAGACTGTACACCCTGAAGACCCCCATATCATCACTCCTCCTCCAGACTGTACACCCTGAGGACCCCATATCTCCTCCACCAGACTGTACACCCTGAAGACCCCCATATCACCCCTCCTCCTCCAGACTGTACACCCTGAAGACCCCCATATCACCCCTCCTCCACCAGACTGTACACCCTGAAGACCCCCATATCATCACCCTCCTCCACCAGACTGTACACCCTGAAGACCCCTCATAGCATCACCCCCCATCCACCAGACTGTACACCCTGAAGACCCCCATATCATCACCCCTCCTCCACCAGACTGTACGCCCTTAAGACCCCTCATAGCAATACCCCTCCTCCACCAGACTGTTCGCCCTGAAGACCCCCCGTATCATCACCCCTCCTCCACCAGACTGTACACCCTAAAGACCCCACATAGCATCACCCCTCCTTCACCAGACTGTACACCGTAAAGACCCCCATAGCATCACCCCCCATCCGCCAAACTGTACACCCTGAAGACCCCCCTATATCATCACCTCTCCTCCACCAGACTGTACACCCTGAGTACCCCCATAGCATCACCTCTCCTCCACCAGACTGTACACCCTGAGTACCCCCCCTAGCATCACCTTTCCTCCACCAGACTGTACACCCTGAGTACCCCCCATAGCATCACCCCTCCTCCACCAGACTGTACACCCTGAAGACCCCCATATCACCCCTCCTCCACCAGACTGTACACCCTGAAGACCTCCCATATCACCCCTCCTCCACCAGACTGTACACCCTGAAGACCCCCATAGCATCACCCCTCCTCCACCAGACTGTACACCCTGAAGACCCTCCATATCATCACCCTCCTCCACCAGACTGTACACCCTGAAGACCCCCATATCATCACCCTCCTCCACCAGACTGTACACCCTGAAGACCTCCAGAACATCACCCTCCTCCACCAGACTGTACGCCCTGAAGACCCCCCATAGCATGACCCCTCCTCCACCAGACTGTACACCCTGAAGACCCCCATATCACCCCTCCTCCACCAGACTGTACACCCTGAAGACCCCCCATATCACCTCTCCTCCACCAGACTGTACACCCTGAAGACCCCCATAGCATCACCCCTCCTCCACCAGACTGTACACCCTGAAGACCCCCATATCACCCCTCCTCCACCAGACTGTACACCCTGAAGACCCCCCAGAACATCACCCCTCCCCCACCAGACTGTACGCCCTGAGTACCCCCCAGAACATCACCCCTCCCCCACCAGACTGTACGCCCTGAGTACCCCCCAGAACATCACCCCTCCCCACCAGACTAAACACCCTGAAGACCCCCCAGAACATCACCCCTCCCCCACCAGACTGTACGCCCTGAGTACCCCCCAGAACATCACCTCTCCCCCACCAGACTAAACACCCTGAAGACCCCCCAGAACACCACCTCTCCCCCACCAGACTGTACGCCCTGAAGACCCCCCATTTCATCACTCCTCCTCCACCAGACTGTACGCCCTGAAGACCCCCCAGAACATGACCCCTCCTCCACCAGACTGTACGCCCTGAGTACCCCCCAGAACACCACCTCTCCCCCACCAGACTCTACAGCGTGCGCAGTGCAGTCAGGCAGGTAACGTTCATCCATCAGACAACAGATGGAGAAGTGATTGGTCGCTCTACAGAAGACGTCTCCACCGCTCCAGCAGCTTTACACTATCCCTTCAACAAGCACAACGCCCGGCGTGGGATGAACACGAGCATGCAACAGCCATGGACACCAGGCCATAAAGCTCCTGCCACAGTATTGGTGCTGATGTTGATGGCAGAGGTGGTCTGGACTCTGTTCAGAACTCGGTGACTGCATAATCAGGGGCTGGATGTTATACACTGTGGTAATGGTAGACTGCATGGCTAGAGGCTGGATGTTACACACCTGTGGTAATGGTAGACTGCATGGCTAGAGGCGGGATGTTATATACTGTGGTAATGGTAGACTGCATGGCTAGAGGCTGGATGTTATACACTGTGGTAATGGTAGACTGCATGGCTAGAGGCTGGATGTTATACACTGTGGTAATGGTAGACTGCAGGGCTAGAGGCTGGATGTTATACACAGTGGTAATGGTAGACTGCATGGCTAGAGGCTGGATGTTATACACTGTGGTAATGGTAGACTGCATGGCTAGAGGCTGGATGTTATACACTGTGGTAATGGCAGACTGCATGGCTAGAGGCTGGATGTTATACACTGTGGTAATGGTAGACTGCATGGCTAGAGGCTGGATGTTATACACTGTGGTAATGGTAGACTGCATGGCTAGAGGCT
>CM065589.1:624180912-624291907 GCA_033119425.1 Bufotes viridis | reverse complement strand
ACTATTAAAACCAAGAGGAAAAGAGTGCCACTAAAACCGCATATGCGTCTTTTTTTTTTATATAAATGCAGTTTCTGCGGGGCGTTTTCCATGTAACCAGCCCTTATAGCCCTAGTAGCTCTCTTTTATGTGCCACCCACGTTCTTTAGATTTTTATGATTTAATATGACTATTATACTGTATACCTGGCCAGTTGATTAAAGCCATAACCTTAATCAATGACTACTATGGATATACTATGGGAGTTAGTAATGAGCATGTTATATTGGAAAACGCACATGCGTTTTTACCTATGAATGCGTTTTTCGGTAGAAGAGTTTCTTCTATAGTAACCTCTATACGCTATAAGTTTTTATGGGATGGTCCCCTCCATAGTAATTTTATAGGTTCGAGACGAAACTCCAGCTCATCGATGCAAGCGTGGAACTTTTATTAGTGCAATAAAACAGTTTCCATCAAACAGGACAAAGAACAACACGTTGTTAGCGTTTCCAGACCTCGTATATTTGGGTCCTTCATCACGACAAATGCCAAAAAACATGCACAACCTTAAAAAGCCTCTGTGTTAAGATCTACGTATTCCTCTGAATGGAAGGCGGGACATGTGTGGGTTGCAGCAGATGTAGTTTCTCTCTACGCCAACATTCCTCATGAGTTAGCATTAAAAGCGCTACGATGGTTTTTACCTACTGTGGGGATTTGCTCTTGGCAGATAGGTGCGGGTGCAGTATAGAGGCAAAGGAAGCGGATTTTTAGTCATTCAACAGTGTTTTATTCACACTCTTGATAAAGCAAAACAACAGTCCTTGGTGCAGGTTCACACAGCAAACAAAACAAAAGTCCTTCAGGTTGTTAAACTCACACACTGCAGGTCAGGAGCGATCGCCTGTGCTCCTGAAAGCTGGGTCACAGCCAAATGTCCACGGCAGGCCTCTGTGCACGCTGTACGCCTGCTAGCAGCTTCCAGACTCAGGCTCAGCTACAAACTCCACTTGCTGGAGTAATTTCCCCCAGCTGACAGTGCTGGCTGGGCTTTCAAACCCAGTCAAAAACCAGGCCTGGATCGCGGGAAGCAACTACCCACCCTACGCTTTAGTTGCTTCCAGTAAGAGCCAGCCCAGATTGGCTTTACAGCCATACTAGCTAAACAAGCTGTGTCTAGCAGCACTAGCTGCTGCTGACCTAAAGAACAGGCTCTTACCTCACCGAGGCCAGGAACCTCGGTGACACGTATCTTCCGTCCATGGCGGCACCTTGCGCCCTCTCACATACCTCCCCCTTTGTTCAACCTGACAGGGTGAACACACGCCAAACACTGTACTCGAGACAGGGCATCCGCATTTCCTTGCAAGCGGCCTGCCCTGTGTTCCACTGTGAACTTGAAGTTCTGCAGAGACAAGAACCATCTGGTGACCCGAGCATTCCTGTCTTTCGCCTGGCTCATCCACTTTAGAGGGAATGGTCGGTCACCAGACGGAACTTTCTCCCTAGCAGATAATAGCGGAGAGACTCTAGTGCCCACTTGATGGCCAGGCACTCTCTCTCCACTATACTGTACCTGGTTTCGGCTGGGGTGAGTTTGCGACTCAGGAAAACCACGGGATGCTCCTCCCCATTGATTTCCTGAGAGAGTACAGCCCGAGGCCCACTTCAGAGGCATCGGTCTGTACCACAAACTCTCTCTTGAAGTCGGGCGTCACCAAAACCGGGGGACCCACACAGGGCCGACTTCAGAGCAGAGAAAGCCTTATCCGCCTGCTCATTCCACTGGATCGACACTGACCTGCGTCCCTTTAAAGGCTTGTCAATGGAGCAGCAATTGTAGCGAAGTTGGGAATAAACCTCATGTAGTATCCCACCATGCCCAGGAATGATTTTACTTGCCGCGTAGTGACAGGTCGGGGCCAATTCTTAATTGCCTCAATTTTGTTTACCTGAGGTTTGACCACCCCCGCCCAATGACATACCCTAGGTATTTGGTCTCTTCTAACCCTATCACACACTTTTTTGGGTTAGCAGTTAAGCCAGCTTTCCTAAGGGAGTCCACTACGGCCTGTACCTTCGGTAGGTGACTCTCCCAGTCGGTGCTATGGACAATGATATCATCCAGATACGCTGAGGCGTACCGTCGATGTGGACGAAGCACAATATCCATAAGCCTTTGAAACGTGGCGGGGCGCCATGTAGACCAAAGGGTAATACCTTGTACTGATACAACCCCTCCGGTGTGATAAAAGCAGTTTTTCCTTGGCAGCCTCCGTTAAGGGTACCTGCCAGTACCCTTTGGTGAGGTCCAGGACAGAAAAATACCTGGCTTGGCCCAATTTTTCAATGAGCTCATCCACCCTTGGCATGGGATATGCGTCAAACTTGGACACCTCATTCAGCTTGCGGAAATCGTTACAGAACCTCAATGTCCCGTCCGGCTTGGGTATTAAGACTATCGGACTGGCCCAATCACTTTTTGACTCCTCGATGACACCTAACTGGAGCATCAGCTGCACTTCCTTCACAATGGCTTGTCGCCGAGGCCTCGGGTACCCGATACGGCTTTAACCGGACTTTGGCCTGAGGCTCAGTGATAATGTCATGCTGGATTAGGGATGTGCGCCCAGGGAGGTCGAGAACACATCCGTGTTCCGACTAATGAACTCCTTAACTTCCTGGACCTGTTTGGAGGATAGGCTATCTGAAATTTTTACGGTGGCTGCTGCTTCCCGGACTTCGAGGTGAGGGGCTGGATCCTTCTCACCTAGAAGCCCTGGCCGAGGGCTGTCATCGCTGGGCGAGTCCCTATCCTTCCATGGCTTCAGCAAATTCACATGATACACCTGCTCCGGCTTCCGCCGCCCTGGCTGGTGCACCTTGTAATTTACTTCCCCCACTTTCTCGAGCACTTCATAGGGCCCCTGCCACCTAGCTAGAAATTTACTGTCAAGGGTGGGTACCAGAACTAAAACTCGGTCTCCGGGATTAAAGTCTCGTACCCGAGCCTGACGATTGTACACCCTACTCTGGGCTTGTTGCGCTGCCTCCATATGCTCCCGGACCAGCGGTAACACCCTCTCCATACGTTCCTGCATCTGGGTAACATATTCAATTACGCTTTTGTGGGGGACGGGCTGTTGTTCCCACGCTTCCTTAGCGATGTCCAACAGGCCCCGTGGGCGTCTGCCATAAAGCAGTTCGAAGGGTGAGAACCCAGTAGAGGCCTGGGGCACTTCTCGCACTGCAAACATGAGATAGGGCAGAAGCAGATCCCAGTCCTTCCCATCTCTAGACACCACCCTTTTTAGCATATTTTTTAAAGTTTGGTTAAATCTTTCCACCAGGCCGTCCGTTTGCGGATGGTAAGCGGACGTCCATAATTGCTTTATATGCAACAGTTTACACAATTCCCTCATAATCTTAGACATAAAAGGGGTCCCTTGGTCCGTCAGAACCTCCTTAGGTAGGCCCACCCGGGTAAACATCTCCATTAACTCCTTTGCAATGAGCCTAGCCGATGTGTGTCGAAGAGGCACCGCCTCTGGATATCGAGTAGCATAGTCCAGAATCACCAGGATATGTTGGTGACCCCTAGCAGACTTCGGTGCGGGTCCGACCAGATCCATGGCAATACGCTCGAATGGGACCTCAATTATTGGGAGAGGGACCAGGGGACTTCTGTAATGCGGCTGGGGGCTATTTACCTGACAGGTCGGACAGGACTTACAGAACTCCTCTACTTCCTTAAACAAACCGGGCCAGTAAAATCGCTGTAGTGCGCGGTCCTGCGTTTTCTGCCACCCCATGTGTCCCCCAAGAACATGTTGGTGGGCAAGCTCCATAACAAGCTTGCGATATGCGGTGGGCACCACCAACTGTTCAACAGGCTCACCTCGGATTTGGTTCACCCGATACAACATATCCTGAAGAATAATAAATCGTGGGAACATTAATTCAGCCCCTGGTTTCTGGGGTTTACCGTCAATCATTACAACACTTTCCCAGGCCCTGGTTAGGGTTTGGTCCCGGTGTTGTGCGGTCCCAAAATTTTCCCGGAGACATTGAGGTCTGCCAACTCAGGTCCCGGTGGCAAGTCCTCCGTGTCTCCCACCATTACACTCAGTGGGGTTGTCTCCCCCTCTACCGCTGGAGCAGTGGTCACCCCTACCGCTGGCCCTTCAGATTCGGGCTCCCAGGGTTCTGGCCTTCCAGTGGTATCAGGCCACTCTACTAGGGTTACCCCTGTCTCGGGCCCATCAGACACTTTTATAGCCGGCCACAGCGCCGGGAAACCTGGAAGTCCCTCCCAAGTATCAGTTCATGTGGGAGTTTGGTAGCGACAGCCACCTCGTGGGTCCACCTACCAGCCGAGGTGGACAAAGTCACTAGTGCAGTGGGGTAGTCTTTTAAGTCTCCGTGGATGCATAGGACCCCGACTTTACGGCCGGTATACTCCGCAGGCCGTACTAGGGCAGCTCTTACCAGGGAGACTAAACTCCCGGAGTCCAGCAGGGCCACCGCCAGAGAATCTCCCACCTCTACCTGACACAGGTGGTTATTGTCCTGCCCCTCACGGGTGCCAGTTGCACACAGCTTCCGTGCATACAGGGAGTGGCGATACCCGTAGTTCACATCCATCGGCTCACCTTGATGCGGACAGTCGGCCCTGATGTGGCCTGGCTCCTGACACCTCCAGCATACCACGGGAGGCGGATCCGCAGGGGATACATTCCGTGCAGGTCTCTCTGTCGCCGGTCGTCGGAACTGGGGTGGAGGCCTCCGGGGTTTGACTGGCCCCTTCCCAGCAAGACTCCCCTGCAGGTTTCTGGTGGCCTCGTAACGCTCCACCAGGTCGACCATCTCAGGGCACTTACCGGAGACGCCTGGCCGACCCAGTGCTGGAGGGGATAAGGCAGGGCCCTCCAAAGATGTCCGCCAACAGTCGATCCAGCATGGCAGTGGGACTTAGTAGATCAGGCTGCAGCCACTTTTGCAGCCTGTGCAGCAGATCGTAGTACTGCGGCCTAGCAGGTTCAGTCGTTTTAAAGTCCCACTGGTGGACTCTTTGGCGCGGACCAGCACGTTCACCCCCAGTCTGGCTAGGATCTCTCCTTTCACGGTGTCATAATCGGCTGCTTGGTCGTCCGACAAGTCGAAAAACACCTGCTGGGGTCCGGAAGCCAGGAACGGAGCGACCACCTCAGCCCACTGGTCACGGGGCAGCTTCTCCCTCACGGCCACTTTTTCGAAGACTGCCAGGTAGGTCTCGGCATCATCCTCGGGGTCATCTTGGGAATTGCTGCACGGACCGCTTTCCGGGCATCATGGGCACGGTGAGAGGCTCCAGTCGCTTGCAAAGCCATTACATGTTGCAACAGCAGCTGGTTTGTCTCCTGCTGCTGCTTGTTGGCCTCCCGCTGCTGTAAATTGGCCTCCACGAGAGCCTTTACAGCTGCCTCCATCTTGTCAGAGTTCACGTGTTGAAACTTTGCCGGCTTGACATATGACATTCACTTTGGAAAAAAAACTTGGCGTTTACGCCAGCCTCACTGCGCATGCCCGCATCCGACACCAAATGTGGGGATTTGCTCTTGGCAGATAGGTGCGGGTGCAGTATAGAAGGCAAAGGAAGCGGATTTTTAGTCATTCAACAGTGTTTTATTCACACTCTTGATAAAGCAAAACAACAGTCCTTGGTGCAGGTTCACACAGCAAACAAAACAAAAGTCCTTCAGGTTGTTAAACTCACACACTGCAGGTCAGGAGCGATCGCCTGTGCTCCTGAAAGCTGGGTCACAGCCAAATGTCCACGGCAGGCCTCTGTGCACGCTGTACGCCTGCTAGCAGCTTCCAGACTCAGGCTCAGCTACAAACTCCACTTGCTGGAGTAATTTCCCCCCAGCTGACAGTGCTGGCTGGGCTTTTAAACCCAGTCAAAAACCAGGCCTGGATCGCGGGAAGCAACTACCCACCCTACACTTTAGTTGCTTCCAGTAAGAGCCAGCCCAGATTGGCTTTACAGCCATACTAGCTAAACAAGCTGTGTCTAGCAGCACTAGCTGCTGCTGACCTAAAAGAACAGGCTCTTACCTCACCGAGGCCAGGAAACTCGGTGACACGTATCTTCCGTCCATGACGGCACCTTGCGCCCTCTCACACTACCTACAGTGATTATTCTAATGACTGCAGGAATTTTTGGAATTCAGTGGATTTCCTTTTGCGACATCATTTTTTCATGTTCAGTGACCGTTATTATTTGCAGTTGTCGGGGGTGTCGAGGGGGCCAGGTTCTCTCCCTCCATAGCTAATATTTTTACGGCATGGTGGGGAGAACTTTTCTCCTCATGGACACCCAGCCATTTGTGGGTCGCCTGCAGAGGTAAAGTCGCTACATCGACGACCTGCTATTTGTGTGGTCGGGCGATGTGGCGGCCGTGCCGCTGTTTGGCAACTATTTGAATTCATGCATACCTTCAATTTCTTTTTATTTAAATTATGATATGAAAATATTACCTTCCTGGATTTGAGATTGTGTGGGAATTTACCCTCTGCTAGCGTAGATACTACACCCTTTAGGACAGATCTTGCGGGTAATACCATATTGCATGCCACCTCTTGCCATCCAAGGCACGTTGTGATGAATATCCCTAAGGGTGAATTAGTACGTGCAAGACGCAACTGTTCAGACCTTGCGTCTATTGAGGAGGAAGGCGATTTGAATAGATTGTCCACTAGAGCGTATTCAAGCCGCCACATGTTACTCCATAAGAAAAAGGCAATGGAAATGGATGGCAAGTCAAAGGTCTGAAACGCGTAACAATGTCGCTTTGTCCTGTTTGATGGAAACTGTTTGATTGCACTAATAAAAGTTCCACTTTTTCATCGATGAGCTGGAGTTTCGTTTTGGATGTTGAAAGCACTTTAATCTAGAGATTGCTGTCCGTGCTCGGGGAGGGGGAGGCGGGGCGAGCTGCCGACTCTCACAAAGTTTTGGTTCATTTTATAGGTTGTATTAGTTCTTTATACTACATTTAAGATATTTGAATGTAAAATGTATGTTGAACTACATGTTGTATTTAGACACATGTATTCAGATATGGTATACATACTACCAGGGAATCTCAATATATCCTTTTGAATTGGTTTGGATCCCATTTTTTATATCGAATAACTTATCCAGTTCACCTATCCATGTCTACCCACGGTTCATTCACAATTACCTTCACATGCTTAGCTACATATAAAGGAAACCAGACTTCAGTCACTGTTTGGCCACTGAAGAAGGAGCATCTTCGGCTCCGAAACGAGTCTGGTGAATAAACAGTGACATAAGAAGATTTGCATGCATCGTCAAATATTTGGGTACTATTGAAATCTTCGATGCACATATTAGCGCCACGACTACTAAGTAGCTGACTTCTGGAATTCTTTCAAACAGCCCGCTCCAGTGGAATCAACAGCGGTTTACTCCCAGCATCACGTGGGACGCCACGTAAGAGGTCAGGAACATGTGGGACGCCACGTGGGATACACAGACTCCGCAGCCAGTTATGACGCACAGGGGACGGGCTACAGGAGCGGTAAAGTACCTGACAATTTAAGTTGTGATATGATGAAATATATGGTACAGTGGTACAATAACTAAGCTAACCTTTGAGACATCGCAAGAGAAGCGAAATTAGTGGGTGATTAACCGTTGTTGCAATCGGATGAAATTGCTCTGTGATTACTCCCATACTATACCGTATGGTGGACTCTAGATCAGCCACCACTTCCTAAAATGAGCCATCAACCAAACGTGTCACTTTTGTCTGATACTCATATAGCATTCAAGCAACCAGTCAGTGGCGTAACTAGAAATGACTGGGCCCGCAGCAAATTTTTGAATGGGGCCCCCTCCCCAGTAATTTATTCACAACCCCTTCCTTTCATGCCGCCCCCTTTCCTGTGGCTAGTAAAGATCGCTCTCTCAGACCAGGCCCGGCAGCTGCTCCATCCGTTTTCTGCACTGTCTATACTGCCACTGTATATAATTTCATTGTGTAATAATGTTGAGGGGCCCTGACAAAGTCTTTTAGTACTTCTCCTCCACTTGGATGGGCCCCTTCTGGATCAGGGCCCCAAAGCAGCCGCTTCCCCTATAGTTACGCCCCAGTATATCTGAACTCAAATAAGCTCCATATGGAACACTAATAGTCTGGTTGCTAAATGCGAATACTCTTATGTTTTTTATTCCAAGTTTTTATATGTTTTTTTTTTATATTTATCTGTCGTTTAGAAGAACTATAGTGGTTATTTACCATTACATGGAATTCTAATAAATCCATCTATAACCAGACCATTGAGTGCCCCCCTCCTATTTTCTCTTACGTCCTGAGATAAGCCGCTTCTCTCCAGCCGCTGTATATGAAGGAGCGGCACAGATAAGCAGGTCCAGGAGCCAGCACCAGAACTGGACCAGCCAGGAACCATCCATACTCTCCCCCCAGTACAGCATGTCCTGAGATAAGCCAGTCCTCTCCAGCCGCTGTATATGAAGGAGCGGCACAGATAAGCAGGTCCAGGAGACAGAACCAGAACTGGACCAGCCAGGAACCATCCATACTCTCCCCCCAGTACGGCATGTCCTGAGATAAGCCGCTTCTCTCCAGCACACTGTATATGAAGGGCGGCACAGATAAGCAGGTCCGAGGGGATTCCAGGAGACAGAACCAGAACTGGACCAGCCAGGAACCATCCATACTCTCCCCCCAGTACAGCACGTCCTGAGATAAGCCGCTTCTCTCCAGCCGCTGTATATGAAGGAGCGGCACAGATAAGCAGGTCCCCAGGAGACAGAACCAGAACTGGACCAGCCAGGAACCATCCATACTCTCCCCCCAGTACGGCATGTCCTGAGATAAGCCGCTTCTCTCCAGCCGCTGTATATGAAGGAGCGGCACAGATAAGCAGGTCCGAGGGGATTCCAGGAGCCAGCACCAGAACTGGACCAGCCAGGAACCATCCATACTCTCCCCCAGTGCAGGCATGTCCTGAGATAAGCCGCTTCTCTCCAGCCGCTGTATATGAAGGAGCGGCACAGATAGCAGGTCGAGGGTTCCAGGAGACAGAACCAGAACTGGACCAGCCAGGAACCATCTATACCCCCCCAGTGACGGCATGTCCTGAGATAAGCCGCTTCTCTCCAGCCGCTGTATATGAAGGAGCGGCACAGATAAGCAGGTCCGAGGGGATTCCAGGAGCCAGCACCAGAACTGGACCAGCCAGGAACCATCCATACTCTCCCCCCAGTACGGCATGTCCTGAGATAAGCCGCTTCTCTCCAGCCGCTGTATATGAAGGAGCGGCACAGATAAGCAGGTCCGAGGGGATTCCAGGAGACAGAACCAGAACTGGACCAGCCAGGAACCATCTATACCCCCCCAGTACGGCATGTCCTGAGATAAGCCGCTTCTCTCCAGCTTCGCTGTATATGAAGGAGCGGCACAGATAGCAGGTCGAGGGGTTCAGGAGACAGAACCAGAACTGGACCAGCCAGAACCATCTATACCCCCCAGTGCGGCATGTCCTGAGATAAGCACGCTTCTCTCCAGCCGCTGCAATATGAAGGAGCGGCACAGATAAGCTTTAGGTCAGGAGCCAGCACCAGAACTGGACCAGCCAGGAACCATCCATACTCTCCCCCAGTACGGCATGTCCTGGAGATAAGCAGCTTCTCTCAGCCACTGTATATGAAGGAGCGGCACAGATAAGCAGGTCGAGGATTCCAGGAGACAGAACCAGAACTGGACCAGCCAGGAACCATCCATACTCTCTCCCCCAGTACGGCATGTCCTGAGATAAGCAGCTTCTCTCCAGCCGCTGTATGAAGGAGCGGCACAGATAAGCAGGTCAGGAGCCAGCACCAGAACTGGACCAGCCAGGAACCATCCATACTGTCCCCCTGGTGGTCCGGTATGTCCTGAGATAAGCTGCTCATCTCCAGTCACTATATATGGAGAGATAAGCAGGTCCGGAGGGATTCCAGGAGCCAGCACCAGAACTGGACCAGCCAGGAACCATCCATAAAGCAGGTCCGGGGGGATTCCAGGAGCCAGCACCAGGTCCAGTATGTCCTGAGATAAGCAGCTCCTCTCCGGTCACTATATACAGAGGAGCGGCAGAGATAAGCAGGTCCGGGGATTCCAGGCCTGGGTGGGATGCGGCTGTCAGCAGCATTCCGGATGTATAGGTGGACCCCTGGCTCTCAGCCCACACTCACTGCTACGCAATTATTACTAATCATATGGATGAGACGTCCTGCTCACACAGCTGAGGGTTTGTCACCCTGAATCACTCTAGGTAAAAGCTTATAGAACAGGGGAGGGAGACGTGCTGCTGCTGTGTTCATCACACTGCATTGTCTGCACTGATACACTGTAACAAACTGTCAGCGGCATGAGCAGGATTAGCTAAGGATCTGTTTTAGCCAGAAAATGTAAACTATGAATAGTTCTACTCACTGACAGCAAGATCACAAAACTGCTGGATGTCACCAGTCATCTTATTATCATTACAGGGTGGGGTCAGCAGAGTCATCTCATTGTCATTAGAGGGTGGGGTCAGCAGAGTCATATGATTATCATTAGAGGGCAGGGTCAGCAGAGTCATTTCATTATCATTACAGGGTGGGGTCAGCAGAGTCATCTCATTATCATTAGAGGGCTGGGTCAGCAGAGTCATCTCATTATCATTAGAGGGTGGGGTCAGCAGAGTCATCTCATTATCATTAGAGGGTGGGGTCAGCAGAGTCATCTCATTGTCATTAGAGGGTGGGGTCAGCAGAGTCATATGATTATCATTAGAGGGCAGGGTCAGCAGAGTCATTTCATTATCATTACAGGGTGGGGTCAGCAGAGTCATCTCATTATCATTAGAGGGCAGGGTCAGCAGAGTCATCTCATTATCATTAGAGGGTGGGGTCAGCAGAGTCATCTCATTATCATAAAGGGGCAGGGTTAGCAGAGTCATATGATTATCATTAGAGAGCAGGGTCAGCAGAGTCATTTCATTATCATTACAGGGTGGGGTCAGCAGAGTCATCTCATTATCATTAGAGGGCAGGGTCAGCAGAGTCATCTCATTATCATTAGAGGGTGGAGTCAGCAGAGTCATCTCATTATCATTAGAGGGCGGGGTCAGCAGAGTCATCTCATTATCATTAGAGGTCGGGGTCAGCAGAGTCATTTTATTATCATTAGAGGGCGGGATCAGCAGAGTCATCTCATTATCATTAGAGGACGGGGTCATCTCATTAGCATTAGAGGGTGGGGTCAGCAGAGTTATCTCATTATCATTAGAGGGCGGGGTCAGCAGAGTCGTCTCATTATCATTAGAGGGTGGGGTCAGCAGAGTCATCTTATCATTAGAGGGCAAGGACAACAGAGTCATTTCATTATCATTAGAGGGCAGGGTCAGCAAAATCATCCAATTATTATTGATGATCGAGCACCAATGTATTCGGGTGTTCGGCCCGAACACATAGCGATATTCGTGTGCTCGGCCGAGCACCCGAGTATAATGGAAGTCAATGGGAGACAACCAGGCGCCCCCTGCTCTGAAGAAGGGAGGGTCCCTGGTCCATTGGAAAAGGTCAGAAATTGATGGAAACACCACTGAAATGGATCGGGGAACAGCATGGGGCGATGTCTGCATGCATCTTGGACTCCCAGGTCGCTGCTGGGGACGATGTTGTCCTAGTAGTACGCCACTTTTACAGACTGACAAAAATACTCACAAAACCCCCCCAAAAAATAACTTTCACAAGAAAAATTGTTAGGAAACATTCTTTCCTGTATATTCAATTGTATATAAAGGGCAAGTGCTGCCAAAAATTACAAGAATGGAGCACTCCAATACAACCTGTATACCACATAAAGGAGGGCCTCATTCACATTGTGGTACAATAGTTCATGTAGTGGGACTCCTACACTCATAAAGCCTATGCACTAAGTGAGAGGGCTGCCAAATATTACAGGGAACCGGCACTACACCCTTTATTACACATAAAGGAGGGCCTCATTCACATTGTGGTACAATGGTTCATGTAGTGGGACTCCTACACTCATAAAGCCTATGCACTAAGTGAGAGGGCTGCCAAATATTACAGGGAACCGGCACTACACCCTTTATTACACATAAAGGAGGGCCTCATTCACATTGTGGTACAATGGTTCATGTAGTGGGACTCCTACACTCCATAAAGCCTATGCACTAAGTGAAAGGGCTGCCAAAAGTACAGGGAACCGGCACTACAATACACCCTTTAGTTACACATAAGGAGGGCCTCATTCACATTGTGGTACAATGGTTCATGTAGTGGGACTCCTACACTCATAAAGTCTATGCACTAAGTGAAAGGGCTGCCGAAAATTACAAGGAACGGCACTACAATACTACCCTTTATTACACATAAGGAGGGCGTCATACCCACCCTTGAAAAATTATCATTGATGGCCTGCTAGGGACCCTCTAAAACATTAGGGTTCGAGGGCCTGCTGCTGAAGCTGACCCTCTAAAACATTAGGGGACGAGGGCCTGCTGGTAGGATGACCCTCTAAAACATTAGGGCGAGGGCCTGCTGCTGAGCTGACCCTCTAAAACATTAGGCGCAAGGTCCTACTGGAAACATTAGGGGGCGAGGGCCTGCTGGTGACCCTCTAAAACATTAGGGGCGATGGCCTGCTGGTGAGCTGACCCTCTAAAACATTACATACGAGTCCATGCTGTTCACCTGACCCTATAAAACATTATATGCGAGTGCATGCTGTACAGCTGACCCTCTAAAACATTACATACGAGTCCATGCTGTTCAGCTGACCCTATAAAACATTATATGCGAGTGCATGCTGTACAGCTGACCCTATAAAACATTATATGCGAGTGCATGCTGTTCAGCTGACCCTATAAAACATTATATGCGAGTGCAGGCTGTACAGCTGACCCTATAAAACATTATATGTGAGTGCATGCTGTACAGCTGACCCTATAAAACATTATATGCGAGTGCAGGCTGCTCAGCTGACCCTATAAAACATTACATACGAGTGCATGCTGTACAGCTGACCCTATAAAACATTACATACGAGTGCATGCTGTACAGCTGACCCTATAAAACATCATATGCGAGTGCAGGCTGTACAGCTGACCCTATAAAACATTATATGCGAGTGCAGGCTGTTCAGCTGACCCTATAAAACATTATATGCGAGTGCAGGCTGTTCAGCTGACCCTATAAAACATTATATGCGAGTGCATGCTGTACAGCTGACCCTATAAAACATTATATGCGAGTGCATGCTGTACAGCTGACCCTATAAAACATTATATGTGAGTGCATGCTGTACAGCTGACCCTATAAAACATTATATGCGAGTGCAGGCTGTACAGCTGACCCTATAAAACATTATATGCGAGTGCATGCTGTACAGCTGACCCTATAAAACATTATATGTGAGTGCAGGCTGTACAGCTGACCCTATAAAACATTATATGTGAGTGCAGGCTGTACAGCTGACCCTATAAAACATTATATGTGAGTGCATGCTGTACAGCTGACCCTATAAAACATTATATGTGAGTGCAGGCTGTACAGCTGACCCTATAAAACATTATATGTGAGTGCAGGCTGTACAGCTGACCCTATAAAACATTATATGTGAGTGCATGCTGTACAGCTGACCCTATAAAACATTATATGTGAGTGCAGGCTGTACAGCTGACCCTATAAAACATTATATGCGAGTGCAGGCTGTACAGCTGACCCTATAAAACATTATATGCGAGTGCATGCTGTACAGCTGACCCTATAAAACATTATATGTGAGTGCAGGCTGTACAGCTGACCCTATAAAACATTATATGTGAGTGCAGGCTGTACAGCTGACCCTATAAAACATTATATGCGAGTGCATGCTGTACAGCTGACCCTATAAAACATTATATGTGAGTGCAGGCTGTACAGCTGACCCTATAAAACATTATATGCGAGTGCAGGCTGTACAGCTGACCCTATAAAACATTATATGCGAGTGCAGGCTGTACAGCTGACCCTATAAAACATTATATGCGAGTGCAGGCTGCTCAGCTGACCCTATAAAACATTATATGTGAGTGCAGGCTGTACAGCTGACCCTATAAAACATTATATGCGAGTGCATGCTGTACAGCTGACCCTATAAAACATTATATGTGAGTGCAGGCTGTACAGCTGACCCTATAAAACATTATATGTGAGTGCAGGCTGTACAGCTGACCCTATAAAACATTATATGTGAGTGCATGCTGTACAGCTGACCCTATAAAACATTATATGCGAGTGCAGGCTGTTCAGCTGACCATATAAAACATTATATGCGAGTGCCTGCTGCTCAGCTGACCCTATAAAACATTATGTGCGAGTGCAGGCTGTACAGCTGACCCTATAAAACATTATATGAGTACATGCTGTACAGCTGACCCTATAAAACATTATATGCGAGTGCATGCTGTACAGCTGACCCTATAAAACATTATATGTGAGTGCCTGCTGTATAGCTGACCCTATAAAACATTATATGCGAGTGTAGGCTGTACAGCTGACCC
Source organism: Bufotes viridis (assembly GCA_033119425.1). Lineage (NCBI taxonomy): Eukaryota > Metazoa > Chordata > Amphibia > Anura > Bufonidae > Bufotes > Bufotes viridis. The sequence goes on along the minus strand of CM065589.1, from coordinate 624,277,297 downwards.
TATAAAACATTATATGCGAGTGCATGCTGTACAGCTGACCCTATAAAACATTATATGTGAGTGCATGCTGTACAGCTGACCCTATAAAACATTATATGTGAGTGCATGCTGTACAGCTGACCCTATAAAACATTGTATGTGAGTGCAGGCTGTACAGCTGACCCTATAAAACATTATATGTGAGTGCAGGCTGTACAGCTGACCCTATAAAACATTATATGCGAGTGCATGCTGTACAGCTGACCCTATAAAACATTATATGTGAGTGCAGGCTGTACAGCTGACCCTATAAAACATTATATGCGAGTGCATGCTGTACAGCTGACCCTATAAAACATTATATGTGAGTGCAGGCTGTTCAGCTGACCCTATAAAACATTATATGCGAGTGCAGGCTGTACAGCTGACCCTATAAAACATTATATGTGAGTGCATGCTGTACAGCTGACCCTATAAAACATTATATGTGAGTGCATGCTGTACAGCTGACCCTATAAAACATTATATGCGAGTGCAGGCTGTACAGCTGACCCTATAAAACATTATATGTGAGTGCAGGCTGTACAGCTGACCCTATAAAACATTATATGCGAGTGCATGCTGTACAGCTGACCCTATAAAACATTATATGTGAGTGCATGCTGTACAGCTGACCCTATAAAACATTATATGCGAGTGCAGGCTGTTCAGCTGACCCTATAAAAAAATTGTAGTGTAGGGAATATATACAATCTGGAGGAGGAGAAAACAAGATCCCACCATATACACATTTTTGTGGTGGAGAAGGCACATGGGAACACACTGCAGCAGACGGAGGACATTATAAACAATACATTTATATTACGTTTTTGTTCCTCATCAGCTCAGCTCTCTTCTGGTGGAGTGGAGAGTCAGGGACAATCCAGGCCGTGTTCAGTTTTATCTGAGTCAACCTGTCAGCATTGTCAGTGGACAGGCGGATACGCTTATCAGTTATTATGCCACCAGCAGCACTAAACACCCGCTCAGACAATACGCTGGCGGCAGGGCAGGCCAGCACCTCCAAGGCGTAGAGCGCAAGTTCGTGCCACGTGTCCAGCTTGGACACCCAGTAGTTGTAAGGCACTGAGGGATCATTGAGGACGCTGACACGGTCTGCTGATGTTTTCCTTCACCATCTTCCAAAACTTTTCCCTCTTTGTATCACTAGGCCGCGCTTCAGGGTGAAGTTGCTGGCGGGGTGTCATGAAAGTGTCCCAGGCCTTGGAGAGTGTTGCCCTGCCTTTGTTGGTACTGCTGTGTGTTCCCTTCGTCTCCCTTCCTCGGTTGCCTAAGGAAGTACGGACTCTGGCGGCCGCATTGTCAGATGGAAAATTTTGGAGCAATCTGTCAACAAGTGCCTTCTGGTATTTCACGGTTTTACTCGTCCTCTCCACCACAGGAATCAGAGATGAGAAGTTCTCTTTGTAGCGGGGGTCGATAAGGGTGAACACCCAGTAATGTGTTACCTAAAATGCGTATAACGCGAGGGTCGTGGGAAAGTCAGCCATGTGTGCCAGAGTACCAACGGGCAAGACCTCGATGTCAACTTCAGGATGACTCTCCATCCCCTCATCCTCCTCTTCTGCCCATCCACGCTGAACAGATGGAATTAAAGTTCCATGGGTACTACCCTCTGTAGCAGAGGCAAGTGTCTCCAGCTCCACCACCACCTCTTCATGTTCCAATTCGTGCTGAGAAGATGAACTGTGGGTGGTCTGGCTATCGCCCTGTGTAATGTCCTCCCCCATTACCACGTCTGCCACATTCAGAGCGTCCTCCTTATTTGTGATCAGCGATCGTTTGAGTAGACACAGCAGTGGGATGGTTACGCTGATAATAGCGTTATTGCCACTAACCTCACAGAGGTCTGCCATCAATGCCCACTCCTCGCTTGTGAATAGTGGCAGTTGACTGGAAAGGCGACGACCATGTTGCAGCTGGTATTCCAGAACTGCCCTCTGCTGCTCACAAAGCCTGGCCAACATGTAGAACGTAGAGTTCCACCACGTGCTCACGTCGCACAACAGTCAGTGATTTGGAAGCCGCAAGCGCTGCCGCAGAGTTGACAGACCGGCTGAAGCTATGGACGACTTTCGGAATTGGGCACACACGCGGCTGCAGCGTACTCAAGTTAGGGTCCAATAGTGTTCCTGGGTGTTGTAGTGCAGTTACGACCACTAACCTGGGACAGGCCGACTCTCTGGTTCTTCTGCAAGGACAGGTAGTTATAGGTAGAGTTCGTGACGCCAGTGCCAATTAACGGTGGCACACCGTTTGTTGATAATAGGAATAATTGAGGAACCACGTTGTAGTAAAACAGAACTTGAACTTTACTGAAGCTTTGGTAATCATACATGGACATAGATGGAAGCGCAGTTCCTTAGAAGACGGTTGGTTTAGCAGGTTATAGGTTACAGTTCACATATGGCAGTCTCTTACATAGCAAGGTGATCACAGAGGGTTAACACACAGGACTCTTGCAGTACAGGCGGCTTGCACTCTCTACCTGACTGATCCTGGAACGTGGACACTATCCTCCAAGGCCCCAATGCCCTATATCTGGCGTATATCCCTGGGAACACGATAATTAAGTACCTCCTCTGGTGTCTTTAGTACCTCTTGCTTTCCTGAACTTTGCTCTGCCTTTCCTCATCTTCCTTAGGCTGGTTAGTAATGATCCTGCTTTACTTATCCCTTTGGTAGGTACGGACTCAGGAGGGGAACCTTTTCCTTGGATCTGGAACCCGGTTATAGGGACTGCATTGCCCTCTCTTAGTCTGCAGGCTCCAAGCCTGCTCTGCCTTCACAGGCTCATGGCCTGGACTCAACTGGACAGGCTCATGGCCTGGACTTAGACTCACTTTCCCTGACTGAGCCTGAATATATATACTAGGGCTCCCTAGCTCCCTCTACTGACCTAGAGCTGGAATGACACCCCTAGCAGACCTGCACATGCAATAACACAGTAACAGGGAAGTACATAGCATACATTATAGTGCAGTTTATGATGATGACTTACACCAACCTCCCCATAAATGAGGGGAACGACAGCACTAAAGTGACCCTTCTGTAGTGACGGGCATCACAACTCCCGTACACTACACGGCCAGCCTTCACTAATAGCTCCTGCAAATTGGGGTAGGTTTTGATAAACTGCTGAACCACTAAGTTTAAGATGTGGGCTAGGCATGGAATGTGTGTCAGGTTGCTGAGCTCCAAAGCCGCCACCAAGTTACGGCCATTGTCAGACACAACCATGCCTGTTTGTAGGCTCAGTGGCGAGAGCCACAGCTCGGTCTGGTCCCTTATATCCTGCTACAGCTCGGTCTGCTCCCTTATACCCTGCCACCCTGCGGCGGTGTGCTGTTTGTCCCCTAATCAGATCAGCTTCAGCACGGCCTGTTGATACTTACCCACAGCAGTGCTACACTGCTTCCAGCCAACAACTGATGGCTGACTGCTGGTGGAGGTGGAGGAGGAGGAGGACGCGGCGGAGGAGGAGAAGTGGGGGTTGGAGCCAGTAACATAGCTGCTGACAGAGACCCTGATGGACGTAGGGCCGGCAATCCTGGGAGTGGGTAGCACCTGTGCCATCCCAGGGTCTGACTCACTCCCGGCCTCCACAACATACACCCAGTGTGCGGTCAGGGAAATGTAGCGTCCCTGGCCTCCAGCACTTGTCCATGTGTCCGTGGTGAGGTGGACCTTCCCAGTAAGTGCGTTGGTCAGGGCACGGGTGATGTTCTGGGACATATGCTGGTGTAAGGCGGGCAGGGCACACCGTGAAAAATAGTGGCGGCTGGGGACTGCGTACCGAGGGACGGCCACCGACATCAGGCTGCGGAAGGCCTCAGTGTCCACAAGTCTAAATGGCAACATTTCAAGGGCCAGCAATTTAGAAAGTTGCGCATTTAGTGCTATGGCCTGTGGGTGGGTGGGTATTTGTGCTTGCGTTCAAATGTCTATGTTATCGACATTTGGACGCTGCGCTGGGACAGGGAAGTGGATGTTGTTGGTGACGGTTCATGCGAAGGTCCAGATGCAGGGCGAGGGGCATCCGGGCCTCCGACAGGGGATTGGCCAGCAGTGTGTAACACTGGGGAAGTGGAGGCAGTGGTGGGACCCTCAGACGCAGAGTGTGGACCCAGGCGTTCGGCCCACTTATTAGGGTACTTGGATGCCATGTGGCGGATCATGCTGGTGGTGGTGAGGTTGTATTCGGTTGACCAGACTCTTGGCTACTGAGACTGGACCTGGTGGAAGAGAGGGTTGTGCTTAACCGACTGGAAGCATTATCTTCAGCAATCCAACCGACCACCTGTTCGCATTGGTCCGACTTGGACAGTGTTGTCCTGCGCCGCCCACCTAAGTTGGACATGAAGCTGGGTAAGGTGGATTTTTTGTTTTTTTCTGGTGCACTGGCAGCAGGCACAGTTTCATTGTGCCCAGGGCCACGTCCTCTGCTTCCACCATCAGCATCACGGCCAGGGCCACAGCCTCTGCTTGCACCATCAGCATCACGGCCAGGGCCACGGCCTCTGCTTCCACCATCAGCATCACGGCCAGGGCCACAGCCTCTGCTTGCACCATCAGCATCACGGCCAGGGCCACGGCCTCTGCTTGCACCATCAGCATCACGGCCAGGGCCACGGCCTCTGCTTGCACCATCAGCATCACGGCCTCTTCCCCGTCCCTTTGTGCTCGCCTTCTTCATATTAATAGTTTTGTCTGTAGATGTGGCGCAGATTGTTTTACTGTCCGCTAAAGACACAGTTTTCGGATGCAGGACAGTATATGCCATAGAAACCCACAGAATATGGACCCTATATTAGTCCCAGATTATTGGAATTTGCGCTGCAGACACTGTTTGCAGATGCAGTTCAGTATTGTTTACACAAAGCCACACACTACGGACACTATATTAGGCCCAGATTATTAAAGACACAGTCTGCGGATGATGTACAGTATATGTCACTAATAGGTATAAAATATAAATATCTTGCTGCTGTCAAACACACACAGTAGTCCTTAAAAGGACTTTGGGGTCTTTGAAAAGCTTTTGGTAGTAAAAAGAGCAAATGTCTCTCCCTCCACTATCTGTCCCTTCCTCGGCACTGTCCCTGAGACTGCAGGAGGGAAATAGATTACTGCTCTAAAACACACACACAGTAGTCCTTAAAAGGACTTTTGGGTCTTGGAAAAGTTTTCTCAGATTAAAAACTGAAATTCGCTCCCTACACGTCTGAGCCGAACATGCATCATCGGGGGCTATATAGCACCCGATGATGCGTTTCGGCCAGCCAATCACTGCAATGCCAGCAGCCAAAATGGCTACTGGCATTACAGTTAGGGCAGTACTTACCTACATCTTTATTGGCTGCTTAAAACCCACGAAACGTGCGGGGCAGAGACTCGAGTACCGCCATGTGCCGAGCATAGTGATTCTCGAGCCAAACAGATATTCGGCCGAGCATGTTCACTCTTCACTACTCTTGATTTCTTTGACTGTCCTAGCAGCTGGCCAGCTTTGTACTGCCGTTTTCTTATCGGGGTCCGGATTCACACCCTCCACACGCATATCCGAGGTATTTTATTTGGGGCTTCAGTAAGTGGCACTTTGAAGGCTTTACTTTCAATCCATATTGGGGCAGAGTCTGGAACACCTCCGCCAAGTGCTGTAAATGCTCTTCGTAGGTCTTTGGGTAGACGATCACATCATCCAAGTACAGCGATATGGTTTAAAAGTTTTTGTGTCCAAGACATCTCTCCATGAGTCTCTGGCTGAGCACCCTTGATGTGAAAACGGCAGATTTCACCCTGTCGGTTGCAGAATTTTTGTTGGGCAGCTAGCACCTGGATGGTCCGGTTTATGATGCGTAGAGTTACACAGGGTGCGGTCAGTAGGGTTTTCTTCAGGGCTTCCAGCACTTCAGTGTCACAGTTGCCGAGTACATTTATCTTACAGGACCTGGATGACGACTACTCCTTGGTGTGGGAGTTGGGTATCTTCAGTCTGTAAGGTAGGTTCCCAACAGTCTGATATAGGCACTGGTTGGCCATTGGTAGCTCTGATGCGGAGTCAGGATTCCGGGGGTCGTGTCAGTTGGGCTCCGTTCCGGCATCTTTCGAATGCGAATTGACAGATGGTAGTCACTTGAGATCTAGTATCAATCAAAGCAGAAAACATTACTCCGTTGGTGCTAACTTCCACCACGGGGCGGGCGCCCACATACCTAGGCATGAAGGCTGGATCTTTGGGACCTAGTATTCTTCCTTCCGAGGGGCGGTCCTTGGCCTCAGGGGACACCCATTTAACTGCCAGCAGTCCCTTTTGGTGTGTCCAGGCCCTGACAATGCCGGCATACACGCTTTCTGGTGTCTCAATACCCGGTCTGCCAGCGCTGATCGTCTCGTGGACTGGGTGTAGGACGGTCTGTTGGTGCAGAAGTCTCTTTCTCAGCCTTGGGGTAGGAGGGAGACGAGCAGTCAGGGCTGAGACAGCATCTGTATGTGAGGTTTATTTGTTCATTAGAGGCATTACATTGAATCTTATATACTCCTGTGGGTATGAGAGCGGTATATTCCTAGATATTTAGTACCCTCCATTATAATCTCCAGCGATCCTGGAATAAAGCCACGAGGGGGGTCTAACGGGATACAGGCAGATTTACGCCAATTGATCTTTAGTCCTGCTATGTCTCCAGATCTGTCAAAGGTTTGAAAGATGCGGATAAAAACATCAAATCATCCGCATATAAATCTTCTCTGGATGATCTCCATATATAAACCCTGTTCTGATCATCGAGGGTAAGGGTTCCATAGCTGAAGCGAAGAGTAGGGAACGGCGCTCCTATCCCCAAGCCGAAGCGATCCGATCACCATTCACTAAGAGCCGTACACAGTAATTCTATCCATGATATCACATGTCCTCTTAATAATTGCTTTTTACCCGTCTGTTCCTCGACCTCCCGTCCACTTTCATTAACCAATTCATGGATATAGTTTATACCCCGCTGAACAGAACCATATTGGCCCATTTTTCCAGGTTTGTGGTCCTGCAGCTAATATGCCTTCACGATGTTTCTCCTCTTTCTATTTTATCTGTGTTCCGCCTCTGATAGTTCTCCTCAGGAGGGTTCTCTACATATTTTACAGGTTTCTCAGATCCTGTTCCATCTCATTAATACACTTCTTTGTGTTCGGAGATATCCTTCAGGATGATTCCTCGTATATCAGCTTCACCAGATTCCCAGGCTATCGCATTATCCGCCAAACCTTCATATTTATCAAAAGATTCTAAAATCTCTTTTTGCACCTTTTTGTGTTCTTCCATCCTACATTTATTGTAACCCTGGTGCTCCTCCCAACTCTGCTGTCCCGAAACATTACCCTCATCGGATTGTGATCTCATCCCCCGTTGGGCAAATTATATTTTATGTGATATATTGTCTTCATATTCACAAACTCCATATCTGTTCTCGATAAAACTGTATGTGTTTTGGAGAAACAAGAAAACTTCTTAAACCATATGTCGGTATTATTTATATACTGTATATCGGTGTTATTAATATACTATATGTCGGTATTATTTATATACTGTATATCAGTGTTATTAATATACTATATGTCGGTATTATTTATATACTGTATATCAGTGTTATTAATATACTATATGTCGGTATTATTTATATACTGTATATCGGTGTTATTAATATACTATATGTCGGTATTATTTATATACTGTATATCAGTGTTATTAATATACTATATGTCGGTATTATTCATATATGTTATCGTGTTATTATACTATGTCATTATATATACTGTATATCGTACTAGTATACTATATGTCGGTATTATTTATATTCTGTATATCAGTGCTTATTAATACACTATATGGCTCGGTATTATTTATATACTGTATATCAGGTAGCTAGTAATATACGTAGTCATAGTAAGCAGGTATTATATACTCATATACTGGTATAGTCACAGTGTTATTAATAGACCATATGATCAGGCATCTGTCTCCACATGTGACCTCGTATATCAGTAGGTGGTCAAGTAAACGTGATGATGGGTCAGTATCTACTGTATATACGATGGACATGTCAGCGTTATCACATACAGTGAATGCTCCGGTACTGCCAAGATGTGTACTCGTAAGTAGTCAGTAGTAGACTATAGCATTACTATATACTGTAAGAGCATGATGCAGATCTGTGGTACATCTTATACTAGATAAGAGCAGTGTTATGCACTATGGACTCGGATACTGTAAGATGTCAGTGAAGACTATATGGGACTCTTTACTGTACAGAGCAGTAGAGACTAATGGACATCTTTACTGTAAGTCAGCACTGTGAGCACTATGTGACTGCTGTAGGCCTGTAAGAGCAGATGAGACTATGGACTCTTTACTGTACAGAGCAGTGAGACTATGGACTCTTATACTGTAAGAGCAGTGAGACTATGGACTCTTTACTGTAAGAGCAGTGAGACTATGGACTCTTTACTGTAAGAGCAGTGAGACTATGGACTCTTTACTGTAAGAGCAGTGAGACTATGGACTCTTTACTGTAAGAGCAGTGAGACTATGGACTCTTTACTGTAAGAGCAGTGAGACTATGGACTCTTTACTGTAAGAGCAGTGAGACTATGGACTCTTTACTGTAAGAGCAGTGAGACTATGGACTCTTTACTGTAAGAGCAGTGAGACTATGGACTCTTTACTGTAAGAGCAGTGAGACTATGGACTCTTTACTGTAAGAGCAGTGAGACTATGGACTCTTTACTGTAAGAGCAGTGAGACTATGGACTCTTTACTGTAAGAGCAGTGAGACTATGGACTCTTTACTGTAAGAGCAGTGAGACTATGGACTCTTTACTGTAAGAGCAGTGAGACTATGGACTCTATACTGTAAGAGCAGTGAGACTATGGACTCTTTACTGTAAGAGCAGTGAGACTATGGACTCTTTACTGTAAGAGCAGTGAGACTATGGACTCTTTACTGTAAGAGCAGTGAGACTATGGACTCTATACTGTAAGAGCAGTGAGACTATGGACTCTTTACTGTAAGAGCAGTGAGACTATGGACTCTTTACTGTAAGAGCAGTGAGACTATGGACTCTATACTGTAAGAGCAGTGAGACTATGGACTCTATACTGTAAGAGCAGTGAGACTATGGACTCTTTACTGTAAGAGCAGTGAGACTATGGACTCTTTACTGTAAGAGCAGTGAGACTATGGACTCTTTACTGTAAGAGCAGTGAGACTATGGACTCTTTACTGTAAGAGCAGTGAGACTATGGACTCTATACTGTAAGAGCAGTGAGACTATAGACTCTATACTGTAAGAGCAGTGAGACTATGGACTCTTTACTGTAAGAGCAGTGAGACTATGGACTCTTTACTGTAAGAGCAGTGAGACTATGGACTCTATACTGTAAGAGCAGTGAGACTATGGACTCTTTACTGTAAGAGCAGTGAGACTATGGACTCTATACTGTAAGAGCAGTGAGACTATGGACTCTTTACTGTAAGAGCAGTGAGACTATGGACTCTATACTGTAAGAGCAGTGAGACTATGGACTCTTTACTGTAAGAGCAGTGAGACTATGGACTCTATACTGTAAGAGCAGTGAGACTATGGACTCTTTACTGTAAGAGCAGTGAGACTATGGACTCTTTACTGTAAGAGCAGTGAGACTATGGACTCTATACTGTAAGAGCAGTGAGACTATGGACTCTTACCGTAAGAGCAGTGAGACTATGGACTCTTTACTGTAAGAGCAGTGAGACTATGGACTCTTTACTGTAAGAGCAGTGAGACTATGGACTCTATACTGTAAGAGCAGTGAGACTATGGACTCTTTACTGTAAGAGCAGTGAGACTATGGACTCTATACTGTAAGAGCAGTGAGACTATGGACTCTATACTGTAAGAGCAGTGAGACTATGGACTCTATACTGTAAGAGCAGTGAGACTATGGACTCTTACTGTAAGAGCAGTGAGACTATGGACTCTTTACTGTAAGAGCAGTGAGACTATGGACTCTTTACTGTAAGAGCAGTGAGACTATGGACTCTTTACTGTAAGAGCAGTGAGACTATGGACTCTTTACTGTAAGAGCAGTGAGACTATGGACTCTTTACTGTAAGAGCAGTGAGACTATGGACTCTTTACTGTAAGAGCAGTGAGACTATGGACTCTGTACTGTAAGAGCGGTGAGACTATGGACTCTATACTGTAAGAGCAGTGAGACTATGGACTCTTACTGTAAGAGCAGTGAGACTATGGACTCTATACTGTAAGAGCAGTGAGACTATGGACTCTTACTGTAAGAGCAGTGAGACTATGGACTCTATACTGTAAGAGCAGTGAGACTATGGACTCTATACTGTAAGAGCAGTGAGACTATGGACTCTTTACTGTAAGAGCAGTGAGACTATGGACTCTATACTGTAAGAGCAGTGAGACTATGGACTCTTTACTGTAAGAGCAGTGAGACTATGGACTCTTTACTGTAAGAGCAGTGAGACTATGGACTCTTTACTGTAAGAGCAGTGAGACTATGGACTCTATACTGTAAGAGCAGTGAGACTATGGACTCTTTACTGTAAGAGCAGTGAGACTATGGACTCTATACTGTAAGAGCAGTGAGACTATGGACTCTGTACTGTAAGAGCGGTGAGACTATGGACTCTATACTGTAAGAGCAGTGAGACTATGGACTCTATACTGTAAGAGCAGTGAGACTATGGACTCTATACTGTAAGAGCAGTGAGACTATGGACTCTTTACTGTAAGAGCAGTGAGACTATGGACTCTTTACTGTAAGAGCAGTGAGACTATGGACTCTATACTGTAAGAGCAGTGAGACTATGGACTCTTTACTGTAAGAGCAGTGAGACTATGGACTCTATACTGTAAGAGCAGTGAGACTATGGACTCTTTACTGTAAGAGCAGTGAGACTATGGACTCTATACTGTAAGAGCAGTGAGACTATGGACTCTTTACTGTAAGAGCAGTGAGACTATGGATCTCTTTACTGTAAGAGCAGTGAGACTATGGACTCTTTACTGTAAGAGCAGTGAGACTATGGACTCTATACTGTAAGAGCAGTGAGACTATGGACTCTTTACTGTAAGAGCAGTGAGACTATGGACTCTTTACTGTAAGAGCAGTGAGACTATGGACTCTATACTGTAGGAGCAGTGAGACTATGGACTCTTTACTGTAAGAGCAGTGAGACTATGGACTCTTATACTGTAAGAGCAGTGAGACTATGGACTCTTACTGTAAGAGCAGTGAGACTATGGACTCTATACTGTAAGAGCAGTGAGACTATGGACTCTTTACTGTAAGAGCAGTGAGACTATGGACTCTATACTGTAAGAGCAGTGGAGACTATGGACTCTTACTGTAAGAGCAGTGAGACTATGGACTCTTTACTGTAAGAGCAGTGAGACTATGGACTCTATACTGTAAGAGCAGTGAGACTATGGACTCTATACTGTAAGAGCAGTGAGACTATGGACTCTATACTGTAAGAGCAGTGAGACTATGGACTCTTTACTGTAAGAGCAGTGAGACTATGGACTCTTTTTACTGTAAGAGCAGTGAGACTATGGACTCTTTACTGTAAGAGCAGTGAGACTATGGACTCTATACTGTAAGAGCAGTGAGACTATGGACTCTTTACTGTAAGAGCAGTGAGACTATGGACTCTATACTGTAAGAGCAGTGGAGACTATGGACTCTTTACTGTAAGAGCAGTGAGACTATGGACTCTATACTGTAAGAGCAGTGAGACTATGGACTCTATACTGTAAGAGCAGTGAGACTATGGACTCTATACTGTAAGAGCAGTGAGACTATGGACTCTTTACTGTAAGAGCAGTGAGACTATGTGGACTCTTTACTGTAAGAGCAGTGGAGACTATGGACTCTATACTGTAAGAGCAGTGAGACTATGGACTCTTTACTGTAAGAGCAGTGAGACTATGGACTCTTTACTGTAAGAAGCAGTGAGACTATGGACTCTATACTGTAAGAGCAGTGAGACTATGGACTCTATACTGTAAGAGCAGTGAGACTATGGACTCTTTACTGTAAGAGCAGTGAGACTATGGACTCTATACTGTAAGAGCAGTGAGACTATGGACTCTTTACTGTAAGAGCAGTGAGACTATGGACTCTTTACTGTAAGAGCAGTGAGACTATGGACTCTATACTGTAAGAACAGTGAGACTATGGACTCTTTACTGTAAGAGCAGTGAGACTATGGACTCTATACTGTAAGAGCAGTGAGACTATGGACTCTATACTGTAAGAGCAGTGAGACTATGGACTCTATACTGTAAGAGCAGTGAGACTATGGACTCTTTACTGTAAGAGCAGTGAGACTATGGACTCTATACTGTAAGAGCAGTGAGACTATGGACTCTTTACTGTAAGAGCAGTGAGACTATGGACTCTATACTGTAAGAGCAGTGAGACCATGGACTCTTTACTGTAAGAGCAGTGAGACTATGGACTCTGTACTGTAAGAGCAGGTGAGACTATGGACTCTATACTGTAAGAGCAGTGAGACTATGGACTCTATACTGTAAGAGCAGTGAGACTATGGACTCTTACTGTAAGAGCAGTGAGACTATGGACTCTATACTGTAAGAGCAGTGAGACTATGGACTCTATACTGTAAGAGCAGTGAGACTATGGACTCTTTACTGTAAGAGCAGTGAGACTATGGACTCTGTACTGTAAGAGCGGTGAGACTATGGACTCCTTTACTGCAAGAGCAGTGAGACTATGGACACCATACTGTAAGAGCAGTTGAGACTATGGACTCTATACTGTAAGAAGATCAGTGAGACTATGGGCTCTATACTGTAAGAGCAGTGAGACTATGGACTCTATACTGTAAGAGCAGTGAGACTATGGACTCTATACTGTAAGAGCAGTGAGACTATGGACTCTTTACTGTAAGAGCAGTGAGACTATGGACTCTATACTGTAAGAGCAGTGAGACTATGGACTCTATACTGTAAGAGCAGTGAGACTATGGACTCTATACTGTAAGAGCAGTGAGACTATGGACTCTTTACTGTAAGAGCAGTGAGACTATGGACTCTATACTGTAAGAGCAGTGAGACTATGGACTCTTTACTGTAAGAGCAGTGAGACTATGGACTCTATACTGTAAGAGCAGTGAGACTATGGACTCTTTACTGTAAGAGCAGTGAGACTATGGACTCTTTACTGTAAGAGCAGTGAGACTATGGACTCTATACTGTAAGAGCAGTGAGACTATGGACTCTTTACTGTAAGAGCAGTGAGACTATGGACTCTATTACTGTAAGAGCAGTGAGACTATGGACTCTATACTGTAAGAGCAGTGAGACTATGGACTCTATACTGTAAGAGCAGTGAGACTATGGACTCTATACTGTAAGAGCAGTGAGACTATGGACTCTATACTGTAAGAGCAGTGAGACTATGGACTCTTTACTGTAAGAGCAGTGAGACTATGGACTCTATACTGTAAGAGCAGTGAGACTATGGACTCTATACTGTAAGAGCAGTGAGACTATGGACTCTATACTGTAAGAGCAGTGAGACTATGGACTCTATACTGTAAGAGCAGTGAGACTATGGACTCTATACTGTAAGAGCAGTGAGACTATGGACTCTATACTGTAAGAGCAGTGAGACTATGGACTCTTTACTGTAAGAGCAGTGAGACTATGGACTCTTTACTGTAAGAGCAGTGAGACTATGGACTCTTTACTGTAAGAGCAGTGAGACTATGGACTCTTTACTGTAAGAGCAGTGAGACTATGGACTCTTTACTGTAAGAGCAGTGAGACTATGGACTCTATACTGTAAGAGCAGTGAGACTATGGACTCTTTACTGTAAGAGCAGTGAGACTATGGACTCTATACTGTAAGAGCAGTGAGACTATGGACTCTATACTGTAAGAGCAGTGAGACTATGGACTCTTTACTGTAAGAGCAGTGAGACTATGGACTCTTTACTGTAAGAGCAGTGAGACTATGGACTCTATACTGTAAGAGCAGTGAGACTATGGACTCTATACTGTAAGAGCAGTGAGACTATGGACTCTTTACTGTAAGAGCAGTGAGACTATGGACTCTTTACTGTAAGAGCAGTGAGACTATGGACTCTATACTGTAAGAGCAGTGAGACTATGGACTCTGTACTGTAAGAGCAGTGAGACTATGGACTCTATACTGTAAGAGCAGTGAGACTATGGACTCTATACTGTAAGAGCAGTGAGACTATGGACTCTATACTGTAAGAGCAGTGAGACTATGGACTCTTTACTGTAAGAGCAGTGAGACTATGGACTCTATACTGTAAGAGCAGTGAGACTATGGACTCTATACTGTAAGAGCAGTGAGACTATGGACTCTATACTGTAAGAGCAGTGAGACTATGGACTCTATACTGTAAGAGCAGTGAGACTATGGACTCTATACTGTAAGAGCAGTGAGACTATGGACTCTATACTGTAAGAGCAGTGAGACTATGGACTCTATACTGTAAGAGCAGTGAGACTATGGACTCTTTACTGTAAGAGCAGTGAGACTATGGACTCTATACTGTAAGAGCAGTGAGACTATGGACTCTATACTGTAAGAGCAGTGAGACTATGGACTCTATACTGTAAGAGCAGTGAGACTATGGACTCTATACTGTAAGAGCAGTGAGATTCATGACTCTTTACTGCAGAGCAGGAACAGATTTTATACTGTAAGAGCAGGAGACTATGGACTTTACTGTAAGAGCAGGATTCATGGGCTCTTTACAGTAAGAGCAGTGAGACTATGGACTCTATACTGTAAGAGCAGTGAGACTATGGACTCTATACTGTAAGAGCAGTGAGACTATGGACTCTTTACTGTAAGAGCAGTGAGACTATGGACTCTATACTGTAAGAGCAGTGAGACTATGGACTCTGTACTGTAAGAGCAGTGAGACTATGGACTCTATACTGTAAGAGCAGTGAGACTATGGACTCTATACTGTAAGAGCAGTGAGACTATGGACTCTATACTGTAAGAGCAGTGAGACTATGGACTCTATACTGTAAGAGCAGTGAGACTATGGACTCTATACTGTAAGAGCAGTGAGACTATGGACTCTATACTGTAAGAGCAGTGAGACTATGGACTCTTTATACTGTAAGAGCAGTGAGACTATGGACTCTATACTGTAAGAGCAGTGAGACTATGGACTCTGTACTGTAAGAGCAGTGAGACTATGGACTCTTTACTGTAAGAGCAGTGAGACTATGGACTCTATACTGTAAGAGCAGTGAGACTATGGACTCTATACTGTAAGAGCAGTGAGACTATGGACTCTTTACTGTAAGAGCAGTGAGACTATGGACTCTTTACTGTAAGAGCAGTGAGACTATGGACTCTATACTGTAAGAGCAGTGAGACTATGGACTCTATACTGTAAGAGCAGTGAGACTATGGACTCTATACTGTAAGAGCAGTGAGACTATGGACTCTATACTGTAAGAGCAGTGAGACTATGGACTCTTTACTGTAAGAGCAGTGAGACTATGGACTCTATACTGTAAGAGCAGTGAGACTATGGACTCTATACTGTAAGAGCAGTGAGACTATGGACTCTTTACTGTAAGAGCAGTGAGACTATGGACTCTATACTGTAAGAGCAGTGAGACTATGGACTCTATACTGTAAGAGCAGTGAGACTATGGACTCTTTACTGTAAGAGCAGTGAGACTATGGGACTCTATACTGTAAGAGCAGTGAGACTATGGACTCTTTACTGTAAGAGCAGTGAGACTATGGACTCTATACTGTAAGAGCAGTGAGACTATGGACTCTTTACTGTAAGAGCAGTGAGACTAGCGGACTCTATACTGTAAGAGCAGTGGGACTATGGACTCTATACCTTGGAAGAGCAGTGCGACTATGGACTCTATACCGTAAGAGCAGTGCGACTATGGACTCTATACTGTAAGAGCAGTGAGACTATGGACTCTATACTGTAAGAGCAGGAGACTATGGACTCTTTACTGTAAGAGCAGTGAGACTATGGACTCTATACTGTAAGAGCAGTGAGACTATGGACTCTATACTGTAAGAGCAGTGAGACTATGGACTCTATACTGTAAGAGCAGTGAGACTATGGACTCCTATACTGTAAGAGCAGTGAGACTATGGACTCTATACTGTAAGAGCAGTGAGACTATGGACTCTATACTGTAGAGCAGTGAGACTATGGGCTCTTTACTGTAAGAGCAGTGAGACTATGGACTCTTTACTGTAAGAGCAGTGGAGACTATGGACTCTATACTGTAAGAGCAGTGAGACTATGGACTCTATACTGTAAGAGCAGTGAGACTATGGACTCTTTACTGTAAGAGCAGTGAGACTATGGACTCTATACTGTAAGAGCAGTGAGACTATGGACTCTATACTGTAAGAGCAGTGAGACTATGGACTCTCATACTGTAAGACAGTGAGACTATGGACTCTATACTGTAAGAGCAGTGAGACTATGGACTCTATCACTGTAAGAGCAGGTGAGACTATGGACTTATACTGTAAGAGCAGTGAGACTATGGACTCTCATGGCCTGTAAGAGCAGTGAGACTATGGACTCTATACTGTAAGAGCAGTGAGACTATGGACTCTATACTGTAAGAGCAGTGAGACTATGGACTCTATACTGTAAGAGCAGTGAGACTATGGACTTATACTGTAAGAGCAGTGAGACTATGGACTCTATACTGTAAGAGCAGTGAGACTATGGACTCCTATACTGTAAGAGCAGTGAGACTATGGACTCTATACTGTAAGAGCAGTGAGACTATGGACTCTATACTGTAAGGCAGGAGACTATGGACCCCATACTGTAAGAGCAGTGAGACTATGGACTCTATACTGTAAGAGCAGTGAGACTATGGACTCTATACTGTAAGAGCAGTGAGACTATGGACTCTATACTGTAAGAGCAGTGAGACTATGGACTCTATACTGTAAGAGCAGTGAGACTATGGACTCTATACTGTAAGAGCAGTGAGACTATGGACTCTATACTGTAAGAGCAGTGAGACTATGGACTCTATACTGTAAGAGCAGTGAGACTATGGACTCTATACTGTAAGAGCAGTGAGACTATGGACTCTATACTGTAAGAGCAGTGAGACTATGGACTCTATACTGTAAGAGCAGTGAGACTATGGACTCTATACTGTAAGAGCAGTGAGACTATGGACTCTATACTGTAAGAGCAGTGAGACTATGGACTCTATACTGTAAGAGCAGTGAGACTATGGACTCTATACTGTAAGAGCAGTGAGACTATGGACTCTATACTGTAAGAGCAGTGAGACTATGGACTCTATACTGTAAGAGCAGTGAGACTATGGACTCTATACTGTAAGAGCAGTGAGACTATGGACTCTATACTGTAAGAGCAGTGAGACTATGGACTCTATACTGTAAGAGCAGTGAGACTATGGACTCTATACTGTAAGAGCAGTGAGACTATGGACTCTATACTGTAAGAGCAGTGAGACTATGGACTCTATACTGTAAGAGCAGTGAGACTATGGACTCTATACTGTAAGAGCAGTGAGACTATGGACTCTATACTGTAAGAGCAGTGAGACTATGGACTCTATACTGTAAGAGCAGTGAGACTATGGACTCTATACTGTAAGAGCAGTGAGACTATGGACTCTATACTGTAAGAGCAGTGAGACTATGGACTCTATACTGTAAGAGCAGTGAGACTATGGACTCTATACTGTAAGAGCAGTGAGACTATGGACTCTATACTGTAAGAGCAGTGAGACTATGGACTCTATACTGTAAGAGCAGTGAGACTATGGACTCTTTACTGTAAGAGCAGTGAGACTATGGACTCTTTACTGTAAGAGCAGTGAGACTATGGACTCTATACTGTAAGAGCAGTGAGACTATGGACTCTATACTGTAAGAGCAGTGAGACTATGGACTCTATACTGTAAGAGCAGTGAGACTATGGACTCTATACTGTAAGAGCAGTGAGACTATGGACTCTATACTGTAAGAGCAGTGAGACTATGGACTCTATACTGTAAGAGCAGTGAGACTATGGACTCTATACTGTAAGAGCAGTGAGACTATGGACTCTTTACTGTAAGAGCAGTGAGACTATGGACTCTTTACTGTAAGAGCAGTGAGACTATGGACTCTATACTGTAAGAGCAGTGAGACTATGGACTCTTTACTGTAAGAGCAGTGAGACTATGGACTCTTTACTGTAAGAGCAGTGAGACTATGGACTCTATACTGTAAGAGCAGTGAGACTATGGACTCTATACTGTAAGAGCAGTGAGACTATGGACTCTATACTGTAAGAGCAGTGAGACTATGGACTCTATACTGTAAGAGCAGTGAGACTATGGACTCTTTACTGTAAGAGCAGTGAGACTATGGACTCTTTACTGTAAGAGCAGTGAGACTATGGACTCTTTACTGTAAGAGCAGTGAGACTATGGACTCTTTACTGTAAGAGCAGTGAGACTATGGACTCTTTACTGTAAGAGCAGTGAGACTATGGACTCTTTACTGTAAGAGCAGTGAGACTATGGACTCTATACTGTAAGAGCAGTGAGACTATGGACTCTATACTGTAAGAGCAGTGAGACTATGGACTCTATACTGTAAGAGCAGTGAGACTATGGACTCTTTACTGTAAGAGCAGTGAGACTATGGACTCTTTACTGTAAGAGCAGTGAGACTATGGACTCTTTACTGTAAGAGCAGTGAGACTATGGACTCTTTACTGTAAGAGCAGTGAGACTATGGACTCTTTACTGTAAGAGCAGTGAGACTATGGACTCTTTACTGTAAGAGCAGTGAGACTATGGACTCTTTACTGTAAGAGCAGTGAGACTATGGACTCTTTACTGTAAGAGCAGTGAGACTATGGACTCTATACTGTAAGAGCAGTGAGACTATGGACTCTATACTGTAAGAGCAGTGAGACTATGGACTCTATACTGTAAGAGCAGTGAGACTATGGACTCTTTACTGTAAGAGCAGTGAGACTATGGACTCTTTACTGTAAGAGCAGTGAGACTATGGACTCTTTACTGTAAGAGCAGTGAGACTATGGACTCTATACTGTAAGAGCAGTGAGACTATGGACTCTTTACTGTAAGAGCAGTGAGACTATGGACTCTTTACTGTAAGAGCAGTGAGACTATGGACTCTTTACTGTAAGAGCAGTGAGACTATGGACTATTCACTGTAAGAGCAGTGAGACTATGGACTCTATTACTGTAAGAGCAGTGAGACTATGGACTCTTATACTGTAAGAGCAGTGAGACTATGGACTCTATACTGTAAGAGCAGTGAGACTATGGACTCTATACTGTAAGAGCAGTGAGACTATGGACTCTATACTGTAAGAGCAGTGAGACTATGGACTCTTTACTGTAAGAGCAGTGAGACTATGGACTCTATACTGTAAGAGCAGTGAGACTATGGACTCTTTACTGTAAGAGCAGTGAGACTATGGACTCTATACTGTAAGAGCAGTGAGACTATGGACTCTTTACTGTAAGAGCAGTGAGACTATGGACTCTATACTGTAAGAGCAGTGAGACTATGGACTCTTTACTGTAAGAGCAGTGAGACTATGGACTCTTTACTGTAAGAGCAGTGAGACTATGGACTCTATACTGTAAGAGCAGTGAGACTACGGACTGTTTACTGTAAGAGCAGTGAGACTATGGACTCTTTACTGTAAGAGCGGTGAGACTATGGACTCTATACTGTAAGAGCAGTGAGACTATGGACTCTGTACTGTAAGAGCAGTGAGACTATGGACTCTATACTGTAAGAGCAGTGAGACTATGGACAATCTATACTGTAAGAGCAGTGAGACTATGGACTCTATACTGTAAGAGCAGTGAGACTATGGACTCTTTACTGTAAGAGCAGTGAGACTATGGACTCTTTACTGTAAGAGCAGTGAGACTATGGACTCTATACTGTAGGAGCAGTGAGACTATGAACTCTATACTGTAAGAGCAGTGAGACTATGGACTCTTTACTGTAAGAGCAGTGAGACTATGGACTCCGTACTGTAAGAACGGTGAGACTATGGACTCTATACTATAATCGCAGTGAGACTATGGACTCTGTACTGTAAGAGCAGTGAGACTATGAACTCTATACTGTAGGAGCAGTGAGACTATGAACTCTATACTGTAAGAGCAGTGAGACTATGGACTCTATACTGTAAGAGCAGTGAGACTATGGGCTCTATACTGTAAGAGCAGTGAGACTATGGACTCTATACTCTAAGAGCAGCGAGACTATGGACTCTATACTGTAAGAGCAGTGAGACTATGGACTCTATACTGTAAGAGCAGTGAGACTATGGACTCTATACTGTAAGAGCAGTGAGACTATGGACTCTATACTGTAAGAGCAGTGAGACTATGGACTCTATACTGTAAGAGCAGTGAGACTATGGTCTCTATACTGTAAGAGCAGTGAGACTATGGACTCTTTACTGTAAGAGCAGTGCGACTATGGACTCTATACCGTAAGAGCAGTGAGACTATGGACTCTATACTGTAAGAGCAGTGAGACTATGGACTCTTTACTGTAAGAGCAGTGAGACTATGGACTCTATACTGTAAGAGCAGTGAGACTATGGACTCTATACTGTAAGAGCAGTGAGACTATGGACTCTTTACTGTAAGAGCAGTGAGACTATGGACTCTATACTGTAAGAGCAGTGAGACTATGGACTCTTTACTGTAAGAGCAGTGAGACTATGGATTCTATACTGTAAGAGCAGTGAGACTATGGACTCTATACTGTAAGAGCAGTGAGACTATGGACTCTATACTGTAAGAGCAGTGAGACTATGGACTCTATACTGTAAGAGCAGTGAGACTATGGACTCTATACTGTAAGAGCAGTGAGACTATGGACTCTTTACTGTAAGAGCAGTGAGACTATGGACTCTATACTGTAAGAGCAGTGAGACTATGGACTCTATACTGTAAGAGCAGTGAGACTATGGACTCTATACTGTAAGAGCAGTGAGACTATGGACTCTATACTGTAAGAGCAGTGAGACTATGGACTCTATACTGTAAGAGCAGTGAGACTATGGACTCTATACTGTAAGAGCAGTGAGACTATGGACTCTATACTGTAAGAGCAGTGAGACTATGGACTCTATACTGTAAGAGCAGTGAGACTATGGACTCCGTACTGTAAGAGCAGTGAGACTATGGACTCTTTACTGTAAGAGTAGTGAGACTATGGACTCTGTACTGTAAGAGCAGTGAGACTATGAACTCTTTACTGTAAGAACAGTGAGACTATGGACTCTTTACCGTAAGAGCAGTGAGACTATGGACTCTTTACCGTAAGAGCAGTGAAACTATGGACTCTATACTGTAAGAGCAGTGAGACTATCGACTCTATACTGTAAGAGCAGTGAGACTATGGACTCTTTACTGTAAGAGCAGTGAGACTATGGACTCTTTACTGTAAGAGCAGTGAGACAATGGACTCTTTACTGTAAGAGCAGTGAGACTATGGACTCTTTACTGTAAGAGCAGTGAGACTATGGACTCTATACTGTAAGAGCAGTGAGACTATGGACTCTTTTCTGTAAGAGCAGTGAGACTATGGACTCTATACTGTAAGAGCAGTGAGACTATGGACTCTTTACTGTAAGAGCAGTGAGACTATGGACTCTTTACTGTAAGAGCAGTGAGACTATGGACTCTTTACTGTAAGAGCAGTGAGACTGTGGACTCTTTACTGTAAGAGCAGTGAGACTATGGACTCTTTACGGTAAGAGCAGTGAGACTATGGACTCTATACTGTAAGAGCAGTGAGAGTATGGACTCTTTACGGTAAGAGCAGTGAGACTATAGACTCTTTAAGGTAAGAGCAGGGAGACTATTTACTGGTAATGAGATGACAGAAGTGCTTATCTTATAGTGCTGACATGATGATGGGGCAGTGTGGTCACATTAAGGTAAGGAGAACACAGACGAGTACATTATTCTGGTAAAGTCAGTTAGAATACCTAAGATATAGTAGTTTCTCTACACACAGGGATGTCCAGTGGGGGGGTCCAGGAGCTCCATGATGAAGGGTTATAGAGATCTCTGCAGCGTACACTGAAGGTACATACATCCTTCACATTGTGATTTTGTTCCTCTGTTGTCCTGGTCACCTGCAGAATGAAGATATATTTCCAGATCTCCGGAGCCGAGTGTTAACATGAGGGCTATACCGCTGTCCCTAATACATGAGGAGCCGCTACCTGCCAGGTTTACATCAACTTATATCCTGTGAATTATGTGAAAATGTGGAACTTAGTGAAGATATGAAAACGTGGAAACAAATAAAAATGAAGAACCTGATTATGTTGCTGAACCTGATGAAGATATAGAAACGAGTGAAGATGTGGAACCTGGAGATGATGCTGAATCTGGTGAATATATGAAACATGGTGAAGTCGTGGAATGAGGTGAAGATATTGGACTTGGTAAATGTGGACCTAATAAAGATATAGAACCCAGTGAAGATGAGGAACTGAAAAGAAATGTAGACCTTTGTAAAGATGTGGAACATGGGGAAAATATGAAAGCAGACGACAGAGTGAAAGATGGTAGGAATGAGTCACTGGGTAAAATGTGAGACTTGGAGGAGACGTAGAACCTGGTGACAATGTAAAGCCTTGTGAATGTATGGAAGCCAGTGGAGATGTAGACCCTAATAAAGATCTGGAACCTTGTAAACACTTGGAACCTGGTGAGAATGTAGAACATGTCAAATGTGGAGCCTGATAAAGATGTGGCACATGGTGACAATGGGGGCACCTGGAAATTGTAAAGCCTGGTGAACATCTCACACTTTCTCTCTTAACCTTGCTTTGAGGCTATCTGCACACGTAAACTTTACTCACGTTGGTGTTGTTGCGATAGTTGACCCAGAGCTCAAACACCAGGGGGAAGTAGGATAATTGATGCGTCCAAGATGGGTTAGACCAAATAATCTGCTCTCTGGTGACAGAAACCTTCTCCGGGGCCCTGGGCAATACTAGAAGACCAGAAACCTCATTAACAGCAATAAACATACAGAAGAAAATAGATATTTTTATCAATCCTGAGATGGAAGAGTGGAGGAGGGGCGGCTAGGGCATCTGGTCAATATCTTCCCCTCTATAACAGGAACATTGTGTCGGATGTGCCCCTCTATGACCCGTGTATGGTGTAGAATATGCTCCTCTATAACTGATCCATTCTACACATGTATAACAGGCTAATCTCCAGTGCAGCAGCATATCCTCCTCCATCATCACAACTCCTCACCTCCAGGACTTCTGTACTGCCGTGTCCTCCTCCATCATCACAACCCCTCACCTTCCAGGACTTCTGTACTGCCGTGTCCTCCTCCATCATCACAACCCCTCACCTCCAGTACCTCTGTACTGCCGTGTCCTCCTCCATCATCACAACCCCTCACCTCCAGTACCTCTGTACTGCCGTGTCCTCCTCCATCATCACAAGCCCTCACCCCCAGGACTTCTGTACTGCCGTGTCCTCCTCCGTCATCACAACCCCTCATCCTCACCTCCAGGACATCTGTACTGCCGTGTCCTCCTCCATCATCACAACCCCTCACCCCCAGGACTTCTGTACTGCCGTGTCCTCCTCCGTCATCACAACCCCTCATCCTCACCTCCAGGACTTCTGTACTGCCGTGTCCTCCTCCATCATCACAACAACCCCTCATCCACACCTCCAGAACTTCTGTACTGCCGTGTCCTCCTCCATCATCACAACAACCCCTCATCCACACCTCCAGGACTTCTGTACTGCCGTGTCCTCCTCCATCATCACAACAACCCCTCATCATCACCTCCAGGACCTCTGTACTGCCGTGTCCTCCTCCATCATCACAACCCCTCACCATCACCTCCAGGACTTCTGTACTGCCGTGTCCTCCTCCATCATCACAACCCCTCATCCTCACCTCCAGGACCTCTGTACTGCCGTGTCCTCCTCCATCATCACAACAACCCCTCATCCTCACCTCCAGAACTTCTGTACTGCCGTGTCCTCCTCCATCATCACAACAACCCCTCATCCTCACCTCCAGAACTTCTGTACTGCCGTGTCCTCCTCCATCATCACAACAAACCCCTCATCCACACCTCCAGAACTTCTGTACTGCCGTGTCCTCCTCCATCATCACAACAACCCCTCATCATCACCTCCAGGACTTCTGTACTGCCGTGTCCTCCTCCATCATCACAACAAACCCTCATCCTCACCTCCAGAACTTCTGTACTGCCGTGTCCTCCTCCATCATCACAACAACCCTTCATCCTCACCTCCACAACTTCTGTACTGCCGTGTCCTCCTCCATCATCACAACAACCCCTCATCCTCACCTCCAGAACTTCTGTACTGCCGTGTCCTCCTCCATCATCACAACAACCCCTCATCCTCACCTCCAGAACTTCTGTACTGCCGTGTCCTCCTCCATCATCACAACCCCTCATCCTCACTTCCAGAACTTCTGTACTGCCGTGTCCTCCTCCATCATCACAACAACCCCTCATCCTCACCTCCAGAACTTCTGTACTGCCATGTCTTCCTCCATCATCACAACAACCCCTCATCCTCACCTCCAGGACTTCTGTACTGCCGTGTCCTCCTCCATCATCACAACCTCTCCTCCTCACCTCCAGAAATTCTGTACTGCCGTGTCCTCCTCCATCATCACAACCCCTCAGTCTACACCTCCAGAACTTCTGTACTGCCGTGTCCTCCTCCATCATCACAACCCCTCATCCTCACCTCCAGGACTTCTGTACTGCCGTGTCCTCCTCCATCATCACAACCCCTCATCCTCACCTCCAGAACTTCTGTACTGCCGTGTCCTCCTCCATCATCACAACCCCTCATCAACACCTCCAGAACTTCTGTACTGCCGTGTCCTCCTCCATCATCACAACCTCTCATCATCACCTCCAGGACTTCTGTAATGCCATGTCTTCCTCCATCATCACAACCCCTCACTTCTAGGACTTCTCCTGTATTGCAGTGTCCTCCTTCTCCATCATCACAACCACTCATCCTCACTTCCAGGACCTCTCCTGTGCGGCTGTGCTCTCCTCCATGATCACCTCCAGGACCTCTCCTGTACTGCCGTGTCCTCCTCCATCATCACAACAATCCCTCATCCTCACCTCCAGGACCTCTCCTGTGCGGCTGTGCTCTCCTCCATGATCACCTCCAGGACCTCTCCTGTACTGCCGTGTCCTCCTCCATCATCACAACAATCCCTCATCCTCACCTCCAGGACCTCTCCTGTGCGGCTGTGCTCTCCTCCATCATCACCTCCAGGACCTCTCCTGTACTGCCGTGTCCTCCTCCATCATCACAACAATCCCTCATCATCACCTCCAGGACTTCTCCTGTACTGCCGTGTCCTCCTCCATCATCACAACAATCCCTCATCCTCACCTCCAGGACCTCTCCTGTACTTCTGTGCTCTCCTCCATCATCACAACCCCTCATCCTCACTTCTAGGACTTCTCCTGTACTGCCGTGTCCTCCTCCATCATCACAACAACCCCTCATCCTCACCTCCAGGACTTCTGTACTGCCGTGTCCTCCTCCATCATTACAACCCCTCATCCTCACCTCCAGGACTTCTGTACTGCCGTGTCCTCCTCCATCATCACAACCCCTCAGTCTCACCTCCAGGACCTCTGTACTGCTGTGTCCTCCTCCATCATCACAACCCCTCATCCTCACCTCCAGGACTTCTGTACTGCCGTGTCCTCCTCCATCATCACAAGCGCTCATCCTCACCCCCAGGTACTTCTGTACTGCCGTGTCCTCCTCCGTCATCACAACCCCTCATCCTCACCTCCAGGACTTCTGTACTGCCGTGTCCTCCTCCATCATCACAACCCCTCAGTCTCACCTCCAGGACCTCTGTACTGCCGTGTCCTCCTCCATCATCACAACCCCTCATCCTCACCTCCAGGACTTCTGTACTGCCGTGTCCTCCTCCATCATCACAACCCCTCATCCTCACCTCCAGAATTTCTGTACTGCCGTGTCCTCCTCCATCATCACAACCCCTCATCATCACCTCCAGAACTTCTGTACTGCCGTGTCCTCCTCCATCATCACAACCCCTCATCCTCACCTCCAGGACGTCTGTACTGCCGTGTCCTCCTCCATCATCACAACCCCTCATCCTCACCTCCAGGACTTCTGTACTGCCGTGTCCTCCTCCATCATCACAACCCCTCATCCTCACCTCCAGAACTTCTGTACTGCCGTGTCCTCCTCCGTCATCACAACCCCTCATCCTCACCTCCAGGACCTCTCCTGTACTGCCGTGTCTTCCTCCATCATCACAACCCCTAATCCTCACCTCCAGAACTTCTGTACTGCCGTGTCCTCCTCCATCATCACAACCCCTCATCCTCACCTCCAGGACCTCTCCTGTGCGGCTGTGCTCTCCTCCATCCTCACCTCCAGGACCTCTCCTGTACTTCTGTGCTCTCCTCCATCATCACAACAACCCCTCATCATCACCTCCAGGACCTCTCCTGTACTGCCGTGTCTTCCTCCATCATCACAACCCCTAATCCTCACCTCCAGAATTTCTGTACTGCCGTGTCCTCCTCCATCATCACAACCCCTCATCATCACCTCCAGAACTTCTGTACTGCCGTGTCCTCCTCCATCATCACAACCCCTCATCCTCACCTCCAGGACGTCTGTACTGCCGTGTCCTCCTCCATCATCACAACCCCTCATCCTCACCTCCAGAACTTCTGTACTGCCGTGTCCTCCTCCATCATCACAACCCCTCATCCTCACCTCCAGGACGTCTGTACTGCCGTGTCCTCCTCCATCATCACAACCCCTCATCCTCACCTCCAGAACTTCTGTACTGCCGTGTCCTCCTCCGTCATCACAACCCCTCACCCTCACCTCCAGGACCTCTCCTGTACTGCCGTGTCTTCCTCCATCATCACAACCCCTAATCCTCACCTCCAGAACTTCTGTACTGCCGTGTCCTCCTCCATCATCACAACCCCTCATCCTCACCTCCAGGACCTCTCCTGTGCGGCTGTGCTCTCCTCCATCCTCACCTCCAGGACCTCTCCTGTACTTCTGTGCTCTCCTCCATCATCACAACCCCTCATCCTCACTTCTAGGACTTCTCCTGTACTGCCGTGTCCTCCTCCATCATCACAACAACCCCTCATCCTCACCTCCAGGACTTCTGTACTGCCGTGTCCTCCTCCATCATTACAACCCCTCATCCTCACCTCCAGGACTTCTGTACTGCCGTGTCCTCCTCCATCATTACAACCCCTCATCCTCACCTCCAGGACTTCTGTACTGCCGTGTCCTCCTCCATCATCACAACCCCTCATCCTCACCTCCAGGACGTCTGTACTGCCGTGTCCTCCTCCATCATCACAACCCCTCATCCTCACCTCCAGGACGTCTGTACTGCCGTGTCCTCCTCCATCATCACAACCATTTTCCCTCACCTCCATGACCTCTCCTGTGCGGCTGTGCTCTCCTCCATCCTCACCTCCAGGACTTCTGTGCTGCTGTGCTCTCCTCCATCGTAACAACAACCCCTCACCCTCACCTCCAGGACCTCTCCTGTGTGGCTGTGCTCTCCTCCATCCTCACCTCCAGGACTTCTCCTGTGCTGCACCTCTACTCTGATATTCTCAGAGCACTGTCCTGCCCCCTCTGTCTTTGACCTTCTGCAATATGAGCACACTTATGGAGCTCAGTATCACACACGTCTTATAAAAAACTTGAATATTGTGAGTTTAGTTGGAGATAATAATCTTCTGGATTATGCTGTAGCCTCCGGTGTGTTATCTGCTTACAACTTCTGCTTTTTCTTGTGAGCGTCATGACTAGAGTTGAGCGAACTTCTATTTTTAGTTCGGCGTCCAAAGTTCAGGTTGGGGTTATCGTAGCATCCCGTTATGGATTCCGCTACCACGGACCATAATGGCATTTGGAAGTCATAAGGGGATTCTTCAATGAACCCGAACCTCGGACAACAAGGAAGACCTGGGGTGACGTCACCGTCATGTGATCAGTGCAGGGGGCGTGGCTCAGTACTGGATTAGATAAGAGGTGGTAGCCTACGACCTCTTATCCAATCCAGTACTGAGACACGCCCCCTGCACTGATCACATGACGGTGACGTCACCCCAGGTCCTTCACCCCGTGTTCCAAATGCCGTTATGGTCCGTGGTAGCGGAATCCATAACGGGATGCTTGGATAACCCGAACCCGAACTTTGGATGCCGAACTTAAAACACAAGTTCGCTCAACTCTAGTCATGACTGATGTTCTGTGTCCTCTCTCTCCACTCCAGTTATCAGAGATTATATACTAGAGTCTCTGGGCTCTTTGAAAAGTAGGGTTAACATTGAAATATTAGGATTTGAGTTAATCTTGGAATATTAGGGTTGGGACTTTAGAGTCAGGATCAGTCTAGGAATATTTCAGAACAGTAGGGTTAGGATTAGGATTAGTCTTGGAATATTAGGGTTATGGTTAGTCCCAGAATATTAGTGGTAGTCTTGGAATATGATTATGAGGATTAATCTTTAAATCTGAGGGTGAGGGTGGTTCTCAGAATTTGTTGGGTCTGCAGAATATCCGGATGGGTACTCACCAACATCTCTCAGGTAGAAGGTCCTGTGTCCGCTCATATATTCACTTTTTGACATGAACTCCATATACACATGGATGGGATCCACCTGCTCTTCAAAAGGACAGAAACCAGGAAGAGGAATGTCAAACAAAAGGCGCTCATGCCCGCCCTGTGGGACCTCTATTATCTTCCAGTCTTGGTCCATCTTGGAGCTAAAGGAGAAATCAGTGACTGATGGATCTTTGTGCTTATAGAACGGTGGTTCTATGTAACCCAAGTGAGGAGCACTTACCTGTTGGACTTCATTCGTACCAGGCTTGGCCCAAAGATTTCTTCGGCCAGTGTACAGCGTAGGACAGAGCTGGTGTAGGAATCCAAAATGCAGGAGAACATCAAGGGCCCTGAGGGAGAAGAACACAAGGCTAGCAATGAAGACATTGTACAATAACCTATGGAGCAGAACGTCCCCTGAAGGATGGTTGCCTCCTGCCCCGCTGGGGGACAGCCAATTACCCACTTGGACCCCCACCATCTCTGCCAGACTCCTGAAGGTACATCTGCTGGTTCTAAAGCTAGAGCAGTGGGACACCCACGTGAATGAGCCTGTAATAATGAGTCTAGCCACGTGGGAGGGTAGTTAAAGGGGAACTCCCATCCTCCATGGCTCCTCATCCACACAGTGTACCTCTTTGTGCCTCCTTACACTCAGGAGGTTTCTACCTTCTAGCAGCTTTTATCTCCATAACATTTTCCCATGCTGCAAATAGTTGTCAGGCTCCACCCACTTGTATTTTTTCCCTCCCCCGAGCAGTCCTGTGACAACCAAGCTCTGCCCAGATGGAAATGATGGGAGATTACCTTCATCTATCAGCAAGTACCCGGAGTACTTGTGGCTGCTGTTCTGGGCATTGGTGCAGTTGTAGAAGCCGGTGCAGTGGTGATCCAGGCGGTGCAGGTGGAGCGTCTTCTGTTTGGTTGCGTCTTTTACACAGGTCTTACGTGGAAAGGTCCAGGATATGTTGTTGGCTTCTAGCGGACACGTGAGGACATGCTCGCCCCTCAATCTGGCAGCAGGGTCTAGAAGAAAGGAACATACAGAGTGGTCTAACTTATTAAAAGTATTCACCCCTTCCCCTACATACTGGGGAACTTGAGGCATCAAATGGGAACAATGTTATCAACCCCAGAAGATCAGGAAGGACAATGACATGACCATCTACTCAACCTTGAGCAAGTCTGGGGCCACATGTGTGAGGGTCTGGACTCAGGGACCCTCAGTGCTGTCCACCATCTGCACATGGAGGAGACTTGGGAAGTGACGGATCTTCTCAGGAGTCACAACAGAGCCAGGAAGTCCAACGACATGACCATCTACTCAACCATGAGCAAGTCTACACAAAGTAGAAATATTGGTCTCTCTCAGTCTGGGGCCACATGTGTGGGGGTCTGGACGCAGGGACCCTCAGTGCTGTCCACCATCTGCACATGGAGGAGACTTGGGAACTGACGGATCTTCTCTGGAGTCACAACAGAGCCAGGAAGTCCAACGACATGACCATCTACTCAACCATGAGCAAGTCTACACAAAGTAGAAATATTGGTCTCTCTCAGACTGGGGGCCACATGTGTGAGGGTCTGGACTCAGGGACCCTCAGTGCTGTCCACCATCTGCACATGGAGGAGACTTTGGCTCTGTTGTGACTCCTGAGAAGATCCGTCAGTTCCCGACATGTGTCATCCAGGAGGTGACAGAACCTCCACCGACCCTCCAGCCTCACCATAGGTAGGACTCCAGTATGGGGGATCTCTACTACCCATGAGGAACATCACATATGTAATAAAGCCTTGGAGGACACCGAGCCATGGGGAGAAGGTTCTGTGGATGGAAGGGTCAGAAGTGGAGCTCAGTGGACTACACAGGTCCTGGTATATCGGCAGTAGATGCGGTGTACACCAGTAAGACCATCATACAGTAGTCACATGGAGGTGGTGGGGTGTCTGCTGCCTCAGGACCTGCACTCATGGACATTATTGAGGGATCCACAATGTCCGCACTGGGCCAGGCGATTCTTCAGAGAACACAGTCATTGTGACCAGGATACAACTACTCCCAGTGTCCTCATGTGGAATCATGACCCAGAACAAGGACACCCCAATAACAGGAGACCCCACATTTACCCCATACTTACAGAGCGGCAGCCAGGAACTCGGAAGGGACTGAAGATGGAGGAATCCCGAGACCAAGACGCCAAGAGCGAGCAAGAGAGACATCTGCAAGACAAAGAGGAACCGGGTCTATAGAGGGAACCTCACACACCACACACACGTCTCTACCACCCCACATATAACAGGCGTATCCATCACCTCACAGGCTGTAGTCATGGTGTAGTAGAGCTCAGGCTGTAGTCATGGTGTGGCAGTGTACGGTGTACAGAGCGCAGGCTGTAGTCATGGTTTGGCTGTGTATGGTGTACAGAGCGCAGGCTGTAGTCATGGTTTGGCTGTGTATGGTGTAGCAGTCAGGTCTTGTCATGGTTTGGCTGTGTACGGTGTAGCAGAGCTCAGGCTGTAGTCAAGGTTTGGAAGTGTACGGTGTAGCAGAGCGCAGGTTGTAGTCATCGTTTGGCGGTGTATGATTTAGCAGAGTCAGCTCTTGTCATGGTTTGGCGGTGTACAGTGTAGCAGAGCTCAGGCTGTAGTCATGGTTTGGCAATGTATGGTGTAGTAGAGCTCAGGCTGTAGTCATGGTTTGGCAATGTATGGTGTAGTAGAGCTCAGGCTGTAGTCATGGTGTGGCAGTGTATGGTGTAGTAGAGCTCAGGCTGTAGTCATGGTGTGGCAGTGTATGGTGTAGTAGAGCTCAGGCTGTAGTCATGGTGTGGCAGTGTATGGTGTAGTAGAGCTCAGGCTGTAGTCATGGTGTGGCAGTGTATGGTGTAGTAGAGCTCAGGCTGTAGTCATGGTGTGGCAGTGTGCAGTGTAGCAGAGCTCAGGCTGTAGTCATGGTGTGGCAGTGTATGGTGTAGTAGAGCTCAGGCTGTAGTCATGGTGTGGCAGTGTATGGTGTAGTAGAGCTCAGGCTGTAGTCATGGTGTGGCAGTGTACGGTGTAGCAGAGCTCATGCTGTAGTCATGGTGTGGCAGTGTATGGTGTAGTAGAGCTCAGGCTGTAGTCATGGTGTGGCAGTGTATGGTGTAGTAGAGCTCAGGCTGTAGTCATGGTGTGGCAGTGTATGGTGTAGTAGAGCTCAGGCTGTAGTCATGGTGTGGCAGTGTATGGTGTAGTAGAGCTCAGGCTGTAGTCATGGTGTGGCAGTGTATGGTGTAGCAGAGCTCAGGCTGTAGTCATGGTGTGGCAGTGTATGGTGTAGTAGAGCTCAGGCTGTAGTCATGGTGTGGCAGTGTATGGTGTAGTAGAGCTCAGGCTGTAGTCATGGTGTGGCAGTGTATGGTGTAGTAGAGCTCAGGCTGTAGTCATGGTGTGGCAGTGTGCAGTGTAGCAGAGTCAGGTCTTATTACCTTCCTTCTTGTTTGGTGTGATGATGGAGTCTGGAGCCGTCGCTCCTTTTATTTGGGGTGACTGGATATGGGGGCGTCCCAATGAGGGCGGCTGAGAGATAAGAGAGTGACCATTGAATGTGGAGAAAGAGGAAGAATATATTTATCACCGCAGAGAGAGTCTTCGGCCGAGTATTTGTCATCACAGATTCCACTGATAACAAGGGACTTAAGTCACCAACGCCTCCACGTGTGACGCTGAGGTCCCATCACACACCTCCGACATCATGGAGAAGGATGAGAAGCAGCTGCCCCCACACTTCACACCCCAGATCCTACTCCAGGGTAGGGTTGTCCGTCTAAAAAATGCTGGCCAATATTACACAGGTAACAAGGGGGTGTGTAGTGTACAGGAGTTGTGATGCCCGACACTACAGAGGGGTCACTTGGGTGCTGTCGTTCCCCTCATCTGTGGGGAGATTGGTTGTACACATATTGTAATGTCATTTACCTTAATGTGCTTCCATGTACAGGCCTGCAGGAGCGTTATGTAGATTATAGGCCACAAGGGGAGCTAGAGAGCTAGGATATAAATAGCTAGGCCAGAGCAGGCGAGAGTTCAGTGCAGACCCTGGAGTCTGTGAAGGCCACACGTCTCAGGCCTAGGCAGGTCAGCAGGATCCAAGCTGTACCATTCCAGAAGGCAAGAGGTACTACAGATACCAGAGGAGGTACTCAGTAATTGTAATCCCAAGGATAAAAGCCAGAGATAGGGCATTGGGGCCTTGGAGTATATTTGCCAGCCAGGATCAGTCAGGAAGAGAGTAAAGCCGTCTGTACTGCAGAGGTCCTGCTTTAACCCTCTGTGATCACCTTGCTAAATATAAGCCTGCCATTAATGTACTGTAACCTAAAGCTGCTGAAACCAATCGTCTTCTGAGGAACTGTCCAGAGAGTGTTTGCTGTTTATTACTGTTCAGTAAAGTAAAGTTCTGGTTTACTATCCAAGCCTGCACCTCAATTATTCCTCCTATCAAATCGGTGTGCCACCGTTACCGGCACTGGCGTCACGGACATCAGGGACACCCAGCCACAGGCACGGTAATCTACCAACACCAAGGGCACCTCACACTACACCTGGCTGTGTCCCTCAAGAACCCAGAGAGTGCCCCAGAGGATCCACGTGCCAGCCTCTCTATCACTGGCATTCCCCAGGTCAGTCCCTCACGCTACCCTGACTTGGGGATGCTACAGTGTGGTTTGGGGCATGGCCTAACGGATACCGGGTTTCAGAATGTTTAAATAAAGAGACCATCGGCCTATCCCCTTCACCCAATCCACTGCTGCCCCAGAAACATGTGGCCCTATGCAGGAGAGATCGTCTTCTCACCACTGATCTGATTCTGGACTAAAGACTCCCATATGTGATTAAGTTCGGGGGGATTGATAACATGCACAGAGGTCCATGTTAGGCTTCCCTCACATCTTGGTTGGAGCCTCGTTATAAATGCAGGATATGACATCCACTGCACAACAAAGGCCCGATCCCAGTCAGAGCAGTCCGTCAGGTACCATTGGTTTCCATGTAATGAAGCAGATGAACGGAAATGAAATGCCAATGTGAACAGGGCTTTACCCCTCACCTGCTGTCATGTCCAGTTACACAAGGAAAGCAGGATCTAGATCCTCTTCCTCGGCGCTGGCCAGCTGAAGGAATGGGGAGGGTTGCTTCAACCTAGAATATCGCAGGTCATATAGCAGCTAGAGATATGAGCCAGGTCTTGTTTTAGTGCTAAGAACCTAAACTAGGCCATAATATTCACCATAAAACAGGAGACACAACCTTTAGAAACCAGGTTGGGAGTGAGAATTGTAGATTGGTCCATATCTCTAGCTGCTATACAGACGGAGAAAATGACTGGCACATATTGGATCCAGTACAAATTCAATACCGGTATCAGCCTCCTGCTAATGATACTGGTTAGGCTGGTGGTTTATCGGCCAAGTGGCCACATTACTCCCCAGATAGGCTGAAATCCACCATACTCTTAGCTTCTTTAATTTTGATTCGTAGAGATGCAGCCCAGACTCTGTGATGTCCCACATGAATCACTGCAAACAACATGAAAGTCCTGGAGAAAACAGCTGTAGTCTACAGGAGAACCTTGACTTAGCAAGCTCAGGGCCACTCTAGTCACAGGGATGCCTCAAACTAGACTGTAATCTGAAGGGGGTGAATAATTCTGCAATCAGTGTGTACAACAACTGTAAGAAACGTCAGAGATACTCACAGAACCCCTTGGATCTCCTGGTCACCCCTTCAAGATGGTCTTGTAGCCTTCATATTGACCATGTTTGGACACTACCTTCATCTCAATGGCCTCTTTCTTCTCTGGGGACCAGAGTCCTCCACTCCATGACACATGAAGCAGACCGTGGACTGTCCCCCGTATTTTAATCTGACTGAATGTCCGATAATGAAATTACAGAGGTGACACGTACATGAAGCCTAGGATTGTAAAGGGGGTCACAGCCTCTCCAGTCTCAGCCTCCACACCCGGGCCCCTCACATTGTAAACAGATTTTCAGGGTGCCGCATTTTCTGTTTCAGGGGAATTCTTTTAATTCTACTATAAACTTACGTAGACTCTCTAAAACGATCATGCTCTCTGGGGCTTCATGTATTTATATCAGTTAACACGCAGAAATAAATTTCCATTACGGGGGCATAGCTGTGGGGGTGGTCTCCTCTGGGTGAGTACACAGGTCAGTGTACATAGTGTTTAAAGGAACCAAAAATTTGTCATAGTCTGATTAGGGTAAATATACAGTGGTGGTCTGGAGATCTGCTCTTCTCATAGAGGTGATCTTCATAGAGGTAGTTTTCTACCAGATGTGATCTTCTGGAGAGGTGGTCTTCTCACAGAGGTGATCTTCATAGAGGTAGTTTTCTACCAGATGTGATCTTCTGGAGAGGTGGTCTTCTCACAGAGGTGATCTTCATAGAGGTAGTTTTCTACCAGATGTGGATCTTCTGGAGAGGTGGTCTTCTCACAGAGGTGATGTCCTTAGATGTAGTTCTCTACCAGATGTGATCTTCTGGAGAGGTGGTCTTCTCACAGAGGTGATCTTCATAGAGGTAGTTTTCTACCAGATGTGATCTTCTGGAGAGGTGGTCTTCTCACAGAGGTGATGTCCTTAGATGTACTTCTCTACCAGACGTGGTCTTCTCACAGAGGTGATCTTCATAGATGTACTTCTCTACCAGATGTGATCTTCTGGAGAGGTGGTCTTCTCACAGATGTGATCTTCTGGAGAGGTGGTCTTCTCACAGAGGTGATCTTCATAGAGGTAGTTTTCTACCAGATGTGGACTTCTGGAGAGGTGGTCTTCTCACAGAGGTGATGTCCTTAGATGTACTTCTCTACCAGACGTGGTCTTCTCACAGAGGTGATCTTCATAGATGTACTTCTCTACCAGATGTGATCTTCTGGAGAGGTGGTCTTCTCACAGAGGTGATCTTCATAGAGGTAGTTTTCTACCAGATGTGGCCTTCTGGAGAGGTGGTCTTCTCACAGAGGTGATGTCCTTAGATGTACTTCTCTACCAGATGTGGCCTTCTGGAGAGGTGGTCTTCTCACAGAGGTGATGTCCTTAGATGTACTTCTCTACCAGATGTGGACTTCTGGAGAGGTAATCTTCTCACAGAGGTGATCTTCTGAAGAGGTTTATCTTCATAGATGTAGTTCTCAACCAGATGTGGTCTTCTGGGGAGGTGATCTTCTGAAGTGGTGATCCTGTGGAGAGGTGAGCTTCAGATAGGTAGTTTTCATCTTCTGGAGAGGACGTCTCCTCCCAGATGTGATCTTCTAGAGAGGTGACATTTTAACAGATAGAATATCAGGAGAGGTGGTCTTCTCAAAGACAAGATATTCAGGTGAGATGGCCTTCTCACAGAGGTGATCTAGACAGGTGGTTATCTGGAAAGGTGGGCTTCTCACAGAGGTTATCCTCTAGAGAGGCGAGTTTTAGAGATGTAGTTTTTATCTTTTGGAGAGGTGACATTTTCACATATGTGCTATCTGGAGAGGGGGTCCTCTCACAGACAGGATATTTAGGTGAGGTGATATTTTCACAGAGGTGATCCTGTTGATAGTCTCACAGATGTGATATTCTAGAGAGATTGTCTTCTGACAGACATTATATTTTGGTGAGGTGATCTTCTGGAGAGGTGGTTTTCTCATTAACATGGTATTCTGTTGAGGTGGTCTTCTCACAGAGGTGATCTTCTAGAGTGGTGGTCTGGAAAGGTGGTCCTCTCAAAGAGTTAGTACTACTAACCCCTATTTCTATGCACAAGGGGTGTGGAGATCCAATGATGTGACATGATGATTACAGAAGCCACGTGTGGTGAGGGCCCTGGTGTAATAGGTCACACACACCGCTGCGGCGACATTAAAACTGTAATAATAAGCAGCGTCACCAGAGGAGATCATACAAGATGATCCTGCTTATTACTGCCTCTAACCTCACATCAAGCTCTTCTACTAATACGTATTAGGACCAGGTTCTTCGCAATAGTGAGGAAAGTGAAAGAAATGAAATCCCAGGTCGATACCATGAAGCATGGGTGACTTAAGGATTGGATCTAATTCTGTCCTATTATTCAATGTGTGCGAATAAGTTATGAATTAGATGTCAGCAGATACCACCAAAATCCACCCACAGTGGAAGGGGCTTCCAAATAACTAGAGATGAGCGAACTTCTATTTTTAGTTCGGTGTCCAAAGTTCGGGTTGGGGTTATCGTAGCATCCTGTTATGGATTCCGCTACCGTGGACCATAACGGCATTTGGGATCCATAAGGGGCTGCTTCATTGAACCCGAACCTTGGACAACCCTAAGGACCTGGGGTGACATCACCGTCATGTGATCAGTGCAGGGGACGTGGCTCGTGGATCACCTCTTATCCAATCAAGTGCTGAGCCACGCCCCCTGCACTGATCACATGACGATGACGTCACCCCAGGTCCTTAGGGTTGTCCACGGTTTTGGTTCAATGAGGCATCCCCTTATGGATTCCAAATGCCCTTATGGTCCGCGGTAGCGGAATCCATCACGGGATGCTACGATAACCCGAACCCGAACTTTGGACGCTGAACTAAAAATAGAAGTTCGCTCATCTCTACAAATAAGCACTGTTCTCTTCTTCTGGGGGTAAAACTAACTGGCATATGCTGGATTTCACCATTTCATACATAGATAGATGACAAGCTATAGGGTCCATATTATATACCTTCCACAGAATATAGCATCATCCATAGTGTCCATATAATAACATCATAGAGCTTATAGAACACGTGCCTACATATGCAGCATGGGGGAAAATATATTTTATTCTGGATGTTCATGGGATTGATATTACCTCCACCACTCGGGGCCCGGATCTGTATACAGGTGGTTCTGGCCTGCGGTCTGTACACAGGACCTACCATTCTGGACTGGAAATGGTGTTATCTGATGCAGTTGTCTTAGGGCGTGTCTCTCCAATCACCACCATACAATGTTCCTCACCATGGATGCACAAAGCTCATGTATGGGAGGTTTGGACTCAACACTGCTGTTCCATTGGAGAAATAAATGTTATCCATCGTGAAGATTTGATTTCGTGAAGATTTGATTTCACGTCTCTATCGATCAGACACAGTTTGGTTTAGTCTACAGCACACCACCATGCAGGTGGATAAGAAGTTCTTCCTTGGTGCAGGAGAGAAGTCGTCTCTGCAGAACAAAACATGAAAGACTGTTTATTCCGTCTATGTCAGTGCTCAATAAACCTGAAGGCAGACTGGCCCACTTCTACACCCAGGTCAACGGATTCTCAGCTCTCCATGGTCACCTACAGGACTGTTGAGAATCGGTGACCGGGTCCACCAGTTCTCTTAGTAGGCAAACTTTTAGATGGAGGACCTGCACCTAGGAGGGATTTATGGCATATTCTGTGGTTAACCCTGCACTGGTGATCGTTCCATCATGGCCTCGCAGAGTCTGGTTCCTCCTGTTATCAACTTTCTTCAGAAGTTTGGACACCTGCTGTTCTAGAAGATGTTCCAACATCTCCATCCTTCCAGATAACTTATTTTATGCATTTATATAGCGCTTTCATATTCCACAACGATGCACACAGATTGGCACCACTCCATCCCTGTAAGATAAAAGCTGCCAGAAAATGCAGCTGTGCTAGAAGCCAACTTCTGAGGGAGGAGAGGAGAAGCTCTAAACCTCTGCAAAAGGTTGAGGACCATTAAAGGGACAGTTCATGAGTAAGGACCGTAATGTTTCTTAGGGTCTGAAACGCGTTGTTTGTTGAGTCTATTCCTGTATCTGAAGATTTTAACCTGATGGAATAAATTTGCAACTTTTAAGAAGCTGGATTTTCCTGTTTTCTCATTAAAGGGACAGTGTATTGACAAGAAAGCCACTTGGGAAGATTGGGTTGTTTGGTGGAGTAAGAGACTCAGAGGGGACGGTTACCATTTCTACCCCCTATACACAGCCTTTAAGAGCATCTACGCTGTGGTATATCTGAGAATTATGCCCATTACGTGTACTGTGACACCCATCATCCACTCAGTAAAAAAGACTATATTTTGCTTTAACCAAGCAAGCCTGGTCATTTGTCTGCATATCTGACCCAGTCCCCGTTTTCCTGCCTGGCACCCCAGCCACCACTAGACAAAAGCCTCCAAATCCTGGGTGTGCCCTGAGAGGAACAAAGAGCGCACCCCTCCCGATACTGCAGCCTAGTGGATAGGTCAAGTAGGATCGGCCACCATGAGGACTATGACCACCTCATCGTCACCACTGCCACTCCCATCCTCTCTGCCAGCAAGAACGCCTCCCCCTGCAAGCTGCACTCGCTGCAAATGCACATAAAATTGTAGGCCCCTCGGAGATCTAACTTTGTGCACACCCAGGCTCTATGAAGTCTTAATCCAGAGGCAGAAGAGATCTATTCTTCACAGTAATCTCACTCAGACTTGGGATCCCAGGCCTAGGGTTGCTTGGAACTTAACAAAGAAGAATCCTGCTCAAGGTGGAGAAAAGGACTTTCTGATGAACCCTCTTTGGAGATACTGGGGAACATGCAGTGGCTGGACTGGATACACAGGGGCCAGGACATGAGAGGCGCATCTTGTTCCCCTACGCATAATTTGTTCAGAGTCCCAGTCTGTAACAGGGGAATGGAGATGGATCAGGGTAATACCAACAAGAGAGAACTAATGGAGACGGACAGCACAATTTTGGAGGACCATGTGAATGGTGACATAATGTATAGATTCTGGAAATGGTAATCGGGAATTGTAACAGATCTCCTGGCACCCCGTCTGGGTACCTCAGTTGATGGATGCTCCTAATGCTTCCCGAGGACTTCAAGCACTCCACGACATCATAACCACCAGAGACCCCACGAACCGCTGCAGCTTGGTTGGGGTCTCGCCGTACTCCACCCACCCTGGACCCAGGGCCGGACTCCAGCTTCCAATGGGTGAACCTCTCCTTAGTCCAGAGAGCGAAACAGAAACAGCTCTCACAAGAGCGAGGGAATATACTCTGGAGAGTATAATGATTATAGCAATCCCCAGAGTGTAGTTCTCCAATCCCCCAAACATGAGCCCAGACTTCAAGAAGGGTAGAACAGGACACTTTAATGACAGCCGGCACTCACAATTTATACAGATCCACAGGCCAGGGGCACACCCCCTCTGCCTGGGATACAGTAAACTAAGACAATGGACTAACTCACTATACATACACAGTTTAGGTGGTCGAACATCATAACTTAATCAAACATGGACAGTATGTAAACAGACATCCCCTCCCCAGTGTCTTAATGAATGAATAGGAAGAGAGGAGACACATGTGATGGGATTATCTCCTGAGTGTATCATGGGGTGATCTCCTCCTCTACCCCGGAGTCGGCTACTCCTAGAGTCAGCTCTCTTAATCCCATCACTAACACAATAGAACAAAGGGACAAATAAACTAACACATTCATTGGGAGTCTCAGAGCAGAGTTAACCCTTTTTGTGTTGCTGGGTTCACCCCTGCACTTTTAATGTGCAATAGGAAAGATGTGGCCTGTAACTCCACATATAAATCAGGGTTCATAGTTCCTTGTAACCCCAAGAGGTCTGATGGGGTCTCCATGGTTCTGGGTGCATAGTCCATAGGAAGGAGGCTAGCCCTCAGGCTTCTCCAGCAGCCCCAGTGACGGTTCAGTCCGTCACAGGAATCCATTCACAGGCGACACCACCAAGTACTTCACCTACTGCCAAGCAAAAGTCCTGGAAGGCCTGTTTGCTAAACTAAATAACACCACGTCACAGGAAAACCAGAGATGTAAACTTTGGAGAGAGCTTGTTCTCACTCAGAGTCATGTCTCTAATTGACACAAGGCTCTAGAGTTTTCCTCTTTGAGAGGACAGGTTGCCCTTGACATCACAATACATGCATAGATCACTGTGGTGTCTATGTTGACGCTCCTCCTCAGTCAGACTCTGTCCAGCTGCACAGGTTCCGGAGTAGTAGAGAAGTTAAGTAAGGAGGGAACATGGGGTCTCCTAAAAGAAGCTGCTAATCTAGGAGCCCTCTTCTCATGTGGTTTCCCTGAGGTGTTCTCTGAAGAGAAGATCTATGCGGGTAGCTTGTGAGATTAGATCATCCAAGGTTGTTGGCATATCCCGACCTGCAAGTTCATTTTTGATACAGTCAGACCCACATGTGAAGCTGACCCCAGAGCCTCACTGTTCCATGCAAGCTCAGAAGCGAGCTGTATAGGAACTGTATGGGATGTTATGACCCACAGTGAGGTTACCCTGGCAGAGGTATGGCAGCGAAGTTATAAGAGGTACCTGCATTCCCAGATGGGAGTAGCCTAAGCTAAAGCTTCTCCGTACAGGAGGGAAACCAGGAAGGCAACCTTGGACCTTCCGTTAGGGAACTGATGGCTCTGCAATTCAAAGTGTACATGCACTGATTTTTAAAAAGCATGACAGGACTTGGGGTCTCCTTCACAGTGTAGAGGCAGAAGGAAATGCAGACTTGATCTGCTAGGATCTGGAGCTAGCAGAGATTGAGGTGCGGGTGCTGCGGCTTAGTAAAGGTGGTGCAGATGTGGAGACCGCTAAGGAATCCAGGCGAGTGGATATTGCATTCAAACATTGCAGTCCTTGCTCTTGGCGACCACATTGATTAGTCAACTCAATATATATCTCTTAGAGAAACCTAACTTGGGTGGTCCAGCAGGATTCATGGCTTAAGAAAACTGTTGTGGAGTGGATGTGGACCACATAGATTTGACTCCTACTCCTTCATCCTTTAAGCCCTATACAGTTATCTGGACTCTGCTGCAGGGAAAACACGGCCCACAACCTCTTAAAGTCATCTCTGGGAGGTTGCTGACCCATGGGATTAAGAGACACCAGTTTGGAGCACCAAGGTATCAGGAAAAACTATAGTCAGGGACAGATTCAGGTGAGAGTGGATAGAGTTTGTGCAATCCAAGATCAAGGTGGGCAGCTCAGGCTCAGATTGGAGATCAGGCAGAGGACGGGTCTGGCATGGAAAGATCAAATCCAGGAAACAGGCAGAAGTCAGTACATGGACAGACAAAGGAATAAACAGCACACCATTTCAGGAACCTAAGGAACTAGAACCTATCGCTCAGACACTTTTCCACAGGGGAAGGTGCCTTATGTAACCCATTGAGTTGTCAAGATTAGAGTGCATGTGATGGCCATTTAAGAGCCAGAGCGAGTGAGCACGCCCTATGGGTGCAGCTGAAGCAAGCCTCAGCCTGCAGGGCTGAATCCAGTGGGCTTAACTACCGCACACCCAACCTTTATGGTGCAGGGTAAGTGCATGGCTGTGCTGCCAGATGGCAGAAAGGTGACAATAGCGCTAGAATAACCGCAGAGCTTGTACTTGACGTGGCGGCACTCTTCACACAGGAGTCCAGGACTTCCTACAATTTGTGGTGCCATGTCCTGTGCCCCCTCACTCAGGTCCTTATAACTAAATTCAGGTTATTTCCTGCTTTGTAACATTAAGGCTTCTTTCATCAGAGAAGTGCATAGAAGACGCCCCAGCAGTGAAATGTCCCCGCACGCTGCTCATCCAACCACTTCCACATTCTGCTCAGGAAAATGATCTCTGAATGTAGCTCATCACATCTTCCTCTTTTCTGCCGTGTTCGAGTCATGGAGATGTGGTTTCCACTGTCATTTCACTGGTGTTGGGGTCATTGTGATGACAACAAACTCCTCCGTCTACACCTGACCTTTACAAAGATGTCCCTCAAAGTTAGGACCAATAAGCAGCACAGACGGGAATAAACCTCTGCGATCTGTCCCAGTCTCCACAAATTATCGACTCCTTCTCTGCTTTCAAGGTGCTGACAATTATAGCAGGTATTACGTATAAGTGCTGAGAACTACGCTCTATACATAGACACTTCCGTCTGATTACTGGTGTCCACCAACAGGTTTGACTTTGGGATAAACCTAAGGGCATTATCCTGGTGGTCCCTTGGACGTTATCTTGGTGGTCCCTTGGTTTTCACCCTTTAACCCCTATAGAGGTATCTGGACTTGACTGCAGGGGAAGCACCAGGTTGCTGTCTCCTGGAGTGGTCTCTGTGTAGTTAACAGCTGACCCACAGGGATCAGACACCAGGGCGGAGCACACAGGCTTCGGACAGAATTGTAGTCAGGGACTTTTCCCGCATCAGCTTTCACACCTAGGAATCTTCTGTAGGTCCCTTTGCAACATATTTTGTGCTGAGTTTTCCCTGTAAATTCCACAGAATTGCTGACAAGTCAGTGTCATTGGGGACGCTCCGACCTAAGAAACTTAATTCATGATAAAAAAAATTAAAATATTTTTTATGTATTTTTACCCTTTTGTTGTGTGAATTTGGCTCCCTCTCATCTCTGCTGCCTCCATAATCTGGACTGTCCTCCCATCAGATCTACAGCACAGAGTCCTTCCCCACTTGTCCTATCAGCCCCATCCATGCGATGGTCACACTCGTCCCATTACATCTAGAAGGGAAAATCCTCGGCCCAACCGATCAGACTTCATAGCCAAAAAGATTTTGTCCTTTGTGTCCAGGGGGTTCACCCATTTCCTCCCCTCACTTCCCACAAACCTGTTTCTGGCTGTAAGGCAACTGGCAACAGCAGGAGCCCTTCCCCATGGCACGGTTACCATAGGACCTCGGTCACATTCAGCTATGTTTTTGACTTTTATTTTTTGATTCAAGGTTTCC
Organism: Bufotes viridis; assembly: GCA_033119425.1. Lineage (NCBI taxonomy): Eukaryota > Metazoa > Chordata > Amphibia > Anura > Bufonidae > Bufotes > Bufotes viridis. The sequence goes on along the minus strand of CM065589.1, from coordinate 624,233,670 downwards.
TGTTACTTTACCGATTTGTTATTTTATCTGTGATGTAAAGCTGTTGAGAAGACGACTGCACGTACAATAAGGAAGGACACGAGAGCCGAGCGGCTGTGCACACAACGGATTTATTGCGATGGTGGGGGCTCCACATGCAGCCTCTACACAGCACAGTGAGAGCAGAGAGGATGACCATGGTCACACAGACAGCAGCCAGACTTATGGTCACTTTCAGTTCATCGCACAGACCCACTCACCAGATGAAGCCCCAGCAGGACAGAAGTGTCTTCTTCATAACCCCCAACCAAGCAAACGTGCTCAGATTACACAGCAATTACAGCATAGCAGAGCATACCGTCCTACATCACAATGCGCAGTACCGACGAGACACTGCCCCGAGCCACATGTTAGAGATACAGGCGCCATCACAGCAGAGCGTACCGTCCTACAACACAATGCACAGTACCGACGAGACACTGCCCCGAGCCACATGTTAGAGATACAGGCGCCATCATAGCAGAGCGTACCGCCCTACAACACAATGCACAGTACCGACGAGGCACTGCCCCGAGCCACATGTTAGAGATACAGGCGCCATCACAGCAGAGCGTACCGTCCTACAACACAATGCACAGTACCGACGAGGCACTGCCCCGAGCCACATGTTAGAGATACAGGCGCCATCATAGCAGAGCATACCGTCCTACAACACAATGCGCAGTACCGACGAGACACTGCCCCGAGCCACATGTTAGAGATACAGGCGCCATCACAGCAGAGCGTACCGTCCTACAACACAATGCACAGTATCGATGAGGCACTGCCCCGAGCCACATGTTAGAGATACAGGCGCCATCATAGCAGAGCGTACCGCCCTACAACACAATGCACAGTACCGACGAGGCACTGCCCCGAGCCACATGTTAGAGATACAGGCGCCATCATAGCAGAGCGTACCGTCCTACAACACAATGCGCAGTACCGACGAGACACTGCCCCGAGCCACATGTTAGAGATACAGGCGCCATCATAGCAGAGCGTACCGTCCTACAACACAATGCACAGTACCGACGAGACACTGCCCCGAGCCACATGTTAGAGATACAGGCGCCATCATAGCAGAGCGTACCGTCCTACAACACAATGCACAGTACCGACGAGGCACTGCCCCGAGCCACATGTTAGAGATACAGGCGCCATCATAGCAGAGCGTACCGTCCTACAACACAATGCACAGTACCGATGAGGCACTGCCCCGAGCCACATGTTAGAGATACAGGCGCCATCATAGCAGAGCGTACCGTCCTACAACACAATGCACAGTACCGACGAGGCACTGCCCCGAGCCACATGTTAGAGATACGGGCGCCATCATAGCAGAGCGTACCGTCCTACAACACAATGCACAGTACCGATGAGGCACTGCCCCCAGCCACATGTTAGAGATACAGGTGCCATCATAGCAGAGCGTACCGTCCTACAACACAATGCACAGTACCGACGAGGCACTGCCCCGAGCCACATGTTAGAGATACAGGCACCATAATAGCAGAGCGTGCCGTCCTACAACACAATGCACAGTACCGACGAGACACTGCCCCGAGCCACATGTTAGAGATACAGGCGCCATCATAGCAGAGCGTACCGTCCTACAACACAATGCACAGTACCGACGAGGCACTGCCCCCAGCCACATGTTAGAGATACAGGCGCCATCATAGCAGAGCGTACCGTCCTACAACACAATGCACAGTACCGACGAGGCACTGCCCCCAGCCACATGTTAAAGATACAGGCGCCATCATAGCAGAGCGTACCGTCCTACAACACAATGCACAGTACCGATGAGGCACTGCCCCGAGCCACATGTTAGAGATACAGGCACCATAATAGCAGAGCGTGCCGTCCTACAACACAATGCACAGTACCGACGAGACACTGCCCCGGGCCACATGTTAGAGATACAGGCGCCATCATAGCAGAGCGTACCGTCCTACAACACCATGCACAGTACCGATGAGTCACTGCCCCGAGCCACATGTTAGAGATACAGGTGCCATCATAGCAGAGCGTACCGTCCTACAACACAATGCACAGTATCGATGAGGCACTGCCCCGAGCCACATGTTAGAGATACAGGCGCCATCATAGCAGAGCGTACCGCCCTACAACACAATGCACAGTACCGACGAGGCACTGCCCCCAGCCACATGTTAGAGATACAGGCGCCATCATAGCAGAGCGTACCGTCCTACAACACAATGCACAGTACCGACGAGGCACTGCCCCCAGCCACATGTTAAAGATACAGGCGCCATCATAGCAGAGCGTACCGTCCTACAACACAATGCACAGTACCGACGAGACACTGCCCCGAGCCACATGTTAGAGATACAGGCGCCATCATAGCAGAGCGTACCGTCCGACAACACAATGCACAGTACCGATGAGGCACTGCCCCGAGCCACATATTAAAGATACGGGCGCCATCATAGCAGAGCGTACCGTCCTACAACACAATGCACAGTACCGACGAGCCACTGCCCCGAGCCACATGTTAGAGATACAGGCGCCATCATAGCAGAGCGTACCATCCTACAACACAATGCACAGTACCGACGAGGCACTGCCCCTAGCCACATATTAGAGATACAGGCGCCATCACAGCAGAGCGTACCGTCCTACAACACAATGCACAGTACCGACGAGGCACTGCCCCGAGCCACATGTTAGAGATACAGGCGCCATCATAGCAGAGTGTACCGTCCTACAACACAATGCACAGTACCGATGAGGCACTGCCCCGAGCCACATGTTAGAGATACAGGCGCCATCATTTCCAGTGTCAATAAATGACTTATTTTACTGAAATGTTCTGGAGAGCACAGCATTGACCCTGCCCTGTTATAGAAGATGATCACCAGTGAAATTCCTGAAAATAAATCAATATGGTTGAAACTATAATGGGCAAATCTAAATTATTTGGGGTGGAATGGGATTATACGAGCAGGAGAGGACTGAGGACTGGAGGAGCCACTGTGAGAAGCCAGCAGTAAAGGTCTAGGTTTACTGCTCAGCAGGCTTCTGGGACAAGTATCGATTTAAAGGGAGTCTGTCAGCAGTTCTGACCGTACTAAACTGCTGACAGAACTAGGAAGGAGCTGGGGAGTGAAGAACAAACACCTGTTGTGGTACTTTTATCATCAGGATAAAAATTAGTATTAAGAGTATTTTTCTGGTAATTACATTCAAGTGCCCAGGAGGCGGAGCTTCACTGTGAAGTGCTCCCGGACTCTCAGCTGCTTCATGGCCCTTCCCCTTTGTCCGAGTGACAGCTGTAGTGTTTTCCTGGTTGGATGCTACAGATGTCACTCAGAGGAGAGGGGCTATAGGAGCACTTCTCCGTGACGCACCGCCTCAGGTTTCACACAATGTATGTTTGTCCTGCTCTTCCCAGTGCTGTCAGCCGTTTAACAAGTTAACACCCCTGACAGAATAATATTATTATGATAAGATTACTAGACCCCCTTCAGCTACTGGACAGCATCCTGGGAAGCAGACTGGTCATTTCTATACATAATTTAGAGAATCCTCTAAAGCTGCTGGAGAGCACCCCCAAAAGTAGCTTCATCATCTCTGTACCTAGACCAATAGACTCCATGAATCTCCTTGACCGTAACGCGAGGAGAAGACCCATCATTACTGTACATAGACCAGTAGACCCCATGAATCTCCTGGACAGTAACCCCAGTAGACCCATCATCTCTGTACCTAGTCCAGTAGACCTCATGAAGCTGCCGGACAGTAACCCAGGAAGTAGACCCATCATCTATGTACATAGACCAGTAGACCCCAAGAAAATTCTTGACAGTAACCCGAGGAGTAGACCCATCATTACTGTACATAGACCAGTAGACCCCAAGAAAATTCTGGACAGTAACCCGAGGAGTAGACCCATCATTACAGTATATAGACCAGTAGACCCCATGAATCTCCTGAACAGTAACCCCAAAAGTAGACCCATCATTACTGTACATAGACCAGTAGACCCTCTCTTGGACAGTAACCTGAGGAGTAGACTCATCATCTCTGTACATAGACCAGTAGACCCCAAGAAAATGCTGGACAGTAACCCGAGGAGTACATAAAGTAGACCCCATGAAGCTTCTGGACAGTAACTCGAGGAGTAGACCCATCATTACTGTAGATAGACCAGTAGACCCCATAAAGCTGCTGGACAATAACCCAAGGAGTAGACTCTGTATATAGACCAGTAGGCCCCAAGAAAAGGCTGGACAGTAACCCGAGGAGTAGAATCACCCATTATTACTGTACATAGTCCAGTAGACCCAATGAAGCTGCCGGATAGTATCCCTAGAAGTAGACCCATCATTACTGTACATAGTCCAGTAGGCCCCATGAAGCTGCCGGATAGTAACCCGGGAAGTAGACCCATCATTACTGTACATAGTCCAGTAGGCCCCATGAAGCTGCCGGATAGTAACCCGGGAAGTAGACCCATCATCTCTGTACCTAGACCAATAGACCCCATGAAGCTGCTGGACCGTAACCCGAGGAGTAGACCCATCATTACTGTACATAGTCCAGTAGACCCCATGAAGCTGCTGGACCGTAACCCGAGGAGTAGACCCATCATTACTGTACATAGTCCAGTAGACCCCATGAAGCTGCCGGACAGTAACCCGGGAAGAAGACTCATCATTCCTCTACAATTGTAAACTGGTTGTCAGGCATAAAAGACTTTCAAAAGGAAAAACAAAAGTGCATTAAGACAATGCTAAAGAGGATCAGCTTTAAAAATATCTTAAAATGTTCTGTATTTCTTTAAAACTATGAATAGTGTTATCAATGTTGCAAGTCTATATTTAGCACAATTCAAGTGAAATCCTACGGCTTCCTACAAAAATATCCTCCCGAGAGCGCCAAATCATACAATAACCTCACTATGGAAAGATAGAGAAGGAGCACTTGTCAGTCACACGTCAATCATCAAGGTCCTATGATGAAGACATTTATCTAACAGAGAGCAAAGTGTCCTGCCGAGAGCGCCACATCATAACGTTACCTCACTATGGAAATATGGAGAGCAGTGGGAGCACTTGTCAGTCACACATCAATCATCAGTGTCTTACGATGAAGACATTTATCTAACAGAGAGCAAAGTGTCCTCCCGAGAGCGCCACATCATAACGTTACCTCACTATGGAAATATGGAGAGCAGTGGGAGCACTTGTCAGTCACACATCAATCATCAGTGTCTTACGATGAAGACATTTATCATATACAGAAACAAGTGTCCTCCCGAGAGCGCCACATCATAACGTTACCTCACTATGGAAATATGGAGAGCAGTGGGAGCACTTGTCAGTCACACATCAATCATCAGTGTCTTACGATGAAGACATTTATCTAACAGAGAGCAAAGTGTCCTCCCGAGAGCGCCACATCATACCGTAATCTCACTATGGAAATATGGAGAGCAGTGGGAGCACTTGTCAGTCACACGTCAATCATCAGTGTCTTACGATGAAGACATTTATCATATACAGAAACAAGAGTCCTCCCGAGAGCGCCACATCATACCGTTACCTCACTATGGAAATATGGAGAGCAGTGGGAGCACTTGTCAGTCACACATCAATCATCAGTGTCTTACGATGAAGACATTTATCTAACAGAGAGCAAAGTGTCCTCCCGAGAGCGCCACATCATACCGTAATCTCACTATGGAAATATGGAGAGCAGTGGGAGCACTTGTCAGTCACACATCAATTATCAGTGTCTTACGATGAAGACATTTATCATATACAGAAACAAGAGTCCTCCCGAGAGCGCCACATCATACCGTTACCTCACTATGGAAATATGGAGGAGAGCAGTGGGAGCACTTGTCAGTCACACATCAATCATCAGTGTCTTATGATGAAGACATTTATCTAACAGAGAGCAAAGTGTCCTCCCGAGAGCGCCACATCATACCGTAATCTCACTATGGAAATATGGAGAGCAGTGGGAGCACTTGTCAGTCACACATCAATTATCAGTGTCTTATGATGAAGACATTTATCATATACAGAAACAAGTGTCCTCCCGAGAGCGCCACATCATACCGTTACCTCACTATGGAAATATGGAGGAGAGCAGTGGGAGCACTTGTCAGTCACACATCAATCATCAGTGTCTTATGATGAAGACATTTATCATATACAGAAACAAGTGTCCTCCCGAGAGCGCCACATCATACCGTTACCTCACTATGGAAATATGGAGAGCAGTGGGCGCACTTGTCAGTCACACATCAATCATCAGTGTCTTACGATGAAGACATTTATCATATACAGAAACAAGTGTCCTGCTGAGAGCGCCACATCATAACGTTACCTCACTATGGAAATATGGAGAGCAGTGGGAGCACTTGTCAGTCACACATCAATTATCAGTGTCTTATGATGAAGACATTTATCATATACAGAAACAAGTGTCCTCCCGAGAGCGCCACATCATACCGTAATCTCACTATGGAAATATGGAGAGCAGTGGGAGCACTTGTCAGTCACACGTCAATCATCAAGGTCCTAAGACATTTACCTCACTATGGAAATATGGAGGATGGCAGGAGCACTTGTCAGTCACACGTCAATCATCAGTTTCCTATGGCGAAGAGATTTGTCATACACAAAACCACACATCCTGGCGAGAGCGCCACATCATAACATAAATCCACTATGAAAATATCGAAAAAGGCAGGAGCACTTATTCCTCTTGTCCATTATGCGTTGTGATCTCTCCCTGACTGATAAATGATAGCATCTGTCATAGAGAATTTGATATACAACTACTTTACAGCAGCACAGATGGTAGGGGTTACCCTGGTACATCTGGGTATTGGCAGGATAATGTCAGCCCTGGCCCTTGCTCCTGGAAGGGTTAGGGCCATGGCCTGTAGTGTCTGGAGATGGTGGCTCTCCTTGGCTCAGCAGTGAGTAAAGTGCACGTTCCAGTACAGTGTAGACCCTCATTGTAGACAGCACGCGTCCTTCTCCTCTGCCTCCTTCAGAGAGTCCTCATCTCCCTGTGCAGTAAACGTATCTTGGTCTTGAAGTTGATCTCGCAGTTCCATAAGTAAATCGCGACTCTCGCTTAAAGGGAGATTACTCAAGTAATATTGAGGGGCGAACTCCAGCAACCTGCAAGAAGAAACGGAGCAGAGATGAGGCAGGGTGGACGTGTAGGAGCTCATGTGTCATCTCCACCGTCCTCCCTCCGCATCCTGTCAGTGGTTAGATTACAATGTGGCCGCTACCTGAAGGATCTGCGAGTGCACTCAATGGAGCGGCCCCTTAGAGGTGCAACAAATGACAGAAAATGCTGCAAATTGTGGTTCAAATCTACATTGATCAGAGCAGGACTTTTTTTTTGACTTTTGGGCCAGTGCCTTTCCGTAGAATTGGCCAAATTCACTCCGATCTGCGGAAAGGTATCAGATCGGATCTCCAGCCTTATACTCCAGTCTCAGAAGCAGGAGCAAAACGTGTCAAATATTTACTAAGAGGAGCACACCCTAATCTTTGTGGGTCCTGCCCGATCCCACCTAACCTCCCAGACGTTGGCACACTCCATATTAGTGCAACTATTTGCAACTTTTTTTTTTTAAACTACTCTCTCAACAATGTTTTAAGGGGTGGGGCTTATCAGAGGGGAGTGGCTTCCTGACATTTACTATAAATAAAGCTGGGTCAGATTTGTGGTTCTGTCACGTGGACACCACAAGATGCAGCACGTTTGGTAAGCTTGGCGCATCTTAGTCACGACTGCTGGTTTAATAATTTTCCGTGTAGATGGCGTGATTCCTTGCACGTCTCCCGCTTTGTTCATTTAATTTATTCACTGCCAACTGTCACGTAAAATGTCAAAATGATGCAAAACTGACTAAAAACATAGGGAAAAATGGAGCAAATGACTCCATTTTTAATAAGTGCCGGCCAATACGACCCTGGGAGGTGTACAACGGCGTCCCATCATCCAGGACAGAAGTCTGAGACCACTATGGTACAGGGCGGAGGAGAAGCGGACGGGGAGCGGGACACCGCCAGAGGGTTAGATTTCAGAGGAGCTCACATCTCGGGGAGGATTTCCGTGGCTACGCTGATGCAGTTGTCCTGGGAGATGCTGAAGTCATGGTACAAGACCCAGGTGGGCAGAGGCGTCCGGCCGTCGTACACGGAGGACGGGTGCAGGTGGGCTACGTGCTTGTGAGTCAGCATCACATAATTTCCTTGTCCGTCCACGTCCCGGGCCACCTGGTGGAATTACAAGGGGTTAATGAGGGGGTCCACTCGGCCTTGTTACATGAGGTCCTAGGTCTCATCATCTCACCTTGAGGAATCCTCCAGATAGCAGAGCCCGGGTGACGTTCAGGATACACTCCTCATCGGGAAACATGGGGGCAGAGACCGGCAGCTCAATTCTCTGCATGATGTCCAGGAGCTCTGCGCGCAGCACGTCAGCCTGGTGCAAGGAGCGCGGGCACAGCGCCGCATCACAGCACCAAGCGTCCCCGTCTAGGAGAGCAAGCGGAGGAGCATTCCAGTATATGTCAGGAGGAAACAGAAGATGGGAACCATAAGCAATGAGGAATACTCACGCTCCTTATAGTGGTTGTAGATGTGGATAAGGGTCATGTGATCCCCCTCAGGGCGCTGCAGAGCACGGCGAGAACTCAGCACAGGAGCGCTATGTGGAGGGGGCAGAAAACAGCAGGGGGCAACTGGGGCAGAAGGAGACAAAAGGTGGGAGAAGGGTGAAAACTACAGAACCTCTCATGATAACCCCCATTCTCCACATAAGAAGACATGACCTCCTCTTCTAAATCCAACTACTACATAACTCTATTATACTCCAGGTACCCCCCCCCCCCATAACCCGGTCCTTGTACTGACCCCTCCAACTCCATATAACTCCTCCCTAACTCATAATACACAGTCCAGTCCCATTGTTCTGAGCAGCAGCTGATCTCTAGAGTAACCACAGCTAGACTGGCCCGGAGGGACTCAGTGAGGTCCTGGTAGGTTGTCACAGGTATCTGGAGCTATGCTGCCTGCGGTGCATCCCACAGCAGCTGCAGGGGGCGTAGGTAGATTCATAGAGTGAACACGACCATCGAGGTGGTCCCACAGCAGCTGGAGGGGGCGTAGGTAGATTCATAGAGTGAACACGACCATCGAGGTGGTCCCACAGCAGCTGGAGGGGGCGTAGGTGAGATTCATAGAGAGAACACGACCATCGAGATAGTCCCACAGCAGCTGGAGGGGACGTGGGTGAGGATCCATAGAGAGAACATGACCATCGAGATAGTCCTACAGCTGCTGGAGGGGGCGTGGGTGAGGATCCATAAAGAGAACACGATCATCGAGATGGTCCTACAGCTGCTGGAGGGGGCGTGGGTGAGGATCCAAAGAGAGAACACGATCATCAAGATGGTCCTACAGCTGCTGGAGGGGGCGTGGGTGAGGATCCATAGAGAGAACACGATCATCGAGATGGTCCTACAGCTGCTGGAGGGGACGTGGGTGAGGATCCATAGAGAGAACATGTGACGAGACCAATCTCGCCACATTGCATTGGAGAAACCTGGTTGCTCGCCTGCTGCCTTTGGACTATGGCCCCCTGTTAAAAGACATCTTTTTTTACCTGCAGAAAAGCTTAATTCGTGCTTTTCTGCCTGGGGTTCGGTAGTTTTGGTTGAATGTGTTATACCCCAGATAGGAATCCCATGGAGCCCATTCGTATGAAACTGACTGTAAAGACTTTGGCTCCATGGCGATTAAACTGTATTCGTGTGGTCTGAGCGCCATTCACTTAATAATGTGCGCTCAGACCTGAGCTATCTGGGGATATGTTAAATGTATAGTTTTAATGTAATGTGTCTTACCTGGTGTATTTTAACAGTAATGCTTGTTCTGTGTCCCCATGTGCATAATGGAGTCTTGTCTCTGAAATGTCTGTGTGTATTGTAAAGGGTGGGACATTGTGTATTGAATAGTGATGTCTGTCCTATTGTCCCCACATGTGTATTGGCGATTTCCTTTGTCCTGAGAGATAATTGAATGACTCCTCAATTGTCTCCAGGACAGAAGACATTGTGTATTCTGTCTGCCTGTGATGATTGCATTACCCATGTAGGGTGATGGTATCACAGGCAGAGGGGAGGGATATGCTGGGGTGTCTGTATTGTCCCAATGTGTGTGATTGGCTGCTGTATCCCGTGTCGCAGTCTTCCTTCTGGTCCTCTAGGGGAGTGTCCACCAGGTGGGAGACCTGGATAAATACTCAGGCAGGTAGCCGTTAATAAAGGTTAGAATTCCTGTTTACCATCAATACGGAGCCTCGTCTCGCTCTTGGGGGATTCACTGTATGCTGTTAGAGACTGATTGCCAGGAGTGTAAGCTGATTGTCTGCTTTTCCTGTTCGTCTGCTAGCAGCTATTTGGGAGGTTCCAGTACGGGAGTTGGAGTGCTATTTTGTATCCAGTTCGGGAGTTTGGTGTCTCTGCAGTAGCTGTGCCTATATCTCTGTAAAGGGGGCCGATCGCCTAAACGGTTTTTACCCCTTGTCTGCAGCAACGGTCCGTTACAATTGGTGGCGAGCAGCGGGATCGTTCCTACAGCCAGAAGGACAGCTACAGGAGACACCATTTCTTGGATTTACAAGTGGGGGCAACGCATGTCCCAGTACAGCGACCCTAAAAGCACCAGAATGGAACCAGCAGTGTCATACGAGGAGGAGGACCTGATGGCCGGGATGCATTAAGGAAAGGCATCTGGTACCAGGCCCTGGACAATGTACAATACCAGCGGGTGAGAGTCTCCCAGTGAAGAGCAGCGGTGGCAGAAGCAGTGGTCCTGCGGCTGCCCTTTCTGGGAGAGCAGCCCTGGATGAATGGGTGAAGGAACTAGAGCACCGGGTATGGCAGGAGCTATGGCTGGAGGATGCCTACCAGGCGCTCTGGTGGTATATGGCACAGTATATACCCTGGACAGCCGAGCATGACAAGCCAGAGGGAGAGGAGTTTGATGGTTCTGGCTTGTTATGGGAGTCCTTTGCAGAGCCTGACTTCGGGAGTCCTGCGCAGAACAGACTTCAGGACATTTTCTACGAGAGGGAGGCTAGGCATGACGGGGATGACCCCCATGAGGTAGAGCAAGACCTGGCTCACCTAGCAACCCTGGAGTGGGAACTGGAGCAGGACTACCGAGATCTCTTCCACTCCATTGGGAAGGCTCAGCAGGACAGCAAGGTGACAGATCCAGTTCCAGACCCATTCCGCTGGGAAGATATTATTGAAATTTACTGGGAGGAACCCTCAGGCGGGAGGTGGAGATGGGACCGAGGTCTCTCCACCGGTATTGCAGGGAATTGGGAGCCTGAGCTCCATTCCCCAGCGGGAGATATTACAGGGAATTGGGAGCCTGAGCTCCATTCCCCAGCGGCAGGCTGAGCTACAGGGGCAGAGGTAGTTGTTCCTGCCCCACAGCAGCAGCAAGATTTTTCGGGAATTGGGAGCCCGGCCTCCATTCCCCAGCGGCAGTATTATTTGTTGGGAATTGGGAGCCCGGTCTCCAGTCCCCAGCGGCAGAGTAACCAGCAGGGAATAGAGAGCCCAGTCTCCTTTCTCCAGCAGCAGGACTCTGTATTGGGAGGAGAGACAGTCGGTCTCCCTCCACTGAGGAGGAAGGTGTGTATGGGAGAGGAGCTTACTACCACCTCTCCCCAGCGGCGGATCATTAATGGGCAGGGAATAGAGAGCTCAGTCTCCTTTCCCCAGCAGCAGAGCTGTGTAACCAAAGGGGAGACAGTCGGTCTCCAGCAGCAGAGCTGTGTAACCAAAGGGGAGACAGTCGGTCTCCAGCAGCAGAGCTGTGTAACCAAAGGGGAGACAGTCGGTCTCCAGCAGCAGGACTGATATCTAAAGGGGAGACAGTCGGTCTCCCTCCAACAACCAGGCTTCAACCAGGCTACCCTCCCAGTAGCGCTGGCAACAGGGCAGAGTGACGCGGTCTCTGCCCATGCAGCACCCCACCAAGTCAGCGCATCTGCACTCCAGCACAGCCGTGGTGAGGCACCTGGACATGGACAAGCTTCTCCTCTACCCAGTTGCAGTAACTATTTATTGTGGATGGGCTGTGCTGTTGATTGTGTTTTGTGGGTGGCTGTTGGACTCATCAAGGGCACTGACCGGCAGGAGGTCAGATACCCTGTTAGTCTGTTTGGAAAAGGGAGAGATGTGACGAGACCAATCTCGCCACATTGCATTGGAGAAACCTGGTTGCTCGCCTGCTGCCTTGGACTATGGCCCCTGTTAAAAGACATCTTTTACCTGCAGAAAAGCTTAATTCGTGCTTTTCTGCCTGGGGTTCGGTAGTTTTGGTTGAATGTGTTATACCTCAGATAGGAATCCCATGGAGCCCATTCGTATGAAACTGACTGTAAAGACTTTGGCTCCATGGCGATTAAACTAGAGCTCGTGTGGTCTGAGCGCCATTCACTTAATAATGTGCGCCAGACCTGAGCTATCTGGGGATATGTTAAATGTATAGTTTTAATGTAATGTGTCTTACCTGGTGTATTTTAACAGTAATGCTTGTTTTGTGTCCCCATGTGCATAATGGAGTCTTGTCTCTGAAATGTCTGTGTGTATTGTAAAGGGTGGGACATTGTATATTGAATAGTGATGTCTGTCCTATTGTCCCCACATGTGTATTGGCGATTTCCCTTGTCCTGAGAGATAATTGAATGACTCCTCAATTGTCTCCAGGACAGAAGACATTGTGGATTCTGTCTGCCTGTGATGATTGCATTACCCATGTAGGGTGATGGTATCACAGGCAGAGGGGAGGGATATGCTGGGGTGTCTGTATTGTCCCAATGTGTGTGATTGGCTGCTGTATCCCGTGTCGCAGTCTTCCTTCTGGTCCTCTAGGGAGTGTCCACCAGGTGGGAGACCTGCATAAATACCAGGCAGGTAGCCCTTAATAAAAGTTAGAATTCCTGTTTACCATCAATACGGAGCCTCGTCTCTGCTCTTGGGGATTCACTGTATGCTGTTAGAGACTGATTGCCAGGAGTGTAAGCTGATTGTCTGCTTTTCCTGTTCGTCTGCTAGCAGCTATTTGGGAGGTTCCAGTACGGGAGTTGGAGTGCTATTTTGTATCCAGTTCGGGAGTTTGGTGTTCTGCAGTAGCTGTGCCTATATCTCTGTAAAGGGGGCCGATCGCCTAAACGGTTTTTACCCCTTGTCTGCAGCAACGGTCCGTTACAGAACATGACCATCGAGATGGTCCTACAGCTGCTGGAGGGGGCGTGGGTGAGGATCCATAGAGAGAACACGACCATCGAGATGGTCCTACAGCTGCTGGAGGGGGCATGGGTGAGGATCCATAGAGATAAAACGACCATCGAGATGGTCCTACAGCTGCTGGAGCGGGAATGGGGAGGTTCCATAGAGTAAACAGGACAATCGAGATGGTCCTACAGCTGCTGGAGGGGGCGTGGGGAGGATCCATAGAGAGAGCACGACCATCGAGATGGTCCTAAAGCTGCTGGAGGGGGCGTGGGTGAGGATCCAAAGAGAGAACACGATCATCGAGATAGTCCTACAGCTGCTGGAGGGGGCGTAGGTAGATCCATAGAGAGAACATGACCATCGAGATGGTCCCACAGCTGCTGGAGGGGGCGTGGGTGAGGATCCATAAAGAGAACACGACCATCGAGATGGTCCTACAGCTGCTGGAGGGGACGTGGGTGAGGATCCATAGAGAGAACACGACCATCGAGATGGTCCTACAGCTGCTGGAGGGGCGTGGGTGAGGATCCATAGAGAGAACACGACCATCGAGATGGTCCTACAGCTGCTGGAGGGGCGGGGTGAGGATCCATAGAGAGAACACGACCATCGAGATGGTCCTACAGCTGCTGGAGGGGCGTGGGTGAGGATCCATAGAGAGAACACGACCATCGAGATGGTCCTACAGCTGCTGGAGGGGCGTGGTGAGGATCCATAGAGAGAACACGACCATCGAGATGGTCCTACAGCTGCTGGAGGGGCGTGGGTGAGGATCCATAGAGAGAACACGACCATCGAGATGGTCCTACAGCTGCTGGAGGGGCGTGGGTGAGGATCCATAGAGAGAACACGACCATCGAGATGGTCCTACAGCTGCTGGAGGGGACGTGGGTGAGGATCCATAGAGAGAACATGACCATCGAGATGGTCCTACAGCTGCTGGAGGGCGTGGGTGAGGATCCATAGAGAGAACACGACCATCGAGATGGTCCTACAGCTGCTGGAGGGGCGTGGGTGAGGATCCATAGAGAGAACACGACCATCGAGATGGTCCTACAGCTGCTGGAGGGGCGTGGGTGAGGATCCATAGAGAGAACACGACCATCGAGATGGTCCTACAGCTGCTGGAGGGGCGTGGGTGAGGATCCATAGAGAGAACACGACCATCGAGATGGTCCTACAGCTGCTGGAGGGGCGTGGGTGAGGATCCATAAAGAGAACACGACCATCGAGATGGTCCTACAGCTGCTGGAGGGGACGTGGGTGAGGATCCATAGAGAGAACACGACCATCGAGATGGTCCTACAGCTGCTGGAGGGGACGTGGGTGAGGATCCATAGAGAGAACACGACCATCGAGATGGTCCTACAGCTGCTGGAGGGCGTGGGTGAGGATCCATAGAGAACACGACCATCGAGATGGTCCTACAGCTGCTGGAGGGGCGTGGGTGAGGATCCATAGAGAGAACACGACCATCGAGATGGTCCTACAGCTGCTGGAGGGCGTGGGTGAGGATCCATAGAGAGAACACGACCATCGAGATGGTCCTACAGCTGCTGGAGGGGCGTGGTGAGGATCCATAGAGAGAACACGACCATCGAGATGGTCCTACAGCTGCTGGAGGGGCGTGGGTGAGGATCCATAGAGAGAACACGACCATCGAGATGGTCCTACAGCTGCTGGAGGGCGTGGGTGAGGATCCATAGAGAGAACACGACCATCGAGATGGTCCTACAGCTGCTGGAGGGGCGTGGGTGAGGATCCATAGAGAGAACACGACCATCGAGATGGTCCTACAGCTGCTGGAGGGGCGTGGGTGAGGATCCATAGAGAGAACACGACCATCGAGATGGTCCTACAGCTGCTGGAGGGGCGTGGGTGAGGATCCATAGAGAGAACACGACCATCGAGATGGTCCTACAGCTGCTGGAGGGGCGTGGGTGAGGATCCATAGAGAGAACACGACCATCGAGATGGTCCTACAGCTGCTGGAGGGGCGTGGGTGAGGATCCATAGAGAGAACACGACCATCGAGATGGTCCTACAGCTGCTGGAGGGGCGTGGGTGAGGATCCATAGAGAGAACACGACCATCGAGATGGTCCTACAGCTGCTGGAGGGCGTGGGTGAGGATCCATAGAGAGAACACGACCATCGAGATGGTCCTACAGCTGCTGGAGGGGCGTGGGTGAGGATCCATAGAGAGAACACGACCATCGAGATGGTCCTACAGCTGCTGGAGGGGCGTGGGTGAGGATCCATAGAGAGAACACGACCATCGAGATGGTCCTACAGCTGCTGGAGGGGCGTGGGTGAGGATCCATAGAGAACACGACCATCGAGATGGTCCTACAGCTGCTGGAGGGGCGTGGTGAGGATCCATAGAGAGAACACGACCATCGAGATGGTCCTACAGCTGCTGGAGGGGCGTGGGTGAGGATCCATAGAGAGAACACGACCATCGAGATGGTCCTACAGCTGCTGGAGGGGCGTGGGTGAGGATCCATAGAGAGAACACGACCATCGAGATGGTCCTACAGCTGCTGGAGGGGCGTGGGTGAGGATCCATAGAGAGAACACGACCATCGAGATGGTCCTACAGCTGCTGGAGGGGCGTGGGTGAGGATCCATAGAGAGAACACGACCATCGAGATGGTCCTACAGCTGCTGGAGGGGCGTGGGTGAGGATCCATAGAGAGAACACGACCATCGAGATGGTCCTACAGCTGCTGGAGGGGCGTGGGTGAGGATCCATAGAGAGAACACGACCATCGAGATGGTCCTACAGCTGCTGGAGGGGCGTGGGTGAGGATCCATAGAGAGAACACGACCATCGAGATGGTCCTACAGCTGCTGGAGGGGCGTGGGTGAGGATCCATAGAGAGAACACGACCATCGAGATGGTCCTACAGCTGCTGGAGGGGCGTGGGTGAGGATCCATAGAGAGAACACGACCATCGAGATGGTCCTACAGCTGCTGGAGGGGCGTGGGTGAGGATCCATAGAGAGAACACGACCATCGAGATGGTCCTACAGCTGCTGGAGGGGCGTGGGTGAGGATCCATAGAGAGAACACGACCATCGAGATGGTCCTACAGCTGCTGGAGGGGCGTGGGTGAGGATCCATAGAGAGAACACGACCATCGAGATGGTCCTACAGCTGCTGGAGGGGCGTGGGTGAGGATCCATAGAGAGAACACGACCATCGAGATGGTCCTACAGCTGCTGGAGGGCGTGGGTGAGGATCCATAGAGAGAACACGACCATCGAGATGGTCCTACAGCTGCTGGAGGGGCGTGGGTGAGGATCCATAGAGAGAACACGACCATCGAGATGGTCCTACAGCTGCTGGAGGGGCGTGGGTGAGGATCCATAGAGAGAACACGACCATCGAGATGGTCCTACAGCTGCTGGAGGGGCGTGGGTGAGGATCCATAGAGAGACACGACCATCGAGATGGTCCTACAGCTGCTGGAGGGCGTGGGTGAGGATCCATAGAGTGAACACGACCATCGAGATGGTCCTACAGCTGCTGGAGGGCGTGGGTGAGGATCCATAGAGAGAACACGACCATCGAGATGGTCCTACAGCTGCTGGAGGGGACGTGGGTGAGGATCCATAGAGAGAACATGACCATCGAGATGGTCCTACAGCTGCTGGAGGGGCGTGGGTGAGGATCCATAGAGAGAACATGACCATCGAGATGGTCCCACAGCTGCTGGAGGAGGGAGTGGTTGAGGATCCAAAGAGAGAACACGACCATCGAGATGGTCCTACAGCTGCTGGAGGGGCGTGGGTGAGGATCCATAGAGAGAACACGACCATCGAGATGGTCCTACAGCTGCTGGAGGGGCGTGGGTGAGGATCCATAGAGAGAACACGACCATCGAGATGGTCCTACAGCTGCTGGAGGGGCGTGGGTGAGGATCCATAGAGAGAACACGACCATCGAGATGGTCCCACAGCTGCTGGAGGGGCGCGGTGAGGATCCATAGAGAGAACACGACCATCGAGATGGTCCTACAGCTGCTGGAGGGGCGTGGGTGAGGATCCATAGAGAGAACACGACCATCGAGATGGTCCTACAGCTGCTGGAGGGGCGTGGGTGAGGATCCATAGAGAGAACACGACCATCGAGATGGTCCTACAGCTGCTGGAGGGGCGTGGGTGAGGATCCATAGAGAGAACACGACCATCGAGATGGTCCTACAGCTGCTGGAGGGCGTGGGTGAGGATCCATAGAGAGAACACGACCATCGAGATGGTCCTACAGCTGCTGGAGGGCGTGGGTGAGGATCCATAGAGAGAACACGACCATCGAGATGGTCCTACAGCTGCTGGAGCGGGCGTGGGTGAGGATCCATAGAGAGAACATGACCATCGAGATGGTCCTACAGCTGCTGGAGGGGGCGTGGGTGAGGATTCATAGAGTGAACACGACCATCGAGATGGTCCTACAGCTGCTGGAGGGGGCGTGGGTGAGGATCCATAGAGAGAACACAACCATCGAGATGGTCCCACAGCTGCTGGAGGGGGCGTGGGTGAGGATCCATAGAGAGAACACGACCATCGAGATGGTCCTACAGCTGCTGGAGGGGGCGTGGGTGAGGATCCATAGAGAGAACACAACCATCTAGGTGGTCCCACAGCTGATGGAGAGGTTGTGGAGGAGAATCCATAAAGAGAACATAACCATTGAGGTGGTCCCACATGTGTTGGAGAGGATGTTGGGGGGATCCATAGCAAGACTATTAAGGTAGTCCCACCACTGCTATTAAGGTGCCCCACAGCTGATGGAGGGGAAGTGGGGAGACGATCCATAGAGTGAAGACAACCATTAAGGTGGTCCCACAGCTGCTGGAGGGGACGTAGTGAAGGGATCCATAGAGTGAAGACAACCATTAAGGTGGTCCCACAGCTGATGGAGGGGATCCATAGAGTGAAGACAACCATTAAGGTGGTCCCACAGCTCATGGAGGGGGATCCATAGAGTGAAGACAACCATTAAGGTGGTCCCACAGCTGATGGAGGGGGGATCCATAGAGTGAAGACAACCATTAAGGTGGTCCCACAGCTGATGGAGGGGGGATCCATAGAGTGAAGACAACCATTAAGGTGGTCCCACAGCTGATGGAGGGGATCCATAGAGTGAAGACAACCATTAAGGTAGTCCCACAGCTGCTGGAGGGGACGTAGTGAAGGGATCCATAGAGTGAAGACAACCATTAAGGTGGTCCCACAGCTGATGGAGGGGGGGGGGTCCATATTGTGAAGACAACCATTAAGGTGGTCCCACAGCTGATGGAGGGGGGGGGGATCCATAGAGTGAAGACAACCATTAAGGTAGTCCCACAGCTGCTGGAGGAGGGGGGGGGGGGGATCCATAGAGTGAAGACAACCATTAGGTGGTCCCACAGCTGCTGGAGGGGACGTAGTGAAGGGATCCATAGAGTGAAGACAACCATTAAGGTGGTCCCACAGCTGCTGGAGGGGACGTAGTGAAGGGATCCATAGAGTGAAGACAACCATTAAGGTGGTCCCACAGATGCTCATTCGGGTTCAAGTCAGGGTATTGAGGAGGCACTTAGAAGTCTTGCTAATGCTCTTTCAACTAATGTCAGACATTTCTAGTTCTGTGACATGTTGTATTGTCTTACTAGAAGAGACGCCCCAGTGGAGACAATCAGCATGTATGGGTGTATGTGATCTGCAGGGAAAGATTCATACCCAAATCGGTGGAGTGCCTTCCACATAGATGAGTGGGCCCAGAGAATGCCAGGAAGACCTTCCCCAGACAACAGCCCTGCCACCCCCAGCTTGTGATCTTCCGACAATGGCGGCAGGGTGCTTGTTCTCTGATGTTTCGCGCCTGATGCCGCCGTGGTACATTTTGGTGGTGAGATGCTCCACTGCAGCGTCATTCAGCTCTCGTGCACTCACATCAGTAGCACGTGGTCTCTGCGGTATCCACGTGTCATTTCACAATGGTGCCATTTGTCCACTCACAATACACTTTCACCACAGCAGCACATGAACAGTTCACACTGCGCAGGTTCAGAAATACCGCCACATGGGGCTCGAAAGCCTTTCCGGCAACTCTGATAAATCGCTCCTTTTACCGATGATGAGGGAAACGTGTCCATACAGCCTATCATACCTTATATACCCACCGAGGGATATGTGTGCAGACAGCCTATCACACCTTATATACCCACCGAGGGATATGTGTGCAGACAGCCTATCACACCTTATACACCCACCGAGGGATATGTGTGCAGACAGCCTATCACACCTTATACACCCACCGAGGGATATGTGTACAGACAGCCTATCACCCCTTATATACCCACCGAGGGATATGTGTGCAGACAGCCTATCACACCTTATATACCCACCGAGGGATGTGTGCAGACAGCCTATCACACCTTATATACCCACCGAGGGATATGTGTGCAGACAGCCTATCACACCTTATACACCCACCGAGGGATATGTGTGCAGACAGCCTATCACACCTTATACACCCACCGAGGGATATGTGTGCAGACAGCCTATCACACCTTATACACCCACCGAGGGATATGTGTGCAGACAGCCTATCACACCTTATATACCCACCAAGGGATATGTGTGCAGACAGCCTATCACACCTTATATACCCACCAAGGATATGTGTGCAGACAGCCTATCACACCTCATACACACACCGAGGGATATGTGTGCAGACAGCCTATCACACCTTATATACCCACCGAGGGATATGTGTGCAGACAGCCTATCACTCACCTTATATACCCACCGGGGAATATGTGTGCAGACAGCATATCACACACCTTATATACCCACCGAGGGATGTGTGTGCAGACAGCCTATCACACCTCATACACCCACCGAGGGATATGTGTGCAGACAGCCTATCACACCCCTTCTATACCCACCGAGGGATATGTGTGCAGACAGCCTATCACACCTCATACACCCACCGAGGGATATGTGTGCAGACAGCCTATCACACCTCATACACCCACCGAGGGATATGTGTGCAGACAGCCTATCACACCTTATATACCCACCGAGGGATGTGTGTGCAGACAGCCTATCACACCTCATACACCCACCGGGGAATATGTGTGCAGACAGCATATCACACACCTTATATACCCACCGAGGGATGTGTGTGCAGACAGCCTATCACACCTCATACACCCACCGAGGGATATGTGTGCAGACAGCCTATCACACCCCTTCTATACCCACCGAGGGATATGTGTGCAGACAGCCTATCACACCTCATACACCCACCGAGGGATATGTGTGCAGACAGCCTATCACACCTCATACACCCACCGAGGGATATGTGTGCAGACAGCCTATCACACCTTATATACCCACCGAGGGATGTGTGTGCAGACAGCCTATCACACCTCATACACCCACCGAGGGATATGTGTGCAGACAGCCTATCACACACCTTACATACCCACCAAGGGATATGTGTGCAGACAGCCTATCACTCACCTTATATACCCACCGGGGAATATGTGTGCAGACAGCATATCACACACCTTATATACCCACCGAGGGATGTGTGTGCAGACAGCCTATCACACCTCATACACCCACCGAGGGATATGTGTGCAGACAGCCTATCACACCCCTTCTATACCCACCGAGGGATATGTGTGCAGACAGCCTATCACACCTCATACACCCACCGAGGGATATGTGTGCAGACAGCCTATCACACCTCATACACCCACCGAGGGACATGTGTGCAGACAGCCAGCCTATCACACCTTACATACCCACCGAGGGATATGTGTGCAGATAGCCTATCAACACCTTATATACCCACCGAGGGATATGTGTGCAGACAGCCTATCACACCCCTTATATACCCACCGAGGGATATGTGTGCAGACAGCCTATCACACCTCATATACCCACCGAGGGATATGTGTGCAGACAGCCTATCACACCTTATATACCCACCGAGGGATATGTGTGCAGACAGCCTATCATACCTTATATACCACCGAGGGATATGTGTGCAGACAGCCTATCACACCTTATATACCACCGAGGGATATGTGTGCAGACAGCCTATCACACCTTATATACCACCGAGGGATATGTGTGCAGACAGCCTATCACACCTTATATACCCACCGAGGGATATGTGTGCAGACAGCCTATCACACCTTATATACCCACCGAGGGATATGTGTGCAGACAGCCTATCACACCCCTTATATACCCACCGAGGGATATGTGTGCAGACAGCCTATCACACACCTTATATACCCACTGAGGGATATGTGTGCAGACAGCCTATCACACCTTATATACCCACCGAGGGATTTGTGTGCAGACAGCCTATCACACCTTATATACCCACCGAGGGATATGTGTGCAGACAGACAGCCTATCACACCTTATATACAACCGAGGGATATGTGTGCAGACAGCCTATCACATACCTTATATACCCACTGAGGGATATGTCTGCAGACAGCCTATCACACCTTATATACCCACTGAGGGATATGTGTGCAGACAGCCTATCACACCTTATATACCCACCGAGGGACATGTGTGCAGACAGACTATCACACCTTATATACCCACCGAGGGATTTGGGTGCAGACAGCCTATCACACCTCATATACCCACCGAGGGATAAGTGTGCAGACAGCCTATCACACCTTATATACCCACCGAGGGATATGTGTGCAGACAGCCTATCACACCCCTTATATACCCACCGAGGGATATGTGTACAGACAGCCTATCACACCTTATATACCCACTGAGGGATATGTGTGCAGACAACCTATCACACCTCTTATATACCCACAGAGTGATATCTGCGCAGACATCCTATCACACCTTATATACCCACCGAGGGATATGTGTGCAGACAGCCTATCACACCTTATATACCCACCGAGGGATATGTGTGCAGACAGCCTATCACCCCTTATATACCCACCGAGGGATATGTGTGCAGACAGCCTATCACACCTTATATACCCACCGAGGGATATGTATGCAGAAAGCCTATCACACCTTATATACCCACCGAGGGATATGTGTGCAGACAGCCTATCACACCTTATATACCCACCGAGGGATATGTGTGCAGACAGCCTATCACACACCTTATATACCCACCGAGGGACATGTGTGCAGACAGCCTATCACACCTCATACACCCACCGAGGGATATGTGTGCAGACAGCCTATCACACCTTATATACCCACCGAGGGATATGTGTGCAGACAGCCAGCCTATCACACCTTACATACCCACCGAGGGATATGTGTGCAGATAGCCTATCAACACCTTATATACCCACCGAGGGATATGTGTGCAGACAGCCTATCACACCCCTTATATACCCACCGAGGGATATGTGTGCAGACAGCTTATCACACCTCATATACCCACCGAGGGATATGTGTGCAGACAGCCTATCACACACCTTTTATACCCACCGAGGGATAAGTGTGCAAACAGCCTATCACACCTTATATACCCACCGAGGGATATGTGTGCAGACAGCCTATCACACCTTATATACCCACCGAGGGATATGTGTGCAGACAGCCTATCACACCTTTTATACCCACCGTGGGATATGTGTGCAGACAGCCTATCACACCTTTTATACCCACCGAGGGATATGTGTGCAGACAGCCTATCACACCCCTTATATACCCCCCGAGGGATATGTATACAGACAGCCTATCACACCCCTTATATACCCACCGAGGGATATGTATACAGACAGCCTATCACACCTTATATACCCACCGAGGGATATGTGTGCATACAGCCTATCACACACCTTCTATACCCACCGAGGGATATGTGTGCAGACAGCCTATCACACCTTATATACCCCTCGAGGGATATGTGTGCAGACAGCCTATCACACCTCATACACCCACCGAGGGATATGTGTGCAGACAGCCTATCACACCTTATATACCCACCGAGGGACATGTGTGCAGACAGCCTATCACACCTTACTATACCCACCGAGGGATATGTGTGCAGACAGCCTATCACACACCTTATATACCCACCGAGGGATATGTGTGCAGACAGCCTATCACACCCTTATATACCCACCGAGGGATATGTGTGCAGACAGCCTATCACACCTCATATACCCACCGAGGATATGTGTGCAGACAGCCTATCACACCTTATATACCCACCGAGGATATGTGTGCAGACAGCCTATCATACCTTATATACCACCGAGGATATGTGTGCAGACAGCCTATCACACCTTATATACAACCGAGGATATGTGTGCAGACAGCCTATCACACCTTATATACCACCGAGGATATGTGTGCAGACAGCCTATCACACCTTATATACCCACCGAGGGATATGTGTGCAGACAGCCTATCACACCTTATATACCCACCGAGGGATATGTGTGCAGACAGCCTATCACACCCCTTATATACCCACCGAGGGATATGTGTGCAGACAGCCTATCACACGCCTTATATACCCACTGAGGGATATGTGTGCAGACAGCCTATCACACCTTATATACCCACCGAGGATTTGTGCAGACAGCCTATCACACCTTATATACCCACCGAGGGATATGTGTGCAGACAGCCCTATCACACCTTATATACAACCGAGGGATATGTGTGCAGACAGCCTATCACATACCTTATATACCCACTGAGGGATATGTCTGCAGACAGCCTATCACACCTTATATACCCACTGAGGGATATGTGTGCAGACAGCCTATCACACCTTATATACCCACCGAGGACATGTGTGCAGACAGACTATCACACCTTATATACCCACCGAGGGATTTGTGTGCAGACAGCCTATCACACCTCATACCCACCGAGGATAAGTGTGCAGACAGCCTATCACACCTTATATACCCACCGAGGATATGTGTGCAGACAGCCTATCACACCCCTTATATACCCACCGAGGAGTATGTGTACAGACAGCCTATCACACCTTATATACCCACTGAGGGATATGTGTGCAGACAACCTTATCACACCTCTTATATACCCACAGAGTGATATCTGCGCAGACATCCTATCACACTTATATACCCACCGAGGGATATGTGTGCACACTATCACCCTATACCCACGAGGGATATGTGTGACAGCCTATCACCCTGCACACCGAGGATACGTGTGCAACAGCCTATCACACTATACCCACCGAGGGATATGTGTGCAGACAGCTATCACACCTTATATACCACGAGGATATGTGCAGACAGCCTATCACCTTATCTACCCACCGAGGATATGTGTGCAGACAGCCTATCACCTTACATACCACGAGGATATGTGAGACAGCCTATCCGCATATACCCACCGAGGATATGTGTGCAGTAGCCTATCACACCTATATACCCACCGGGATATGTGTGCAGACAGCCTATCACACCTTATATACCCCGAGGGATATGTGCAGACAGCCTATCAACCTTATTACCCACCGAGGGATATGTGTGCAGACAGCCTATCACACCCTATATACCCACCGGATAGTGTGCAGACAGCTATCACACCTTATATACCCACCGAGGGATATGTGTGCAGACAGCCTATCACACACCTTATATACCCACCGAGGGACATGTGTGCAGACAGCCTATCACACCTCATATACCCACCGAGGGATATGTGTGCAGACAGCCTATCACACCTTATATACCCACCGAGGGATATGTGTGCAGACAGCAGCCTATCACACCTTACATACCCACCGAGGGATATGTGTGCAGATAGCCTATCAACACCTTATATACCCACCGAGGGATATGTGTGCAGACAGCCTATCACACCCCTTATATACCCACCGAGGATATGTGTGCAGACAGCTTATCACACCTCATATACCCACCGAGGGATATGTGTGCAGACAGCCTATCACACACCTTATATACCCACCGAGGATAAGTGTGCAGACAGCCTATCACACCTTATATACCCACCGAGGGATATGTGTGCAGACAGCCTATCACACCTTATATACCCACCGAGGGATATGTGTGCAGACAGCCTATCACACCCTTCTATACCCACCGAGGGATATGTGTGCAGACAGCCTATCACACCTTATATACCCACCGAGGATATGTGTGCAGACAGCCTATCACACCCCTTATATACCCACCGAGGGATATGTATACAGACAGCCTATCACACCCCTTATATACCCACCGAGGGATATGTATACAGACAGCCTATCACACCTTATATACCCACCGAGGGATATGTGTGCATACAGCCTATCACACCTTATATACCCACCGAGGGATATGTGTGCAGACAGCCTATCACACCTTATATACCCCCCGAGGGATATGTGTGCAGACAGCCTATCACACCTTATATACCCACTGAGGGATATGTGTGCAGACAGCCTATCACACCTTTTATACCCACCGTGGGATATGTGTGCAGACAGCCTATCACACCTTTTATACCCACCGAGGGATATGTGTGCAGACAGCCTATCACACCCCTTATATACCCCCCGAGGGATATGTATGCAGACAGCCTATCACACCCTTATATACCCACTCGAGGGATATGTATACAGACAGCCTATCACACCTTATATACCCACCGAGGGATATGTGTGCAGACAGCCTATCACACCTTATATACCCACCGAGGGATATGTGTGCAGACAGACAACCTATCACACCTTATATACAACCGAGGGATATGTGTGCAGACAGCCTATCACATACCTTATATACCCACTGAGGGATATGTCTGCAGACAGCCTATCACACCTTATATACCCACTGAGGGATATGTCTGCAGACAGCCTATCACACCTTATATACCCACTGAGGGATATGTGTGCATACAGCCTATCACACACCTTCTATACCCACCGATGGATATGTGTGCAGACAGCTTATCACACACCTTATATACCCACCGAGGGATATGTGTGCAGACAGCCTATCACACCTTTTATACCCACCGAGGGATATGTGTGCAGACAGCCTATCACACCTTTTATACCCACCGAGGGATATGTGTGCAGACAGCCTATCACACCTTATATACCCACCGAGGGATATGTGTGCAGACAGCCTATCACACCTTATATACCCACCGAGGGATATGTGTGCAGACAGCCTATCACACCTTATATACCCACCGAGGGATATGTATGCAGTCAGCCTATCACACCTTATATACCCACCGAGGAATATGTGTGCAGACAGCCTATCACGCCTTATATACCCACCGAGGGATATGTGTGCAGACAGCCTATCACACACCTTATATACCCACCGAGGGATATGTGTGCACACAGCCTATCACACGCCATATATATTATACCCACCGAGGGATATGTGTGCAGACAGCCTATCACATGCCATATATACTATACCCACCGAGGGATATGTGTGCAGACAGCCTATCACACCTTATATACCCACCGAGGGATATGTGTGCAGACAGCCTATCACACCTTATATACCCACTGAGGGATATGTGTGCAGACAGCCTATCACACCTTATATACCCACTGAGGGATATGTGTGCAGACAGCCTATCACACCTTATATACCCACTGAGGGATATGTGTGCAGACAGCCTATCACACCTTATATACCCATTGAGGGATTTGTGTGCAGACAGCCTATCATACCCCTTATATACCCACCGAGGGATATGTGTGCAGACAGCCTAT
Source organism: Bufotes viridis (assembly GCA_033119425.1). NCBI lineage: Eukaryota > Metazoa > Chordata > Amphibia > Anura > Bufonidae > Bufotes > Bufotes viridis. Next base: position 624,206,585 of record CM065589.1, on the reverse strand, counting down.
CACACGCCATGTATACTATACCCACCGAGGGATATGTGTGTAGACAGCCTATCACACGCCATATATATTATACCCACCGAGGGATATGTGTGCAGACAGCCTATCACACGCCATATATACTATACCCACTGAGGGATATGTGTGCATACAGCCTATCACACGCCATATATACTATACCCACCGAGGGATATGTGTGCAGGCAGCCTATCACACGCCATATATACTATACCCACCGAGGGATATGTGTGCAGACAGCCTATCACACGCCATATATACTATACCCACCAAGGGATATGTGTGCAGGCAGCCTATCACAGTCAGGTCAGGTCAGGTCTGAGAAGGGGGGAGATCTGAGCAGGGGGGGGGAGTGAGCATTGGGGGGGGGGGGGGGTCTGAGCATTAAGGGTCTGACACAGTCTGATTTGTGTTGTCTGTTCCAAGCATTGAGGGTCTTATTTTGGGGGTCTGATTTGGAGGTCTGATGACGGTTTGTGGATCTTATTTTAGGTCAGATGAGGATTGGGGATCTGATTTCGGAGTCTGATCTGAGGTCTGATGAAAAACATATTTTTTCTTTTTTTCTCTGCTAATGAAACATAAGAAAAAATCTTGTAGGGCATCTTGTAGGGCGAAAAATCCTGTGACTCGTGTGTAAATGTATAACTTGTGGCTCCTGGTAGTCATAAGGTTTTTTGTTGTTTTTTGGCTCTTTGTGTCTGTAAGGTTGGCCACCCCTAAACTATGCGCTGCAGGAGCCAAGAGTAGGAAATGGTCTGAATAATGGGACTCCATTGTGTGTTCTCCACATAATGCTGTCCTTAAGACTCCCCCCACTCCATATAACGACCACCCCCAACATAACCCCTCCTGTCCAGGTACCAGTGAGCATTGCCGCCAGTGTGAGCATCTCGCTGACGCACTGGAACTCGCAGGCCGCCAGGAGGGACTTGGAGATCTGAGGATCCAGGGGAAACTCTGACATCACGATGCCGACCTCAGACAGGTTCCCATCATCGTCCAGGGCCGCCAGGTAATCCAGATCCTCCAGAGCCTGCATGAGGGCCTCCGGGGCTGGGGGGGGAGGGGAAATGAAAAGAGCGAGAATGAAAAAGAGACAGAGCAACAAAGGAGGACAGAGTAGTGCACACCACTGGATGAGATGAGGAGATGGTGTGAGTGAGAACTAGGAGGATGGGGAGAGTAGTTCTCTAAACTGGATGAGATGAGGATAAACTATGATTGAGGACTAGCAGGATGGGGATTGTAGTGGACATTCCAGGATCATGTGAGATAGCTGCATGGCCTGCGGGGGGCGCACTCATGTCATTTATTACCAGGTCGCTCTAGGAAGTCGCACTGGCCGAGGTCAGCAATGTCCAGTCTCTTCAGCAGCAGGACCATGCGGCTCAGGTTCTCCTCCAGAACTCGAGGAGGGGAAAACTCCGGCATCTGAGTCTCAAAGACGTTTTCCGAGTACAATCGATAACACACCCCTGAGGTAAAAATAAAGGGAGAAAGATCCATCAGGAAGGACATTGACTGGAGCACACTAGGATACACAGCAGTTGGAGGAAACCAGCAGCATTGACAAAGACTAAAAAAGAGCACAACATGAGAGACATTAGAAGAAACCATCAGGGTGGACTCCAGAGAGGAGCCTAACACGAGATGAGAGAAGAAACCATCAGGGTGGAAAACAGAGAAAAGGACAACACGAGAAGTGAGAAGAAACCATCAGGGTGGACAACAGAGAAAAGGACAACACGAGAAGTGAGAAGAAACCATCAGGGTGGAAAACAGAGAAAAGGACAACACGAGAAGTGAGAAGAAACCATTAGGGTGGACAACAGAGAAAAGGACAACACGAGATGTGAGAAGAAACCATTAGGGTGGACAACAGAGAAAAGGAAAACACGAGATGTGAGAAGAAACCATCAGAGTGGAAAACAGAGAAAAGGACAACACGAGAAGTTAGAAGAAACCATCAGGGTAGATAAAAGAGAGGAGACAACACGAGAAGTGAGAAGAAACCATCAGAGTACACAACAGATAGGAGACAACACGAGAAGTGAGAAGAAACCATCAGGGTGGAGAACAGAGAAAAGGACAACACGAGAACTGAGAAGAAACCATTAGGGGGGACAACAGAGAAAAGGACAACACGAGAAGTGAGAAGAAACCATCAGGTAGATAACATATAGAAGGACAACACGAGAAGCGAGAAGAAACCATCAGGGTGGGCAACAGAGAGGAGAACAACATGAGAAGTGAGAAGAAACCATCAGGGTGGGCAACAGAGAGGAGAACAACATGAGAAGTGAGAAGAAACCATCAGGGTGGACAACAGAGGGGAACCTAACACGAGAAGTGAGAAGAAACCATCAGCGTTGAAAACAGAGAAAAGGGCAACACGAGAAGTGAGAAGAAACCGTCAGGGTGGAAAACAGAGAAAAAGAAACACGAGAAGTGAGAAGAAACCATCAGGGTGGACAAAAGAGAAAAGGACAACACAAGAAGTGAGAGGAAACCATCAGGGTGGACAACAGAGAAGAGGACAACACGAGAAGTGAGAAGAAACCATCAGGGTGGAGAACAGAGAGAAGGACAACACGAAGTGAGAAGAAACCATCAGGGTGGACAACAGAGAAAAGGACAACACGAGAAGTGAGAAGAAACCATCAGGGTGGACAACAGAGAAAGAGACAACACGAGAAGTGAGAAGAAACCATCAGGGTGGACAACAGAGAAAAGGACAACACGAGAAGTGAGAAGAAACCATCAGGGTGGACAACAGAGGAAAAGGGCAACACGAGAAGTGAGAAGAAACCATCAGGGTGGACAACAGAGAAAAGGACAACACGAGAAGTGAGAAGAAACCATCAGGGTGGACAACAGAGAAGAGGACAACACGAGAAGTGAGAAGAAACCATCAGGGTGGACAACAGAGAAAAGGACAACACGAGAAGTGAGAAGAAACCATCAGGGTGGACAACAGAGAGAAGGACAACACGAGAAGTGAGAAGAAACCATCAGGGTGGACAAAACAGAGGAGACAACACTAGAAGTGAGAAGAAACCATCGGATTGGACAACAGAGAAGAGCCTAACACGAGAAGTGAGAAGAAACCATCAGGGTGGACAACAGAGAAAAGGACAACACGAGAAGTGAGAAGAAACCATCAGGGTGGACAACAGAGAGAAGGACAACACGAGAAGTGAGAAGAAACCATCAGGGTGGAGAACAGAGAGGAGACAACACGAGAAGTGAGAAGAAACCATCAGGGTGGAGAACAGAGAGAAGGACAACACGAGAAGTGAGAAGAAACCATCAGGGTGGACAACAGAGAGGAGACAACACGAGAAGTGAGAAGAAACCATCAGGGTGGAGAACAGAGAGAAGGACAACACGAGAAGTGAGAAGAAACCATCAGGGTGGAGAACAGAGAAGAGGACAACACGAGAAGTGAGAAGAAACCATCAGGGTGGAGAACAGAGAGGAGGACAACACGAGAAGTGAGAAGAAACCATCAGGGTGGAGAACAGAGAGGAGACAACACGAGAAGTGAGAAGAAACCATCAGGGTGGAGAACAGAGAAGAGACAACACGAGAAGTGAGAAGAAACCATCAGGTGGAGAACAGAGAGAAGGACAACACGAGAAGTGAGAAGAAACCATCAGGGTGGACAACAGAGAAAAGGACAACACGAGAAGTGAGAAGAAACCATCGGGGTGGAGAACAGAGAGGAGCCTAACACGAGAAGTGAGAAGAAACCATCAGGGTGGAGAACAGAGAGGAGCCTAACACGAGAAGTGAGAAGAAACCATCGGGGTGGAGAACAGAGAAAAGGACAACACGAGAAGTGAGAAGAAACCATCAGGGTGGAGAACAGAGGGAGACAACAAGAGAAGTGAGAAGAAACCATCAGGGGGACACAGAAAAGACAACAAGAGAAGTGAGAAGAAACCATCAGGGTGGAGAACAGAGAAAACGACAACACGAGAAGTGAGAAGAAACCATCAGGTAGGATAACAGAGAGAAGGACAACACAGAAGTGAGAAGAAACCATCAGGGTGGAGAACAGAGAGAGACAACACGAGAAGTGAGAAGAAACCATCAGGGTGGACAACAGAGAGAAGGACAACACGAGAAGTGAGAAGAAACCATCAGGGTGGACGAACAGAGAGGAGACAACACGAGAAGTGAGAAGAAACCATCAGGGTGGACAACAGAGAAGAGGACAACACGAGAAGTGAGAAGAAACCATCAGGGTGGAGAACAGAGAGAAGACAACACGAGAAGCGAGAAGAAACCATCAGGGTGGGCAACAGAGAGGAGAACAACATGAGAAGTGAGAAGAAACCATCAGGGTGGACAACAGAGAGGAGGACAACACGAGAAGTGAGAAGAAACCATCAGGGTGGAGAACAGAGAGGAGACAACACGAGAAGTGAGAAGAAACCATCAGCGGTGGAGAACAGAGAGGAGACAACACGAGAAGTGAGAAGAAACCATCAGCGTGGAGAACAGAGAGGAGACAACACGAGAAGTGAGAAGAAACCATCGGGGTGGAGAACAGAGAGGAGACAACACGAGAAGTGAGAAGAAACCATCAGGGTGGACACCAGAGAGGAGACAACACGAGAAGTGAGAAGAAACCATCGGGGTGGAGAACAGAGAGGAGACAACACGAGAAGTGAGAAGAAACCATCAGGGTGGAGAACAGAGAGGAGACAACAAGAGAAGTGAGAAGAAACCATCGGGGTGGAGAACAGAGAAAAGGACAACACGAGAAGTGAGAAGAAACCATCAGGGTGGAGAACAGAGAAAAGGACAACACGAGAAGTGAGAAGAAACCATCAGGGTGGAAAACAGAGAAAAGGACAACACGAGAAGTGACCGTTAGGGTGGACAACAGAGAAAAGGACAACACGATAAGTGAGAAGAAACCATCGGGGTGGAGAACAGAGAGGAGACAACACGAGAAGTGAGAAGAAACCATCAGCGTGGAGAACAGAGAAAAGGACAACACGAGAAGTGAGAAGAAACCATCAGGGTGGAGAACAGAGAAAAGGACAACACGAGAAGTGAGAAGAAACCATCAGGGTGGAGAACAGAGAAAAGGACAACACGAGAAGTGAGAAGAAACCATCGGGGTGGAGAACAGAGAAAAGGACAACACGAGAAGTGAGAAGAAACCATCAGCTTGGACACAGACTAAAGAGGAACATGACAGGGATACACATTAGCGAGAGGAAAGCATCAGGATGGACATTGGAATGGAGAGATTGAATGGTTGACCCCAAGGATCACCCACTGCTCTTCAGGAGTCCAGTGTCTCCTCCTTCTGGTGGCCACTCACCATCAGGGGCCTGCACTCTCATCCTGCGGATCTCAGCTCGGCTTTTACTGATTACACGGAGAAGCTGAGAATCTGCCCGGATCCGGGGATTGTAAACCTGCAGAGGAAATAGAGACCTAATTACTCCCTCTCTGACAACTACTTCTGGCACCAGAGCTGACTACTCCCATTTTCACAAAAAATCATTCCGCTAACCTCCCTGGTCTTTGTATCCCCCGTAGTTTGAAGCCTTGGGTGAGTCCCAGAAGCAACAGTATAAGAAAAACAAAGTGGCTCCAAACACGAGTAGATGTTCGCTTTAAAACTTCTCCTTTATTGCAATACATAACAGCAGACACATCCACATCGTATGCAGTGATTGTTAACGCGTTTCGGACATACAGTCCTTAGTCGACTAAGGACAAACGCGTTAACAATCACTGCATACGATGTGGATGTGTCTGCTGTTATGTATTGCAATAAAGGAGAAGTTTTAAAGAGGACATCTACTCGTGTTTGGAGCCGCTTTTGTTTCTTCTTATACGGACTACTCCCAGCCCAAGTGTTTCTTACAGCATGTGAGCTGCTCTTACTTTTTATCCAACCAGCACACGGACTGCTCTCCCCTTTCTATACTCCAGCACATGGGCTGCCCTCCATTTTCCTCCTGTCAGCACATGGGCTGCCCTCCATTTTCAAGCACATGGACTGCCCTCCATTTTCCTCCTGTCAGCACATGGGCCGCCCTCCATTTTCCTCCTGTCAGCACATGGGCCGCCCTCCATTTTCCGCCTGTCAGCACATGGGCTGCCCTCCATTTTCCTCCCTCCAGCACATGGGCTGCCCTCCATTTTCCTCCCTCCAGCACATGGGCCACCCTCCATTTTCCTCCTGTCAGCACATGGGCTGCCCTCCATTTTCCTCCCTCCAGCACATGGGCCGCCCTCCATTTTCCCCCCTCCAGCACATGGGCTGCCCTCCATTTTCCTCCTGTCAGCACATGGGCTGCCCTCCATTTTCCTCCTGTCAGCACATGGGCTGCCCTCCATTTTCCTCCTGTCAGCACATGGACTGCCCTCCATTTTCCTCCTGTCAGTACATGGTCTGCCCTCCATTTTCCTCCTGTCAGCACATGGGCTGCCCTCCATTTTCCTCCCGTCAGCACATGGGCTGCCCTCCATTTTCCTCCTCCAGCACATGGGCCGCCCTCCATTTTCCTCCCTCCAGCACATGGGCTGCCCTCCATTTTCCTCCAGTCAGCACATGGGCCGCCCTCCATTTTCCTCCCTCCAGCACATGGACTGCCCTCCATTTTCCTCCAGTCAGCACATGGACTGCCCTCCATTTTCCTCCCTCCAGCACATGGGCTGCCCTCCATTTTCCTCCCTCCAGCACATGGGCTGCCCTCCATTTTCCTCCCTCCAGCACATGGGCTGCCCTCCATTCTCCTCCCTCCAGCACATGGACTGCCCTCCATTTTCCTCTTGCCAGCACATGGGCTGCCCTCCATTTTCCTCCCGTCAGCACATGGGCTGCCCTCCATTTTCCTCCCTCCAGCACATGGACTGCCCTCCATTTTCCTCCTGTCAGCACATGGGCTGCCCTCCATTTTCCTCCTATCAGCACATGGGCTGCCCTCCATTTTCCTCCCTCCAGCACATGGGCTGCCCTCCATTTTCCTCCTGTCAGCACATGGGCCGCCCTCCATTTTCCTCCTATCAGCACATGGGCTGCCCTCCATTTTCCTCCTGCCAGCACATGGGCTGCCCTCCATTTTCCTCCCGCAGCACATGAGCTGCCCTCCATTTTCCTCCTATCAGCACATGGGCTGGCCTCCATTTTCCTCCTGTCAGCACATGGGCCGCCCTCCATTTTTCTCCTATCAGCACATGGGCTGCCCTCCATTTTCCTCCCTCCAGCACATGGGCTGCCCTCCATTTTCCTCCCTCCAGCACATGGACTGCCCTCCATTTTCCTCCTATCAGCACATGGGCCGCCCTCCATTTTCCTCCCACCATGTCATGCAGATGGCCGCACAGCCGCCATACTCACAGTCTGCAGCTCGTGCCCTGTATCGATGACATAATGAATCCCCGGGAGAGAGAAGGAAAGTTCTGTCAGTGAACCTGAGAGGTAAACTCGGCGCTCGTCTGTGGATTCAGCCTCGTACACTGACTGCAACCCATTACCAGCACTGGCCATCAGAGACACAGGCGACAGCGACCCCAAACTGGGACTCAAAGACACGGACTCTGTGTTAAGAGCGGAGCAGCACCGGAGAACTTCCTGCAGAGCACAAAATAACATAAAAGCTGCTGCTCTGCAGATCCAAGAACCGCGACCTCCAGCAACATCTTACCTCTTCACTGGCCAGAAACACCAGCACATCCCCCGGCTCATTCCTGCGGTGAACATCTAGGACCATGTGACATGCAGCCATAACGTGGTCGTGTGACACTGATGGGCGGTAGACAACATTCGGCAGGTGTTCTCGCACTGGAACATTCACTACGGAGACGCCTGCTCCTAAGTAGTCCACCATACGCTGACGAAACCCGGGTGATGTCATCACCACCAAGCGGAGGAAGGGTCTCTGTAGTGTCATGTCCTTCAGGAGGCCAAGCAGAAGGTCAGTGGCCACTGTACGCTCATCTACTTCATCAAGGACAACCACACCAGTGGTCTGCATCAGAGGGTCAGAGGTCAGCTCTTGGAGAAGAAGGGAATCCCAGCAGAACCTGGTGGACAACAGAGACCAAGTAATGGACTACCTGCAGAGAGGGAAAAGGAAATGACCACAACTGACCCTTACCCAACACACTGATCTTGGCTGACCCTTACCCTCTACTTGTCCCACTGACCCTAGACCTACAGGCTTAACCTTACCTACAGACTGTTACCCTACACACTGACCAATAATTATCCACTCTTCTCTACCCACCGTCTCACTATTCTCACCGGCCTCTGACAACTTGCAGACCACCTTTGGCCAGTGTGGGTGACCTCCCTCCATACCTCAGGATAGTGTTTGCAGAGGAGCAGTCTTCGTGTGGAATGGAGAACCCGACTTCATGGCCAACGTTCAGGTCCATCTCATCCGCCACTCTCAGGGCCAGGCTGAAGGCGGCGGTGGGGTAGGGCTGCGAGCAGAGGACAGAACCCTCATGGTACTGCTGGGAGAGGGCATATTCTGCACACCACTGTGGCACCTACGAGGAAACAGAATATACTGCGATATAACTGACCACTAGAGGGCACAAAATACACAACAAGGACCCTCTGCCAAAAAAGACAGAAGAAAACCAGAGCGGCAGTGGACCCCGGGGCATCGGGCCTATGGACACTCAGAGCCAGAGGTCGTACTACATGGACACCGGGGTATGGACCCGACCTATGAACACTGAGAGCTAGAGTTCGTACTACATGGACACCGGGGAATGGACCCGACCTATGGACACTCAGAGCCAGAGGTCGTACTACATGGACACCGGGGTATGGACCCGACCTATAGACACTCAGAGCCAGAGGCCGCACTACATGGACACCGGGGCATCGGGCCCGACCTATGGACACTCAGAGCCAGAGGTCGCACTGCATGGACACCGGGGCATCGGGCCTATGGACACTCAGAGCCAGAGGTCGTACTACATGGACACTGGGGCATGGACCCGACCTATAGACACTCAGAGCCAGAGGTCGTACTACATGGACACCGGGGCATCGGGCCCGACCTATGGACACTCAGAGCCAGAGGTCGTACTACATGGACACCGGGGTATGGACCCGACCTATAGACACTCAGAGCCAGAGGTCGCACTGCATGGACACCGGGGCATCGGGCCAATGGACACTCAGAGCCAGAGGTCGTACTACATGGACACCGGGGCATCGGGCCTATGGACACTAAGAGCCAGAGGTCACACTACATGGACACTGGGGCATCGGGCCCGAACTATGGACACTCAGAGCCAGAGGTCGCACTACATGGACACTGGGGCATCGGGCCCGACCTATGGACACTCAGAACCAGAGGTCGCACTACATGGACACCGGGGCATCGGGCCAATGGACACTCAGAGCCAGAGGTCGCACAACATGGACACTGGGGCATCGGGCCTATGGACACTAAGAGCCAGAGATCACACTACAATTTTTCCAAAAAGAGTAAAAATACTCCTCTTAACAATTTTGAGGAGTATTGTGTACTACAGCGTGCTCTGCTCAGAGTCTGACACTACTGCAGGCAGCAGAGATGTAACAACACGACCACTATCAGTGTGAACACCACAACTACCATACTGTACTACAGCGTGCTCTGCTCAGAGTCTGACACCACTGCAGGCACCAGAGAAGTAACAACACGACCACTATAAGTGTGAACACCACACCTACCATAGTGTAATACAGCATGCTCTGCAAAGAGTCTGACACTACTGCAGGCAGCAGAGACGTAACAACACGACCACTATCAGTGTGAACAACACATCTACCATAGTGTACTACAGCGTGCTCTACACAGAGTCTGACACTATTGCAGGCAGCAGAGATGTAACAACACGACCACTATCAGTGTGAACACCACAACTACCATACTGTACTACAGCGTGCTCTGCTCAGAGTCTGACACTACTACAGGCAGCAGAGATGTAACAACACAACCACTATCAGTGTGAACACCACACCTACCATAATGTACTACAGCGTGCTCTGCTCAGAGTCTGACACTACTACAGGCAGCAGAGATGTAACAACACGACCACTATCAGTGTGAACACCACATCTACCATAGTGTACTACAGCGTGCTCTGCTCAGAGTCTGACACTACTGCAGGCAGCAGAGATGTAACAACACGACCACTATCAGTGTGAACACCACATCTACCATAGTGTACTACAGCGTGCTCTGCTCAGAGTCTGACACTACTGCAGGCAGCAGAGATGTAACAACACGACCACTATCAGTGTGAACACCACATCTACCATAGTGTACTACAGCGTGCTCTGCTCAGAGTCTGACACTACTGCAGGCAGCAGAGATGTAACAACACGACCACTATCAGTGTGAACACCACATCTACCATAGTGTACTACAGCGTGCTCTGCTCAGAGTCTGACACTACTGCAGGCAGCAGAGATGTAACAACACGACCACTATCAGTGTGAACACCACATCTACCATAGTGTACTACAGCGTGCTCTGCTCAGAGTCTGACACTACTGCAGGCAGCAGAGATGTAACAACACGACCACTATCAGTGTGAACACCACATCTACCATAGTGTACTACAGCGTGCTCTGCTCAGAGTCTGACACTACTGCAGGCAGCAGAGATGTAACAACACGACCACTATCAGTGTGAACACCACATCTACCATAGTGTACTACAGCGTGCTCTGCTCAGAGTCTGACACTACTGCAGGCAGCAGAGATGTAACAACACGACCACTATCAGTGTGAACACCACATCTACCATAGTGTACTACAGCGTGCTCTGCTCAGAGTCTGACACTACTGCAGGCAGCAGAGATGTAACAACACGACCACTATCAGTGTGAACACCACATCTACCATAGTGTACTACAGCGTGCTCTGCTCAGAGTCTGACACTACTGCAGGCAGCAGAGATGTAACAACACGACCACTATCAGTGTGAACACCACATCTACCATAGTGTACTACAGCGTGCTCTGCTCAGAGTCTGACACTACTGCAGGCAGCAGAGATGTAACAACACGACCACTATCAGTGTGAACACCACATCTACCATAGTGTACTACAGCGTGCTCTGCTCAGAGTCTGACACTACTGCAGGCAGCAGAGATGTAACAACACGACCACTATCAGTGTGAACACCACATCTACCATAGTGTACTACAGCGTGCTCTGCTCAGAGTCTGACACTACTGCAGGCAGCAGAGATGTAACAACACGACCACTATCAGTGTGAACACCACATCTACCATAGTGTACTACAGCGTGCTCTGCTCAGAGTCTGACACTACTGCAGGCAGCAGAGATGTAACAACACGACCACTATCAGTGTGAACACCACATCTACCATAGTGTACTACAGCGTGCTCTGCTCAGAGTCTGACACTACTGCAGGCAGCAGAGATGTAACAACACGACCACTATCAGTGTGAACACCACATCTACCATAGTGTACTACAGCGTGCTCTGCTCAGAGTCTGACACTACTGCAGGCAGCAGAGATGTAACAACACGACCACTATCAGTGTGAACACCACATCTACCATAGTGTACTACAGCGTGCTCTGCTCAGAGTCTGACACTACTGCAGGCAGCAGAGATGTAACAACACGACCACTATCAGTGTGAACACCACATCTACCATAGTGTACTACAGCGTGCTCTGCTCAGAGTCTGACACTACTGCAGGCAGCAGAGATGTAACAACACGACCACTATCAGTGTGAACACCACATCTACCATAGTGTACTACAGCGTGCTCTGCTCAGAGTCTGACACTACTGCAGGCAGCAGAGATGTAACAACACGACCACTATCAGTGTGAACACCACATCTACCATAGTGTACTACAGCGTGCTCTGCTCAGAGTCTGACACTACTGCAGGCAGCAGAGATGTAACAACACGACCACTATCAGTGTGAACACCACATCTACCATAGTGTACTACAGCGTGCTCTGCTCAGAGTCTGACACTACTGCAGGCAGCAGAGATGTAACAACACGACCACTATCAGTGTGAACACCACATCTACCATAGTGTACTACAGCGTGCTCTGCTCAGAGTCTGACACTACTGCAGGCAGCAGAGATGTAACAACACGACCACTATCAGTGTGAACACCACATCTACCATAGTGTACTACAGCGTGCTCTGCTCAGAGTCTGACACTACTGCAGGCAGCAGAGATGTAACAACACGACCACTATCAGTGTGAACACCACATCTACCATAGTGTACTACAGCGTGCTCTGCTCAGAGTCTGACACTACTGCAGGCAGCAGAGATGTAACAACACGACCACTATCAGTGTGAACACCACATCTACCATAGTGTACTACAGCGTGCTCTGCTCAGAGTCTGACACTACTGCAGGCAGCAGAGATGTAACAACACGACCACTATCAGTGTGAACACCACATCTACCATAGTGTACTACAGCGTGCTCTGCTCAGAGTCTGACACTACTGCAGGCAGCAGAGATGTAACAACACGACCACTATCAGTGTGAACACCACATCTACCATAGTGTACTACAGCGTGCTCTGCTCAGAGTCTGACACTACTGCAGGCAGCAGAGATGTAACAACACGACCACTATCAGTGTGAACACCACATCTACCATAGTGTACTACAGCGTGCTCTGCTCAGAGTCTGACACTACTGCAGGCAGCAGAGATGTAACAACACGACCACTATCAGTGTGAACACCACATCTACCATAGTGTACTACAGCGTGCTCTGCTCAGAGTCTGACACTACTGCAGGCAGCAGAGATGTAACAACACGACCACTATCAGTGTGAACAACACATCTACCATAGTGTACTACAGCGTGCTCTGCTCAGAGTCTGACACTACTGCAGGCAGCAGAGATGTAACAACACGACCAGTATCAGTGTGAACACCACACCTACCATAGTGTACTACAGCGTGCTCTGCTCAGAGTCTGACACTACTGCAGGCAGCAGGGATGTAACAACACGACCACTATCAGTGTGAACACCACACCTACCATAGTGTACTACAGCGTGCTCTGCTCAGAGTCTGACACTACTGCAGGCAGCAGAGATGTAACAACACGACCACTATCAGTGTGAACACCACACCTACCATAGTGTACTACAGCGTGCTCTGCTCAGAGTCTGACACCACTGCAGGCAGCAGAGAAATATGGCTTCCTGTAGCCAGCATTTCTGTGACTGCAGCTTTGAGTGTGACTAGAGACATCATGGGTCGTTGCTCACCTGAGTACTTTTGCCGGCGCCGGGCTCTGCACACACCAGAACGATGTTACTGTTCTGCAGACTCTCCAGGAACTGGTATTGCCTTCCATAGACAAATTGACTGGGCCGTCCGGCAAGCAGCTGATAATAGCGCGAGGAAAACGGGAGACCATCAAAGGGGTTCTGCTCCAGGTCATCCCGCTCCAGGTCATCCCGCTCCAGGTCATCCCGCTCCAGGTCATCCAAAAGAACCTCTTCTACTAGTTGCCGCTCCTCTGAAGAGACATCTGACGACTCCATACAAGCCGAGATGGACCAAGGCCTAGAGACACAGATAATAAGTGATGGACCGTGTACATCACTGACCGCCGGGGACCGTTGACTTACTGACCGGGCTGGGGACTGCCGACTACTGGACACAATTGTTTACCTGACTGACCACCACGTTAGGGGAGGAGGAGTGCGGCACACGTTAGGGAGGAGGAGGAGGAGTAAAGTGTGACACGTTAGGGGAGGAGGAGTGTGCGGTGGATGTAATGCTAGAGAGCAGAGGAGGAGGAGTGCGGTGACACGTTAGGGAGTGAGGAGGAGGAGTGCGGTGACACGTTAGGAGTGAGGAGGAGTGTGCGGTGACACGTTAGGAGGAGGAGGAGGAGTGTGCGGTGACACGTTAGGAGGAGGAGGAGGAGGTGCGGTGACACGTTAGAGGAGGAGGAGGAGTGCGGTGACACGTTAGAGGAGGAGGAGAGTGACAGTGTGACACGTGGGAGTGAGGAGGAGGAGTGTGCGTGACACGTTAGAGGAGGAGGAGGAGTGTGCGGTGACACGCTAGAGGAGGAGGAGAGTGTGTGTGACACGTTAGGAGGAGTGAGGAGGAGGAGTGAGGTGCGCACACGTTAGGAGGAGGAGGAGGAGGAGTGTGAGTGGCACACGCTAGGAGTGAGGAGGAGAGTGCGTGACACGTTAGAGGAGGAGGTGTGCGGACACGCTAGGAGTGAGGAGGAGGAGTGTGCGTGACACGTTAGAGTGAGGAGGAGGAGTGCGCGTGACACGTTAGGAGGAGGAGGAGTGTGCGCGACACGTTAGGAGGAGGAGAGTGCGATGACGTAGAGGAGGAGTGTGCGTACACGTTAGGAGGAGGAGTGTGCGGTGACACGTTAGAGGAGGAGGAGGAGTGTGCGGTGACACGTTAGGAGGAGTGAGGAGGAATGTGCGTGACACGCTAGAGAGAGGAGGAGGAGTGTGCGGTGACACGTTAGGGAGGAGGAGTGCGGTGACACGCTAGAGAGTGAGGAGTGCGCGTGACACGTTAGGAGGAGGAGGAGGAGTGCGTGACACGTTAGGAGGAGGAGGAGGAGAGTGCGGTGACACGTTAGGAGGAGGAGTGAGGTGCAGTGACACGCTAGAGTGAGGAGGAGAGGAGTGTGAGGTGACACGCTAGGAGGAGGAGGAGTGTGCGGTGACACGTTAGGAGGAGGAGGAGGAGTGCGACACGTTAGGAGGAGGAGGAGGAGTGCGGTGACACGTTAGGAGGAGGAGGAGGAGTGTGCGGTGACACGCAGGAGTGAGGAGGAGGAGTGTGCGGTGACACGTTAGAGGAGGAGAGAGTGTGCGGTGACACGTTAGAGTGAGTGAGGAGGAGTGTGCGGACACGTTAGAGGAGGAGGAGTGTGCGGTGACACGTTAGAGGAGTGAGGAGAGTGTGCGGTGACACGTTAGGAGGAGGAGTGAGGAGTGCGGAGACACGTTAGGAGTGAGGAGGAGGAGTGTGCGGTGACACGTTAGGAGGAGGAGGGAGTGTGCGTGACACGCTAGGAGTGAGGAGGAGGTGCGGTGACACGCTAGGAGGAGTGAGTGTGCGTGACACGTTAGGAGGAGGAGGAGAGTGCGGTGACACGTTAGAGGAGTGAGGAGGGTGCGGTGACACGCTAGGAGGAGGAGGAGTGAGTGCGGTGACACGCTAGAGGAGGAGGAGGAGTGTGCGGTGACACGCTAGGGAGTGAGGAGGAGGAGTGTGCGGTGACACGTTAGGAGGAGGAGGAGTGTGCGGTGACACGTTAGAGGAGGAGGAGGTGCGGTGACACGTTAGAGGAGGAGGAGTGTGCGGTGACACGTTAGGAGTGGGAGGAGTGTGCGGTGACACGTTAGGGAGGAGGAGTGTGCGGTGACACGTTAGGAGGAGGAGGAGGAGTGCGGTGACACGTTAGGAGGAGGAGGAGGAGTGTGCGGTGACACGTTAGAGGAGGAGAGAGTGTGCGGTGACACGCTAGAGGAGGAGAGTGAGTGCGGTGACACGTTAGAGTGAGAGGAGGAGTGTGCGGTGACACGTTAGGGAGGAGGAGGAGTGTGCGGTGACACGTTAGAGAGGAGGAGTGAGTGCGCGGACACGTTAGAGTGAGGAGGTGGCAGGAGGAGGAGTGTGCGGTGACACGTTAGAGGAGTGAGGAGTGTGCGGTGACACGTAGAGGAGTGAGGAGTGTGCGGTGACACGTTAGAGGAGGAGGAGGAGTGTGCGGTGACACGCTAGGAGGAGTGAGGAGTGAGTGTGCAGACACGTTAGGAGTGAGAGAGTGTGCGGTGACACGCTAGAGGAGGAGGAGGAGTGTGCGGTGACACGTTAGAGTGAGGAGGAGTGAGTGGTGCGTGACACGTTAGAGGAGGAGGAGGAGTGTGCGTGACACGTTAGAGAGGAGGAGGTGTGCGGTGACACGTTAGGAGGAGGAGTGAGTGCGGTGACACGTTAGGAGGAGGAGTGTGCGTGACACGTTAGAGGAGGAGGGAGTAGAGGAGTGTGCGTGACACGTTAGGAGGAGGAGTGTGCGGTGACACGTTAGGAGGAGGAGATGTGCGTGACACGTTAGGAGGAGGAGTGAGTGCGGTGACACGTTAGAGGAGGAGGAGGAGTGTGCGGTGACACGTTAGAGAGTGAGAGAGTGTGCGGTGAACACGTTAGAGTGAGTGAGATGTGCGTGACACGTTAGGGAGGAGGAGTGTGCGGTGACACGTTAGGAGAGTGAGTGAGTGTGCGGTGACACGCTGAGGAGAGAGGAGTGTGCGGTGATCAACGTCAGAGTGAGGATGATGAGTGCGCAAGACACGTTAGGAGTGAGGAGGAGGAGTGTGCGGACACACGTTAGAGGAGCGAGGAGAGTGTGCGTGACACGCTAGGATGAGGAGGATGAGTGATGCGGTGACACGCTAGAGTGAGGAGGAGTGAATGTGCGGTGATCAACGCTAGGATGAGGAGTGATGCGCGTGCATCACGCTAGAGAGATGATGAGGAGTGCGCGGTGATCACGTCAGAGGAGATGACGCTAGGAGGAGAGATGAGGCGCCACGCAGAGATGAGGAGAGAGTGCGTGACACGCTAGGAGTGAGGAGGAGGAGTGCGACGTGACACGTTAGAGTGAGGAGGAGGAGTGCGCGTGACACGTTAGAGAGTGAGGAGGAATGTGCGCGACACGCTAGAGTGAGGAGGAGGAGTGTGCGGTGACACGCTAGAGTGAGTGAGGAGGAGTGCGCGTGACACGCTAGGAGTGACGGAGGAGGAGTGTGCGTGACACCAGAGGAGGAGGGAGTGTGCGGTGACACGTTAGAGTGAGGAGGAGGATGTGCGGTGACACGCTAGGAGTGAGTGAGGAGGAGTGTGCGGTGACACGTTAGAGGAGGAGGAGGATGTGCGGTGACACGTTAGGAGTGAGTGAGGGATGCGGTGACTACGCTAGAGGAGTGAGGAGTGTGCGGTGACACGTTAGGAGTGAGTGAGGATGTGCGGTGACACGCTAGAGTGAGGAGGAGGAGTGTGCGGTGACACGTTAGAGAGGAGGAGGAGTGTGCGGTGACACGTTAGAGGAGGAGGAGGAGTGTGCGGTGACACGCTAGAGGAGGAGGAGGAGTGTGCGGTGACACGTTAGAGGAGGAGGAGGAGTGTGCGGTGACACGTTAGAGGAGGAGGAGGAGTGTGCGGTGACACGTTAGAGTGAGGAGGAGGAGTGCGGTGACACGTTAGAGGAGGAGGAGGAGTGTGCGGTGACACGTTAGAGGAGGAGGAGGAGTGTGCGGTGACACGTTAGAGGAGGAGGAGGATGTGCGGTGACACGTTAGGAGTGAGGAGGAGGAGTGTGCGGTGACACGCTAGAGTGAGGAGGAGGAGTGTGCGGTGACACGTTAGGAGGAGGAGTGCGTGCACGTTAGGAGGAGGAGTGCGGTGACACGTTAGAGGAGGAGGAGGAGGAGTGTGCGGTGACACGCTAGGAGTGAGGAGGAGGAGTGTGCGGGACACGTTAGGGGAGTGAGGAGGAGGAGTGTGCGGTGACACGCTAGAGTGAGGAGGAGAGTGCGGTGACACGTTAGAGGAGGAGGAGAGAGTGCGGTGACACGCTAGAGGAGTGAGTAGTGCGGTGACACGTTAGAGGAGGAGGAGAGTGCGCGTGACACGCTAGAGGAGTGAGTGCGACAACGCTAGGAGGAGTGAGGATGCGCTGGAGATGCTAGGCGAGAGAGGAGCGAGTGTGCGGTGACACTAGAGTGAGAGGATGAGGTGACACGCAGGCGAGGAGAGAGTGTGCGCGACACGTTAGGAGGGGAGAGGAGTGTGCGTGACACGCTAGGAGGGAGAGTGCACGGAGAGATGTGAGCGACACGTTAGGAGATGATGTGCGTGACACGCTAGAGGAGGAGGAGGAGTGTGCGGTGACACGCTAGGAGGAGGAGGAGAGTGTGCGGACACGCCAGAGAGAGGAGGAGTGTGCAGAGACACGTTAGAGGAGTGAGGAGTGCGATGACACGCAGAGGAGGAGGAGGAGTGTGCGGTGACACGTTAGGAGGAGGAGGAGGAGTGTGCGGTGACACGTTAGGGAGAGGAGGAGGAGTGTCGCGGTGACACGCTAGAGGAGGAGGAGGAGTGTGCGGTGACACGTTAGGAGGAGGAGGAGGAGGAGTGCGGTGACACGTTAGGAGGAGGAGGAGGAGTGCGCGTGACACGTTAGGAGGAGGAGGAGGAGTGTGCGGACACGTTAGAGGAGGAGGAGTGAGTGTGCGGTGACACGTTAGAGGAGGAGGAGGAGTGTGCGGTGACACGTTAGAGAGGAGGAGGAGTGTGCGGTGACACGTTAGGAGGAGGAGGAGGAGTGTGCGGTGACACGTTAGGAGGAGGAGGAGGAGTGTGCGGTGACACGTTAGGAGGAGGAGGAGGAGTGCGGTGACACGTTAGGAGGAGGAGGAGGAGTGTGCGGTGACACGTTAGGAGGAGGAGGAGGAGGTGCGGTGACACGTTAGGAGGAGGAGGAGGAGTGTGCGGTGACACGTTAGAGGAGGAGGAGGAGTGTGCGGTGACACGTTAGGAGGAGGAGGAGGAGTGTGCGGTGACACGTTAGGAGGAGGAGGAGGTGCGGACACGTTAGAGGAGGGGAGTGCGACACGCTAGGAGGAGGAGTGTGCGGTGACACGTTAGGAGGAGGAGGAGGAGTGTGCGTGACACGTTAGGAGGAGGAGGAGGAGTGTGCGGTGACACGTTAGAGGAGGAGGAGGAGTGAGTGACACGTTAGGAGGAGGAGGAGGAGTGAGGTGACACGTTAGAGGAGGAGGAGGAGTGTGCGGTGACACGTTAGGAGGAGGAGGAGGAGTGTGCGGTGACACGTTAGAGGAGGAGGAGGAGTGCGGTGACACGTTAGGAGGAGGAGGAGGAGTGTGCGGTGACACGTTAGGAGGAGGAGGAGGAGTGCGGTGACACGTTAGAGGAGGAGGAGGAGTGTGCGGTGACACGTTAGGAGGAGGAGGAGGAGTGTGCGGTGACACGTTAGAGGAGGAGGAGGAGTGTGCGGTGACACGTTAGAGGAGGAGGAGGAGTGTGCGGTGACACGTTAGGAGGAGGAGGAGTGTGCGGTGACACGTTAGGAGGAGGAGGAGGAGTGTGCGGTGACACGTTAGGAGGAGGAGGAGGAGTGTGCGGTGACACGTTAGGAGGAGGAGGAGGAGTGTGCGGTGACACGTTAGGAGGAGGAGGAGAGTGCGGTGACACGTTAGGAGGAGGAGGAGGAGTGTGCGTGACACGTTAGGAGGAGGAGGAGGAGTGTGCGGTGACACGTTAGAGGAGGAGGAGGAGGTGCGGTGACACGTTAGGAGGAGGAGGAGGAGTGTGCGGTGACACGTTAGAGGAGGAGGAGGAGGTGCGGTGACACGTTAGGAGGAGGAGGAGGAGTGCGGTGACACGTTAGGAGGAGGAGGAGGAGTGTGCGGTGACACGTTAGAGGAGGAGGAGGAGTAGCAGGTGACACGTTAGGAGGAGGAGGAGGAGTGTGCGGTGACACGTTAGGAGGAGGAGGAGGAGTGCGGTGACACGTTAGGAGGAGGAGGAGTGTGCGGTGACACGTTAGGAGGAGGAGGAGTGTGCGGTGACACGTTAGGAGGAGGAGGAGGATGTGCGTGACACGTTAGGAGGAGGAGGAGGAGTGTGCGGTGACACGTTAGAGGAGGAGGAGGAGTGCGGAGACACGTTAGGAGGAGGAGGAGGAGTGTGCGGTGACACGTTAGGAGGAGGAGGAGGAGTGTGCGGTGACACGTTAGGAGGAGGAGGAGGAGTGTGCGGTGACACGTTAGAGGAGGAGGAGGAGTGCGGTGACACGTTAGGAGGAGGAGGTGCGGTGACACGTTAGGAGGAGGAGGAGGAGTGTGCGGTGACACGTTAGGAGGAGGAGGAGGAGTGTGCGGTGACACGTTAGGAGGAGGAGGAGGAGTGTGCGGTGACACGTTAGGAGGAGGAGGAGTGTGCGGTGACACGTTAGGAGGAGGAGGAGGAGGTGCGGTGACACGTTAGGAGGAGGAGGAGGAGTGTGCGGTGACACGTTAGGAGGAGGAGGAGGAGTGTGCGGTGACACGTTAGGAGGAGGAGGAGGAGTGTGCGGTGACACGTTAGAGGAGGAGGAGGATGTGCGGTGACACGTTAGAGGAGGAGGAGGAGTGTGCGGTGACACGTTAGGAGGAGGAGGAGGAGTGTGCGGTGACACGTTAGGAGGAGGAGGAGGAGTGTGCGGTGACACGTTAGGAGGAGGAGGAGGAGTGTGCGGTGACACGTTAGGAGGAGGAGGAGGAGTGTGCGGTGACACGTTAGGAGGAGGAGGAGGAGTGTGCGGTGACACGTTAGGAGGAGGAGGAGGAGTGTGCGGTGACACGTTAGGAGGAGGAGGAGGAGTGCGGTGACACGTTAGGAGGAGGAGGAGGAGTGTGCGGTGACACGTTAGGAGGAGGAGGAGGAGTGTGCGGTGACACGTTAGGAGGAGGAGGAGGAGTGTGCGGTGACACGTTAGAGGAGGAGGAGGAGGTGCGGTGACACGTTAGGAGGAGGAGGAGGAGTGCGGTGACACGTTAGAGGAGGAGGAGGAGTGTGCGTGACACGTTAGGAGGAGGAGGAGTGTGCGGTGACACGTTAGAGGAGGAGGAGGAGTGTGCGGTGACACGTTAGGAGGAGGAGGAGGAGTGTGCGGTGACACGTTAGAGGAGGAGGAGGCGGTGACACGTAGAGAGGAGGAGTGTGCGGTGACACGTTAGGAGGAGGAGGAGGAGTGCGGACACGTTAGGAGGAGGAGGAGTGTGCGGTGACACGTTAGGAGGAGGAGGAGGAGTGTGCGGTGACACGTTAGGAGGAGGAGGAGTGTGCGGTGACACGTTAGAGGAGGAGTGGCGACACGTTAGGAGGAGGAGTGTGCGGTGACACGTTAGGAGGAGGAGAGAGTGTGCGGTGACACGTTAGGAGGAGGAGTGTGCGGTGACACGTTAGGAGGAGGAGGAGTGTGCGGTGACACGTTAGGAGGAGGAGGAGTGTGCGGTGACACGTTGAGGAGGAGTGCGGTGACACGTTAGAGGAGGAGGAGTGTGCGGTGACACGTTAGGGAGGAGGAGTGTGCGGTGACACGTTAGGAGGAGGAGTGTGCGGTGACACGTTAGGAGGAGGAGTGTGCGGTGACACGTTAGGAGGAGGAGTGTGCGGTGACACGTTAGGAGGAGGAGTGTGCGGTGACACGTTAGGGAGGAGGAGTGTGCGGTGACACGTTAGGGAGGAGGAGGAGTGTGCGGTGACACGTTAGGAGGAGGAGGAGGAGTGAGTGTGCGGTGACACGTTAGGAGGAGGAGGAGGAGGAGTGTGCGGTGACACGTTAGGAGGAGGAGGAGGAGGAGGAGTGTGCGGTGACACGTTAGGAGGAGGAGGAGGAGGAGTGTGCGGTGACACGTTAGGAGGAGGAGGAGGAGTGCGCGTGACACGTTAGGAGGAGGAGGAGGAGTGTGCGGTGACACGTTAGGAGGAGGAGGAGGAGTGTGCGGTGACACGTTAGAGAGGAGGAGGAGTGTGCGGTGACACGTTAGAGGAGGAGGAGGAGTGTGCGGTGACACGTTAGAGGAGGAGGAGGAGTGTGCGTGACACGTTAGGAGGAGGAGGAGGAGGATGTGCGGTGACACGTTAGGAGGAGGAGGAGGAGTGCGGTGACACGTTAGAGGAGGAGGAGTGAGGTGACACGTTAGGAGGAGGAGCGGTGTGACACGTTAGGAGGAGGAGGAGGAGTGTGCGGTGACACGTTAGGAGGAGGAGGAGGAGTGCGGTGACACGTTAGGAGGAGGAGGAGGAGTGTGCGGTGACACGTTAGGAGGAGGAGGAGGAGTGTGCGGTGACACGTTAGAGGAGGAGGAGGAGTGCGGTGACACGTTAGAGGAGGAGGAGGAGTGTGCGGTGACACGTTAGGAGGAGGAGGAGGAGTGTGCGGTGACACGTTAGAGGAGGAGGAGGAGTGTGCGGTGACACGTTAGAGGAGGAGGAGGAGTGTGCGGTGACACGTTAGGAGGAGGAGTGTGCGGTGACACGTTAGGAGGAGGAGTGTGCGGTGACACGTTAGGAGGAGGAGGAGGAGTGCGGTGACACGTTAGGAGGAGGAGGAGGAGTGTGCGGTGACACGTTAGGAGGGGAGGAGGAGTGTGCTGTGACACGTTAGAAGGAGGAGGAGGAGTGTGCGTGACACGTTAGAAGGAGGAGGAGGAGTGTGCGGAGACACGTTAGGAGGAGGAGGAGGAATGTGCGGTGACAAGTTAGGAGGAGGAGGAGGAGGTGCGTGACACGTTAGAGGAGGAGGAGGAGTGTGCGGTGACACGTTAGGAGGAGGAGGAGGAGGTGCGGTGACACGTTAGGAGGAGGAGGAGGAGTGTGCGGTGACACGTTAGGAGGAGGAGGAGGAGTGTGCGGTGACACGTTAGGAGGAGGAGGAGGAGTGTGCGGTGACACGTTAGGAGGAGGAGTGTGCGGAGACACGTTAGGAGGAGGAGGAGGAGTGTGCGGTGACACGTTAGGAGGAGGAGGAGGAGTGTGCGGTGACACGTTAGGAGGAGGAGGAGGAGTGCGGTGACACGTTAGAGGAGGAGGAGGAGTGTGCGGTGACACGTTAGGAGGAGGAGGAGTGAGCGGTGACACGTTAGAGGAGGAGGAGGAGTGCGCGGACACGTTAGAGGAGGAGGAGGAGTGTGCGGTGACACGTTAGGAGGAGGAGGAGTGCGGTGACACGTTAGAGGAGGAGGAGGAGGTGCGGTGACACGTTAGGAGGAGGAGGAGGAGTGTGCGGTGACACGTTAGGAGGAGGAGGAGGAGTGCGGTGACACGTTAGGAGGAGGAGGAGGAGTGTGCGGTGACACGTTAGGAGGAGGAGGAGGAGTGTGCGGTGACACGTTAGGAGGAGGAGGAGGAGTGTGCGGTGACACGTTAGGAGGAGGAGGGAGTGTGCGGTGACACGTTAGAGGAGGAGGAGTGTGCGGTGACACGTTAGGAGGAGGAGGAGGAGTGTGCGGTGACACGTTAGGAGGAGGAGGAGTGTGCGTGACACGTTAGGAGGAGGAGGAGTGTGCGTGACACGTTAGGAGGAGGAGGAGGAGTGTGCGGTGACACGTTAGGAGGAGGAGGAGTGTGCGTGACACGTTAGGAGGAGGAGGAGGAGTGTGCGGTGACACGTTAGGAGGAGGAGGAGGAGTGTGCGGTGACACGTTAGGAGGAGGAGGTGATGCGGTGACACGTTAGAGGAGGAGGAGGAGTGTGCGGTGACACGTTAGGAGGAGGAGGAGGAGTGTGCGGTGACACGTTAGAGGAGGAGGAGTGTGCGTGACACGTGAGGAGGAGGAGTGTGCGGTGACACGTTAGGAGGAGGAGGAGGAGTGCGGTGACACGTTAGGAGGAGGAGGAGTGAGCGGTGACACGTTAGGAGGAGGAGTGTGCGGTGACACGTTAGGAGGAGGAGGAGTGTGCGGTGACACGTTAGAGGAGGAGGAGGAGTGTGCGGTGACACGTTAGAGGAGGAGGAGGAGAGTGTGCGGTGACACGTTAGGAGGAGGAGGAGCGTGTGACACGTTAGGAGGAGGAGGAGTGTGCGGTGACACGTTAGGGAGGAGGAGGAGTGTGCGGTGACACGTTAGGAGGAGGAGTGTGCAGAGACACGTTAGGAGGAGGAGGAGGAGTGTGCGGTGACACGTTAGGAGGAGGAGTGTGCGGTGACACGTTAGGAGGAGGAGGAGGAGTGTGCGGTGACACGTTAGGAGGAGGAGGAGGAGTGTGCGGTGACACGTTAGGAGGAGTAGGTGACATGTTAGGAGTAGTAGGTGACATGTTAGGAGTAGTAGGTGACATGTTAAGAGAAGTAGGTGACATGTTAGGAGTAGTAGGTGACATGTTAAGGAGAAGTAGGTGACATGTTAGGAGGAGTAGGTTGACATGTTAGGAGGAGTAGTTGACATGTTAGGAGTAGTAGGTGACATGTTAGGAGTAGTAGGTGACATGTTAGGAGTAGTAGGTGACAGTGCAGCGCACAGTGACGGGATGCCGCACGCACTGTACAGGAGGCTATTCACACACAGCCGTCAGCACGTCCATCCCGGGGTCTCACCTCTAGCTGTCTAGCAGACGATGGTTCCTCTGTTCCGCCCGCACCTCCGCTTACTTCCGCCCTCACTTCCCAGCTGCCGATCTCTGCCGACGTCACTTCCGACACATTCCGTCACTGTCGCAATGACTTCCGCTCGCATTTCCCAGCATGCCCCGGGGGCTTTCCTTATTCCGACCGACTGCGCAGACTCTGTGCTGCCCTACCCCCGGGCCACGCCCACAAATTAACCCCTTCATTACCTGACTCCTCTCCACCTCTACAGTATATCAGACCTAAAGCAGCAGACTGTATCACCAGTGTAAGGCTTAGATACCCCGTATCACCAGTGTTAGGCTTAGATACCCCGTATCACCAGTGTCAGCAGACTGTATCACCAGTGTAAGGCTTAGATGCCCCGTATCACCAGTGTCAGCAGACTGTATCACCAGTGTAAGGCTTAGATACCCCGTATCACCAGTGTCAGCAGACTGTATCACCAGTGTTAGGCTTAGATACCCCGTATCACCAATGTCAGCAGAGCACCAGCAGCAGCCTGTCCGTACACTAAGAGCACCAGCAGCAGCCTGTCCCTATACTAAGAGCACCAGCAGCAGCCAGTCCCTACACTAAGAGCACCAGCAGCAGCCTGTCCCTACACTAAGAGCACCAGCAGCAGCCTGTCCCTACACTAAGAGCACCAGCAGCAGCCAGTCCCTACACTAAGAGCACCAGCAGCAGCCTGTCCGTACACTAAGAGCACCAGCCTGTCTCTACACTAAGAGCAGCAGCAGCAGCCAGTCCCTACACTAAGAGCACCAGCAGCAGCCAGTCCCTACACTAAGAGCACCAGCAGCAGCCTGTCCGTACACTAAGAGCACCAGCAGCAGCCTGTCCCTACACTAAGAGCACCAGCAGCAGCCTGTCCGTACACTAAGAGCACCAGCAGCAGCCTGTCCGTACACTAAGAGCACCAGCAGCAGCCTGTCCGTACACTAAGAGCACCAGCAGCAGCCTGTCCGTACACTAAGAGCACCAGCAGCAGCCTGTCCGTACACTAAGAGCACCAGCAGCAGCCTGTCCCTACACTAAGAGCACCAGCAGCAGCCTGTCCCTACACTAAGAGCACCAGCAGCAGCCTGTCCCTACACTAAGAGCACCAGCAGCAGCCTGTCCCTACACTAAGAGCACCAGCAGCAGCCTGTCCCTACACTAAGAGCACCAGCAGCAGCCTGTCCCTACACTAAGAGCACCAGCAGCAGCCTGTCCCTACACTAAGAGCACCAGCAGCAGCCTGTCCCTACACTAAGAGCACCAGCAGCAGCCTGTCCCTACACTAAGAGCACCAGCAGCAGCCTGTCCGTACACTAAGAGCACCAGCAGCAGCCTGTCCGTACACTAAGAGCACCAGCAGCAGCCTGTCCCTACACTAAGAGCACCAGCAGCAGCCTGTCCGTACACTAAGAGCACCAGCAGCAGCCTGTCCCTACACTAAGAGCACCAGCAGCAGCCTGTCC
>CM065589.1:624125854-624180901 GCA_033119425.1 Bufotes viridis | reverse complement strand
AGAGTCAGATACCAAGAGGTGACAGAGCAGCAGAGTCAGATACCAAGAGGTGACAGAGCAGCAGAGTCAGATACCAAGAGGTGACAGAGCAGCAGAGTCAGATACCAAGAGGTGACAGAGCAGCAGAGTCAGATACCAAGAGGTGACAGAGCAGCAGAGTCAGATACCAAGAGGTGACAGAGCAGCAGAGTCAGATACCAAGAGGTGACAGAGCAGCAGAGTCAGATACCAAGAGGTGACAGAGCAGCAGAGTCAGATACCAAGAGGTGACAGAGCAGCAGAGTCAGATACCAAGAGGTGACAGAGCAGCAGAGTCAGATACCAAGAGGTGACAGAGCAGCAGAGTCAGATACCAAGAGGTGACAGAGCAGCAGAGTCAGATACCAAGAGGTGACAGAGCAGCAGAGTCAGATACCAAGAGGTGACAGAGCAGCAGAGTCAGATACCTAGAGGTGACAGAGCAGCAGAGTCAGATACCAAGAGGTGACAGAGCAGCAGAGTCAGATACCAAGAGGTGACAGAGCAGCAGAGTCAGATACCAAGAGGTGACAGAGCAGCAGAGTCAGATACCAAGAGGTGACAGAGCAGCAGAGTCAGATACCAAGAGGTGACAGAGCAGCAGAGTCAGATACCAGGAGGTGACAGCGCAGCAGAGTCAGATACCAAGTGGTGACAGCGCAGCAGAGTCAGATACCAGGAGGTGACAGAGCAGCAGTCACATACCAAGAGGTGACAGAGCAGCAGAGTCAGATACCAGGAGGTGACAGAGCAGCAGTCACATACCAAGAGGTGACAGAGCAGCAGAGTCAGATACCAAGAGGTGACAGAGCAGCAGTCACATACCAAGAGGTGACAGAGCAGCAGCGTCAGATACCAAGAGGTGACAGAGCAGCAGAGTCAGATACCAAGAGGTGACAGAGCAGCAGAGTCAGATACCAAGAGGTGACAGAGCAGCAGAGTCAGATACCAGGAGGTGACAGAGCAGCAGAGTCAGATACCTAGAGGTGACAGAGCAGCAGAGTCAGATACCAAGAGGTGACAGAGCAGCAGAGTCAGATACCAAGAGGTGACAGAGCAGCAGAGTCAGATACCAAGAGGTGACAGAGCAGCAGAGTCAGATACCAAGAGGTGACAGAGCAGCAGAGTCAGATACCAAGAGGTGACAGAGCAGCAGATTAAGATATTGGGAGGTGACAGAGCAGCAGAGTCAAATACCAGGAGGTGACAGAGCAGCAGAGTCAGATACCAGGAGGTGACAGAGCAGCAGAGTCAGATACCAGGAGGTGACAGAGCAGCAGAGTCAGATACCAGGAGGTGACAGAGCAGCAGAGTCAGATACCAAGAGGTGACAGAGCAGCAGATTAAGATATTGGGAGGTGACAGCGCAGCAGAGTCAGATACCAGGAGGTGACAGAGCAGCAGAGTCAGATACCAGGAGGTGACAGAGCAGCAGAGTCAGATACCAAGAGGTGACAGAGCAGCAGAGTCAGATACCAGGAGATGACAGCGCAGCAGAGTCAGATACCAAGAGGTGACAGAGCAGCAGAGTCAGATACCAGGAGGGGACAGCGCAAGGTTGAGGTATATGAAGTAATAGGAGGAGTTATATGGAGTAATAGGAGGAGTTACATGGAGTAATAGGATGAGGTATATGGAGTAATAGGAGGGATTATATACAGTAATAGGAGGGGTTATATGGAGTAATAGGAGGAGTTATATACAGTAATAGGAGGGGTTATATACAGTAATAGGAGGGGTTACATGGAGCAATAGTAGGCGTTATATGGAGTAATACGAGGAGGTATATGGAGTAATAGGATGAGGTATATGGAGTAATAGGAGGGGTTATATACAGTAATAGGAGGAGTTATATGGAGTAATAGGAGGAGGTATATGGAGTAATAGGAGGAGTTATATGGAGTAATAGGAGGAGGTATATGGAGTAATAGGAGGAGGTATATGGAGTAATAGGATGAGGTATTTGTAGTAATAGGACAGGTTATATGGAGTAATAGGAGGAGTTCATATGGAGTAATAGGATGAGGTATTTGTAGTAATAGGACAGGTTATATGGAGTAATGGGTGTGGTTATAAGAAATCATGGGTGGGGTTATATGGAATCGTGGGCGTGGTTATGTGATGTCATATATAACCTGTCATCATATAGCGGTATTGCTGCTCCGCCCCCTACAGCTGCTCCCGTTTACCGTCAGTCAGTCGCGGGACGCCATGTTGCAGGTCGTGCAGTGGACATTCGTTCCCAGAGATGAGGGCGACAGCGAGCTGAATACAGAAGTGACCCCGCAGATGGAGCCACAGCCATCTCCACATGACTCCTGGGCACAAGGGTGTGTCCCAGTCACCCAGGCCGCCCGCACACCCCGCTCCAGCCAGCCCCAGGTATGTGAAGGTCTCCTCCATGTTGTCTATCACTTCCAGCATCCTCTGGTCAGTATATATGAAATATTCACCGGCTTTCCGCAGGTGTCACCCCAGCCCCCCATTACTGATATCCCAGAGCAAGAGGAAGAAGAGGCGCTTCAGGCAGAGGAGCCTCCGAGTGCTGAAGAGGATCCCCCCGCACCAGCAGCAGAGCCTGCCACCTCCGCACCTCCTCCGCCGGTGATAACACCCAGTCCTCCTGCTGCCCCTCCAAAGACCAGGCCTCGTTACCGGCCCCACCGCGGTCCCCTGCGCTCTGCTGGCCTGAAGAACATCACCAAGTCTCTGGAGGAGACGGAGAAAGAAATGTTCCTGGAGCAGCTCGTCATGGAGGGGTCTCACCTAAAGGAGAATGCTGACCTCCTGCCCACCTCATTACACAACATCCTGAAGATCCAGCTCGGTCGACCACCCCAGAAGAAAGACGTAATCTACGATGGGGCTGGAAATGTGCTGTCAGTTCCAAAGGTGGACCTCTCCCGACTGCCCCAGCACCACGTCCGTCCCCGCATAGAGGTCTTGGAGGTTAGCAAAGAGGCCCCAGTTATACCACTAGGGTGCCGCCAACTCCCCAGAAGAAGCAGAGAGAGGGCTCCTGACAGACGACTACATGTCAAGTCCTCATCCTGTGACCCTCCTCAGCTGCTGCTCCACAGTAAGCCCACCAGATTGGAGGACATTCCTGGCCGGGGTCCTGTGCCCTCCAACATACTCCTGGACACCATGCCCCTGACTCACGGGGTGATACTGAGAGAGGGGGGCGCAACAGAGCGAGGGTCCGTGTACAGTCTGCGCCAGAGAGAGCATCCCCAGAGGGAGGTCAGGCGGGAGCTGAGGCCGATACCAGCCTCCATCCCCCTACCCGGCCTCAGAGTGGAGCAGCTGATCAAGAACAGCGTCCCCCAGGTGCAGCCGCTCGTCTCCTTCCTGTCACCTCCTCAGTGGGGTATATAGCTGAGGGTCTGATCCAGAGACCCCGCCTCTAATAAACCTTACCTCTCCATCTCTGCCTGCAGCACTTATTTATCAGAGGGGCACAGCAGGTTGTCTAGAGCAGGCATGTCCAAACTCTGGCCCTCCAGGTGTTGCAGAACTACAACTCCCATCATGCCCTTCTGTAGGTTGATAGCTGTAGGTTGTCCAGGAATGATGGGAGTTGTAGTTTTGCAACATCTGGAGGGCCAGAGTTTGGACATGCCTGGTCTAGAGCCATGCAGTGCATCCCACAGCAACTGGAGGGGGCGTGGGCGGATTCATAGAGTGAACAGGACAATCGAGATGGTCCTACAGCTGCTGGAGGGGGGATCCAAAGAGCCTACACGACCATCAAGGTGGTCCTACAACTGCTGGAGGGGGTGCGGGGGGATCCAAAGAGCCTACACGACCATCAAGGTGGACCTACAACTGCTGGACGGGGTGCGGGGGGATCCATAGAGTCAAAACGACCATCAAGGTGGTCCCACAGCTGCTGGAGGGGGTGCGGGGGGGATCCATAGAGAGAACACGACCATCGAGATGGTCCCACAGCTGCTGGAGAGGGGCGTGGGTGAGGATCCATAGAGAGAACACGACCATCGAGATGGCCCTACAGCTACTGGAGAGGGTGTGGGTGAGGATCCATAGAGAGAACATGACCATCGAGATGGTCCTACAGCTGCTGGAGGGGGCGTGGGGGGATCCATAGAGAGAACATGACCATCGAGATGGTCCTACAGCTGCTGGAGGGGGCGTGGGTGAGGATCCATAGAGAGAACACGACCATCGAGATGGTCCCACAGCTGCTGGAGGGGGCGTGGGTGAGGATCCATAGAGAGAACACGACCATCGAGATGGCCCTACAGCTACTGGAGGGGGCGGGTGAGGATCCATAGAGAGAACATGACCATCGAGATGGTCCTACAGCTGCTGGAGGGGGCGTGGTGAGGATCCATAGAGAGAACACGACCATCGAGATGGTCCTACAGCTGCTGGAGGGGGCGTGGGTGAGGATCCATAGAGAGAACACGACCATCGAGATGGTCCTACAGCTGCTGGAGGGGCGTGGTGAGGATCCATAGAGAGAACACGACCATCGAGATGGTCCTACAGCTGCTGGAGGGGCGTGGTGAGGATCCATAGAGAGAACACGACCATCGAGATGGTCCTACAGCTGCTGGAGGGGCGTGGGTGAGGATCCATAGAGAGAACACGACCATCGAGATGGTCCTACAGCTGCTGGAGGGGCGTGGGTGAGGATCCATAGAGAGAACACGACCATCGAGATGGTCCTACAGCTGCTGGAGGGGCGTGGGTGAGGATCCATAGAGAGAACACGACCATCGAGATGGTCCTACAGCTGCTGGAGGGGCGTGGGTGAGGATCCATAGAGAGAACACGACCATCGAGATGGTCCTACAGCTGCTGGAGGGGCGTGGGTGAGGATCCATAGAGAGAACACGACCATCGAGATGGTCCTACAGCTGCTGGAGGGGCGTGGTGAGGATCCATAGAGAGAACACGACCATCGAGATGGTCCTACAGCTGCTGGAGGGGCGTGGGTGAGGATCCATAGAGAGAACACGACCATCGAGATGGTCCTACAGCTGCTGGAGGGGCGTGGGTGAGGATCCATAGAGAGAACACGACCATCGAGATGGTCCTACAGCTGCTGGAGGGGCGTGGGTGAGGATCCATAGAGAGAACACGACCATCGAGATGGTCCTACAGCTGCTGGAGGGGCGTGGGTGAGGATCCATAGAGAGAACACGACCATCGAGATGGTCCTACAGCTGCTGGAGGGGGCGTGGTGAGGATCCATAGAGAGAACACGACCATCGAGATGGTCCTACAGCTGCTGGAGGGGCGTGGGTGAGGATCCATAGAGAGAACACGACCATCGAGATGGTCCTACAGCTGCTGGAGGGGCGTGGGTGAGGATCCATAGAGAGAACACGACCATCGAGATGGTCCTACAGCTGCTGGAGGGGCGTGGGTGAGGATCCATAGAGAGAACACGACCATCGAGATGGTCCTACAGCTGCTGGAGGGGCGTGGTGAGGATCCATAGAGAGAACACGACCATCGAGATGGTCCTACAGCTGCTGGAGGGGCGTGGGTGAGGATCCATAGAGAGAACACGACCATCGAGATGGTCCTACAGCTGCTGGAGGGGCGTGGGTGAGGATCCATAGAGAGAACACGACCATCGAGATGGTCCTACAGCTGCTGGAGGGGCGTGGGTGAGGATCCATAGAGAGAACACGACCATCGAGATGGTCCTACAGCTGCTGGAGGGGGCGTGGGTGAGGATCCATAGAGAGAACACGACCATCGAGATGGTCCTACAGCTGCTGGAGGGGCGTGGGTGAGGATCCATAGAGAGAACACGACCATCGAGATGGTCCTACAGCTGCTGGAGGGGCGTGGGTGAGGATCCATAGAGAGAACACGACCATCGAGATGGTCCTACAGCTGCTGGAGGGGGCGTGGGTGAGGATCCATAGAGAGAACACGACCATCGAGATGGTCCTACAGCTGCTGGAGGGGCGTGGGTGAGGATCCATAGAGAGAACACGACCATCGAGATGGTCCTACAGCTGCTGGAGGGGCGTGGGTGAGGATCCATAGAGAGAACACGACCATCGAGATGGTCCTACAGCTGCTGGAGGGGCGTGGGTGAGGATCCATAGAGAGAACACGACCATCGAGATGGTCCTACAGCTGCTGGAGGGGCGTGGGTGAGGATCCATAGAGAGAACACGACCATCGAGATGGTCCTACAGCTGCTGGAGGGGCGTGGGTGAGGATCCATAGAGAGAACACGACCATCGAGATGGTCCTACAGCTGCTGGAGGGGCGTGGGTGAGGATCCATAGAGAGAACACGACCATCGAGATGGTCCTACAGCTGCTGGAGGGGCGTGGGTGAGGATCCATAGAGAGAACACGACCATCGAGATGGTCCTACAGCTGCTGGAGGGGGCGTGGGTGAGGATCCATAGAGAGAACACGACCATCGAGATGGTCCTACAGCTGCTGGAGGGGCGTGGGTGAGGATCCATAGAGAGAACACGACCATCGAGATGGTCCTACAGCTGCTGGAGGGGCGTGGGTGAGGATCCATAGAGAGAACACGACCATCGAGATGGTCCTACAGCTGCTGGAGGGGGCGTGGGTGAGGATCCATAGAGAGAACACGACCATCGAGATGGTCCTACAGCTGCTGGAGGGGCGTGGGTGAGGATCCATAGAGAGAACACGACCATCGAGATGGTCCTACAGCTGCTGGAGGGGCGTGGGTGAGGATCCATAGAGAGAACACGACCATCGAGATGGTCCTACAGCTGCTGGAGGGGCGTGGGTGAGGATCCATAGAGAGAACACGACCATCGAGATGGTCCTACAGCTGCTGGAGGGGCGTGGGTGAGGATCCATAGAGAGAACACGACCATCGAGATGGTCCTACAGCTGCTGGAGGGGGCGTGGGTGAGGATCCATAGAGAGAACACGACCATCGAGATGGTCCTACAGCTGCTGGAGGGGCGTGGGTGAGGATCCATAGAGAGAACACGACCATCGAGATGGTCCTACAGCTGCTGGAGGGGCGTGGGTGAGGATCCATAGAGAGAACACGACCATCGAGATGGTCCTACAGCTGCTGGAGGGGCGTGGGTGAGGATCCATAGAGAGAACACGACCATCGAGATGGTCCTACAGCTGCTGGAGGGGCGTGGGTGAGGATCCATAGAGAGAACACGACCATCGAGATGGTCCTACAGCTGCTGGAGGGGCGTGGGTGAGGATCCATAGAGAGAACACGACCATCGAGATGGTCCTACAGCTGCTGGAGGGGCGTGGGTGAGGATCCATAGAGAGAACACGACCATCGAGATGGTCCTACAGCTGCTGGAGGGGCGTGGGTGAGGATCCATAGAGAGAACACGACCATCGAGATGGTCCTACAGCTGCTGGAGGGGCGTGGGTGAGGATCCATAGAGAGAACACGACCATCGAGATGGTCCTACAGCTGCTGGAGGGGCGTGGGTGAGGATCCATAGAGAGAACACGACCATCGAGATGGTCCTACAGCTGCTGGAGGGGCGTGGGTGAGGATCCATAGAGAGAACACGACCATCGAGATGGTCCTACAGCTGCTGGAGGGGCGTGGGTGAGGATCCATAGAGAGAACACGACCATCGAGATGGTCCTACAGCTGCTGGAGGGGGCGTGGGTGAGGATCCATAGAGAGAACACGACCATCGAGATGGTCCTACAGCTGCTGGAGGGGCGTGGTGAGGATCCATAGAGAGAACACGACCATCGAGATGGTCCTACAGCTGCTGGAGGGGCGTGGGTGAGGATCCATAGAGAGAACACGACCATCGAGATGGTCCTACAGCTGCTGGAGGGGCGTGGGTGAGGATCCATAGAGAGAACACGACCATCGAGATGGTCCTACAGCTGCTGGAGGGGCGTGGGTGAGGATCCATAGAGAGAACACGACCATCGAGATGGTCCTACAGCTGCTGGAGGGGGCGTGGGTGAGGATCCATAGAGAGAACACGACCATCGAGATGGTCCTACAGCTGCTGGAGGGGCGTGGGTGAGGATCCATAGAGAGAACACGACCATCGAGATGGTCCTACAGCTGCTGGAGGGGCGTGGGTGAGGATCCATAGAGAGAACACGACCATCGAGATGGTCCTACAGCTGCTGGAGGGGCGTGGGTGAGGATCCATAGAGAGAACACGACCATCGAGATGGTCCTACAGCTGCTGGAGGGGCGTGGGTGAGGATCCATAGAGAGAACACGACCATCGAGATGGTCCTACAGCTGCTGGAGGGGCGTGGGTGAGGATCCATAGAGAGAACACGACCATCGAGATGGTCCTACAGCTGCTGGAGGGGCGTGGGTGAGGATCCATAGAGAGAACACGACCATCGAGATGGTCCTACAGCTGCTGGAGGGGCGTGGGTGAGGATCCATAGAGAGAACACGACCATCGAGATGGTCCTACAGCTGCTGGAGGGGCGTGGGTGAGGATCCATAGAGAGAACACGACCATCGAGATGGTCCTACAGCTGCTGGAGGGGCGTGGGTGAGGATCCATAGAGAGAACACGACCATCGAGATGGTCCTACAGCTGCTGGAGGGGGCGTGGGTGAGGATCCATAGAGAGAACACGACCATCGAGATGGTCCTACAGCTGCTGGAGGGGCGTGGGTGAGGATCCATAGAGAGAACACGACCATCGAGATGGTCCTACAGCTGCTGGAGGGGCGTGGGTGAGGATCCATAGAGAGAACACGACCATCGAGATGGTCCTACAGCTGCTGGAGGGGGCGTGGGTGAGGATCCATAGAGAGAACACGACCATCGAGATGGTCCTACAGCTGCTGGAGGGGCGTGGGTGAGGATCCATAGAGAGAACACGACCATCGAGATGGTCCTACAGCTGCTGGAGGGGCGTGGGTGAGGATCCATAGAGAGAACACAACCATCGAGATGGTCCCACAGCAGCTGGAGGGGGCGTGGGTGAGGATCCATAGAGAGAACACGACCATCGAGATGGTCCTACAGCTGCTGGAGGGGGCGTGGGTGAGGATCCATAGAGAGAACACGACCATCGAGATGGTCCTACAGCTGCTGGAGGGGCGTGGGTGAGGATCCATAGAGAGAACACGACCATCGAGATGGTCCTACAGCTGCTGGAGGGGGCGTGGGTGAGGATCCATAGAGAGAACACAACCATCGAGATGGTCCTACAGCTGCTGGAGGGGCGTGGGTGAGGATCCATAGAGAGAACACGACCATCGAGATGGTCCTACAGCTGCTGGAGGGGCGTGGGTGAGGATCCATAGAGAGAACACGACCATCGAGATGGTCCTACAGCTGCTGGAGGAGGCGTGGGTGAGGATCCATAGAGAGAACACGACCATCGAGATGGTCCTACAGCTGCTGGAGGAGGCGTGGGTGAGGATCCATAGAGAGAACATGACCATCGAGATGGTCCCACAGCTGCTGGAGGAGGGAGTGGTTGAGGATCCAAAGAGAGAACACGACCATCGAGGTGGTCCTACAGCTGCTGGAGGGGGCGTGTGTGAGGATCCATAGAGTGGACACGACCATCGAGATGGTCCTACAGCTGCTGGAGGGGACGTGGGTGAGGATCCACAGAGAGAACACGACCATCGAGGTGGTCCTACAGCTGCTGGAGGGGACGTGGGTGAGGATCCACAGAGAGAACACGACTATCGAGGTGGTCCTACAGCTGCTGGAGGGGACGTGGGTGAGGATCCATATAGAGAACACAACCATCGAGATGGTCCCACAGCTGCTGGAGGGGACGCGGGTGAGGATCCACAGAGAGAACACGACCATCGAGATGGTCCTACAGCTGCTGGAGGGGTCGTGGGTGAGGATCCATAGAGAGAACACGACCATCGAGATGGTCCTACAGCTGCTGGAGGGGCGTGGGTGAGGATCCATAGAGAGAACACGACCATCGAGATGGTCCTACAGCTGCTGGAGGGGCGTGGGTGAGGATCCATAGAGAGAAAACGACTATCGAGATGGTCCTACAGCTGCTGGAGGGGGCGTGGGTGAGGATCCATAGAGATAAAACGACCATCGAGATGGTCCTACAGCTGCTGGAGGGGGCGTGGGTGAGGATCCATAGAGAGAACACGACCATCGAGGTGGTCCTACAGCTGCTGGAGGGGGCGTGGGTGAGGATCCATAGAGAGAACACGACCATCGAGATGGTCCTACAGCTGCTGGAGGGGGCGTGGGTGAGGTTCCATAGAGAGAACACGACCATCGAGATGGTCCTACAGCTGCTGGAGGGGCGTGGGTGAGGATCCATAGAGAGAACACGACCATCGAGATGGTCCTACAGCTGCTGGAGGGGGCGTGGGTGAGGATCCATAGAGAGAACACGACCATCGAGATGGTCCTACAGCTGCTGGAGGGGGCGTGGGTGAGGTTCCATAGAGAGAACAGGACAATCGAGATGGTCCTACGGCTGCTGGAGGGGGCGTGGGTGAGGATCCATAGAGAGAACACAACCATCGAGATGGTCCTACAGCTGCTGGAGGGGGCGTGGGTGAGGTTTCATAGAATGAACACAACCATCGAGATGGTCCTACAGCTGCTGGAGGGGGCGTGGGTGAGGATCCATAGAGAGAACACGACCATCGAGATGGTCCTACAGCTGCTGGAGGGGGTGCCGGGGGGATTCAAAGAGCCTACACGACCATCGAGGTGGTCCTACAACTATTGGAGGGGGTGCGGGGGGATCCATAGAGCCAAAACGACCATCGAGATGGTCCTACAGCTGCTGGAGGGGGTGTGGGCGAGGATCCATAGAGAGAACAGGACCATCGAGATAGTCCTACAGCAGCTAGAGGAGGAAGTGGGTGAGGATCCATAGAGAGAACATGACCATCGAGATGGTCCTACAGCTGCTGGAGGGGGCGTGGGTGAGGATCCATAGAGAGAACACGACCATCGAGATAGTCCTACAGCTGCTGGAGGGGACGTGGGTGAGGATCCATAGAGAGAACACAACCATCGAGGTGGTCCCACAGCTGCTGGAAGGGGTGCGGGGGGATCCATAGAGAGAACACGACCATCGAGATGGTCCTACAGCTGCTGGAGGGGGTGTGGGTGAGGATCCATAGAGAGAACATAACCATCGAGATGGTCCTACAGCTGCTGGAGGGGGCGCGGGGGGATCCATAGAGAGAACACGACCATCAAGATGGTCCTACAGCTGCTGGAGGGGGCGTGGGTGAGGATCCATAGAGAGAACACGACCATCGAGGTGGTCCCACAGCTGCTGGAGGGGGTGCGGGGGGATCCATAGAGAGAACATAACCATCGAGATGGTCCTACAGCTGCTGGAGGGGGCGTGGGTGAGGATCCATAGAGAGAACACGACCATCAAGATGGTCCTACAGCTGCTGGAGGGGGCATGGGTGAGGATCCATAGAGAGAACATGACCATCGAGATGGTCCTACAGCTGCTGGAGGGGGTGTGTGGGTGAGGATCCATAGAGAGAACACGACCATCGAGATGGTCCTACAGCTGCTGGAGGGGGCGTGGGTGAGGATCCATAGAGTGAACACGACCATCGAGATAGTCCTACAGCTGCTGGAGGGGATGTGGGTGAGGATCCATAGAGAGAACATGACCATCGAGATGGTCCTACAGCTGCTGGAGGGGCGTGGGTGAGGATCCATAGAGTGAACACGACCATCGAGATGGTCCTACAGCTGCTGGAGGGGCGTGGGTGAGGATCCATAGAGAGAACACGACCATCGAGATGGTCCTACAGCTGCTGGAGGGGCGTGGTGAGGATCCATAGAGTGAACACGACCATCGAGATGGTCCTACAGCTGCTGGAGGGGCGTGGGTGAGGATCCATAGAGAGAACACGACCATCGAGATGGTCCTACAGCTGCTGGAGGGGCGTGGGTGAGGATCCATAGAGAGAACACGACCATCGAGATGGTCCTACAGCTGCTGGAGGGGCGTGGGTGAGGATCCATAGAGAGAACACGACCATCGAGATGGTCCTACAGCTGCTGGAGGGGCGTGGGTGAGGATCCATAGAGAGAACACGACCATCGAGATGGTCCTACAGCTGCTGGAGGGGGCGTGGGTGAGGATCCATAGAGAGAACACGACCATCGAGATGGTCCTACAGCTGCTGGAGGGGCGTGGGTGAGGATCCATAGAGAGAACACGACCATCGAGATGGTCCTACAGCTGCTGGAGGGCGTGGGTGAGGATCCATAGAGAGAACACGACCATCGAGATGGTCCTACAGCTGCTGGAGGGGCGTGGGTGAGGATCCATAGAGATGAACACAACCATCGAGATGGTCCTACAGCTGCTGGAGGGGGCGTGGGTGAGGATCCATAGAGAGAACACGACCATCGAGATGGTCCTACAGCTGCTGGAGGGGCGTGGGTGAGGATCCATAGAGAGAACACGACCATCGAGATGGTCCTACAGCTGCTGGAGGGGCGTGGTGAGGATCCATAGAGAGAACATGACCATCGAGATGGTCCTACAGCTGCTGGAGGGGGCGTGGGTGAGGATCCATAGAGAGAACACGACCATCGAGATGGTCCTACAGCTGCTGGAGGGGGCGTGGGTGAGGATCCATAGAGAGAACATGACCATCGAGATGGTCCTACAGCTGCTGGAGGGCGTGGGTGAGGATCCATAGAGAGAACACGACCATCGAGATGGTCCTACAGCTGCTGGAGGGGGTGTGTGTGAGGATCCATAGAGTGGACACGACCATCGAGATAGTCCTACAGCTGCTGGAGGGGGCGTGGGGGGATCCATAGAGAGAACACGACCATCGAGATGGTCCTACAGCTGCTGGAGGGGGCGTGGGT
The DNA here is from genome assembly GCA_033119425.1 of Bufotes viridis. NCBI lineage: Eukaryota > Metazoa > Chordata > Amphibia > Anura > Bufonidae > Bufotes > Bufotes viridis. The sequence goes on along the minus strand of CM065589.1, from coordinate 624,168,067 downwards.
GAGAATCCATAGAGAGAACACGACCATCGAGATGGTCCTACAGCTGCTGGAGGGTGTGTGTGTGAGGATCCATAGAGTGAACACGACCATCGAGATGGTCCTACAGCTGCTGGAGGGGGCGTGGGTGAGGATCCATAGAGAGAACACGACCATCGAGATGGTCCTACAGCTGCTGGAGGGGGTGCCGGGGGGATTCAAAGAGCCTACACGACCATCGAGGTGGTCCTACAACTATTGGAGGGGCGTGGGGGATCCATAGAGCCAAAACGACCATCGAGATGGTCCTACAGCTGCTGGAGGGGGTGTGGGTGAGGATCCATAGAGAGAACACGACCATCGAGATAGTCCTACAGCAGCTAGAGGAGGAAGTGGGTGAGGATCCATAGAGAGAACACGACCATCGAGATGGTCCTACAGCTGCTGGAGGGGCGTGGGTGAGGATCCATAGAGAGAACACGACCATCGAGATGGTCCTACAGCTGCTGGAGGGGCGTGGGTGAGGATCCATAGAGAGAACACAACCATCGAGGTGGTCCTACAGCTGCTGGAGGGGTGTGGGTGAGGATCCATAGAGAGAACACGACCATCGAGATGGTCCTACAGCTGCTGGAGGGTGTGGGTGAGGATCCATAGAGAGAACACGACCATCGAGATGGTCCTACAGCTGCTGGAGGGGCGTGGGTGAGGATCCATAGAGAGAACATGACCATCGAGATGGTCCTACAGCTGCTGGAGGGGGTGCGTGGGGATCCATAGAGAGAACACGACCATCGAGATGGTCCTACAGCTGCTGGAGGGGCGTGGTGAGGATCCATAGAGAGAACACGACCATCGAGATGGTCCTACAGCTACTGGAGGGGCGTGGGTGAGGATCCATAGAGAGAACACGACCATCGAGATGGTCCTACAGCTGCTGGAGGGGCGTGGGTGAGGATCCATAGAGAGAACACGACCATCGAGATGGTCCTACAGCTGCTGGAGGGGGGTGTGGGCGGATCCATAGAGAGAACACGACCATCGAGATGGTCCTACAGCTGCTGGAGGGGGCGTGGGTGAGGATCCATAGAGAGAAAACGACCATCGAGATGGTCCTACAGCTGCTGGAGGGGGGTGTGGGCGGATCCATAGAGAGAACACGACCTTCGAGATGGTCCCACAGCAGCTGGAGGGGGCGTGGGTGAGGATCCATAGAGAGAACACGACCATCGAGATGGTCCTACAGCTGCTGGAGGGGGCGTGGGTGAGGATCCATAGAGAGAACACAACCATCGAGGTAGTCCTACAGCTGCTGGAGGGGGCGTGGGTGAGGATCCATAGAGAGAACACAACCATCAAGGTGGTCTCACAGCTGGTTGGGGTGGAGGGGGGCAACAACCTATCATACAACTTATATACCAAACGAGGGATATGTGTGCAGACAGCCTATCACACATCTTATATACCCACCGAGGGATATGTGTGCAGACAGCCTATCACACATCTTATATACCCACCGAGGGATATGTGTGCAGACAGCCTATCACACCTTATATACCCACCGAGGGATATGTGTGCAGACAGCCTATCACACATCTTATATACCCACCGAGGGATATGTGTGCAGACAGCCTATCACACCTTATATACCCACCGAGGGATATGTGTGCAGACAGCCTATCACACACCTTATATACCCACCGAGGGATATGTGTGCAGACAGCCTATCACACCCTTATATACCCTCGAGGGATATGTGTGCAGACAGCCTATCACACCTTATATACCCACCGAGGGATATGTGTGCAGACAGCCTATCACACCTTATATACCCACCGAGGGATATGTGTGCAGACAGCCTATCACACATCTTATATACCCACCGAGGATATGTGTGCAGACAGCCTATCACACCTTATATACCCACCGAGGATATGTGTGCAGACAGCCTATCACCACCTTATATACCCACCGAGGGATATGTGTGCAGACAGCCTATCACACACCTTATATACCCACCGAGGGATATGTGTGCAGACAGCCTATCACACCTTATGTACCCACCGAGGGATATGTGTGCAGACAGCCTATCACACACCTTATATACCCACCGAGGGATATGTGTGCAGACAGCCTATCACACCTTATATACCCACCGAGGGATATGTATGCAGGCAGCCTATCAAACCTTATATACCCACCGAGGGATATGTGTGCAGACAGTCTATCACACATCTTATATCCCACCGAGGGATATGTGTGCAGACAGCCTATCACACCTTATATACCCACCGAGGGATATGTGTGCAGACAGCCTATCACACCTTATATACCCACCGAGGGATATGTGTGTACCTCTTACATCCAGTGACGTCTCCTCTGATGAAGATATTCTCTTTCTTCATCTTCTCCTTTAGACCAGACCGCCATGATGATTTCTCTCAGCCATCTCTTGTCTCTGCACTAGGGTTGAGTGAACCTGAACTGTAAAGTTCGGGTTCGTACCAAACTTTAGGGTTTTTGGTACCTGGACCCGAACCTAGACATTTCTGTAAAAGTTCGGGTTCGGAGTTCATGGATTCCTCTGCGCTTTTTGAGTTCTGCAGGGCAGCCAATCAACAAGCGTTTCACTGGTCTGCCCTTAAAGCCACCACAGCCATGCCTATTTATGGCATGGCTGTGATTGGCCAGTGCAGCATGTGACCCAGCCTCTATATAAGCTGGAGTCATGTAGCGCCGCACGTCACTCTGCTCTGATTAGTGTAGGGATAGGATGCTGCTGCTGTAAGGAAGAGAATAGGGAAGAATTCTGGTGTACTTGGTGTTCAATCTTCAAACTACAGCGATTATTGAGGGTGCTAGGCTACATTTATGGACCCAGCCCTGAGCCCAGTGACACTGAAAAATAACCATATCCATCTGCTAGTTCGGTGGGCGTCGGCAGCCATTTTTGCAACTGCATGTGAACTGCATGTGTGCCAGGGACATTACTTTTATTCTGTTCTGGTAGCTCAGTGGAGGACAAATTCTCTTTTTTGCGGAAGTGCATACCTGGCAGTGAAAATTATTTAATTACAACAGTCTGTCATATTTTTGAGACCTAAAGCGATTTTTTATCTGTGTGCCTCAGGCAATGCATATCTGACAGTCCAATAAAACCGCTAACTACCACAGTTACCTTGCTGATATAAAAAAGCACACTTTTTTTTGCAAGATAGTAAATTTACGGGCTATGCTTCATTTCTGACAGTCCAATAAAACCGTAACATACTGCATTTACATTGCTGCTATGAAGAAACACTTTTTGTGCTAGATAGGTGACAGGGGAGGTAAATTTGTAAAAATCATCTGTTACATTGGTGGGTGACATTAACCCAGTTTTGCCGTATACAAACCCCTGCTCTGCATTGCTGACAGGGAACAAAATTTAGTAAAAACGTCTGTTACTTCAGTGGGTGACCACAAAAAATAAGGAGAGCGTCAAATAAGTGACGTGGCCCTGGTGCTGCTGGTGTTGGTGGAGCTCCTGTTGCAGGGAGAGGACATGGTGGATCTGTGCCAGCTACACGCCCGAATGAAACACCTTCCTCAGGTGTGCATACACCACAGAACCTTCAGCGTTATTTGTTAGGCCTGAATGCCGCTCTACGGATGGTGAGGCCAGAAGTACAGGCGATAGTAGATTGGGTGGCTGGCAGCGCCTCCAGTACCTTCACATTGTCTCCCACCCCGTACCCTGCTGAAAGCTCAGAGTTGGCACCTGCAGCCCATGGGCATCTAGTCTAGCACCTCATCCCCTTGCAAATCAGCCAAGCAGTCTGAGCCCCAAGTCATGCAGCAGACTCTTCTGCTTTTTGATGACTCTGCTGGCAGGGTTACCCAGGGCCCTCCACATAGCCCTGCCCCAGAAGTGGAAGAGATTGAGTGCACTGATGCCCAACCACTTATGTTGCAGGATGAGGACATGGAAGACCACCGCAGCACGTCTCTGATGCCAACTGCTGTGGCTTTCTGCAGTGTGCAAACCGACAAGGAGGGCAGGGGTCATGAATGGGTGGAAGATGATGTGCAGGATGATGAGGTCCTAGACCCTGACTGGACTGAAGGTCGTGCTAGTGACGTGTGCAGTTCTGAGGAAAGGGGGTGGTCGCACAGAGGCAACAGCACAGCAAAAGAGGGAGCAGGGTGCAAAAGCAAAGCGGCCATTGCAAGGCAGTACGCCTGCTACTGTCCACCTCACCCAGGCACAGAACACACCAAGGCCTGCACCAAGAAGATCTCTGGCGTGGTAGTTCTTCAGACAATGTGCAGCCACCAAGACCCGAGTGGTTTGCACGCTGTGCCATCAGAGCCTGAAGCCAGGCATTAACGTTCTGAACCTTAGCACCTTAGCTCACTCAGGCTCCCCCTGCTCCCTCTTCTGCTGCTGCCTCGGCCTCTTCCTCCACCTTTGGAGTCACCGTGGCATCTGCCACCCCGCAAATAGAGGATGTGGCAGCAACGCCACCACCTCCGTCACCATCGCCAAGCATCTCCACCGTGTCCCATGGCAGCGTTCAGCTCTCCATCTCACAAACACTGGAGAGAAAGAGGAAGCAGCAGAAGAGGGAGCAGGGGGAGCCTGAGTGAGCTAAGGTGCTAAGGTTCAGAGCTAAGAGCAAGGTCCACCTAACCACAGATACGTGGACCAGTAAGCACGGCCAGGGACGCTATATCTCCCTAACTGCACACTGGGTAAATGTAGTGGCGGCTGGGCCGCAGGCGGAGAGTTCCTTGGCGCACGTCCTTCCGCCGCCAAGGATCGCAGGGCATCATTCTTTGCCTCCTGTAGCCTCCTCCTCCTACTCGGCTTCCTCCTCCTCTGCTTCCACCAGCTCATCCAGTCAGCCACACACCTTCACCACCAACTTCAGCACAGCCCGGGGTAAACGTTAGCAGGCCATTCTGAAACTCATATGTTTGGGGGACAGGCCCCACACCGTGCAGGAGTTGTGGTGGGGTATTGAACAACAGACCGACCAGTGGTTGCTGCCGGTGGTCCTCAAGCCCGGCCTGGTGGTGTGCGATAATGGGCGAAATCTCGTCGCAGCTCTGGGACTAGCCGGTTTGACGCACATCCCTTGCCTGGCGCATGTGCTGAATTTGGTGGTGCAGAAGTTCATTCACAACTACCCCGACATGTCAGAGCTGCTGCATAAAGTGCGGGCCGTCTGTGCGCGCTTCTGGCGTTCACATCCTGCCGCTGCTCGCCTGTCTGCGCTACAGCGGAACTTCGGCCTTCCCGCTCACCGCCTCATATGCGACGTGCCCACCCGGTGGAACTCCACCTTGCACATGCTGGAGAGACAGTGCGAGCAGCAGCAGGCCATAGTGGAGTCTCAGCTGCAGCACGGGTCAGTCGCACTGCGGAACAGCACCACTTCACCACCAATGATTGGGCCTCCATGCGAGACCTGTGTGCCCTGTTGCGAGTACTCCACCAACATGGCCAGTGGCGATGACACCGTTATCAGCGTTACAATACTACTTCTATGTCGCCTTGAGAAAACGCTTAGGGCGATGATGGAAGAGGAGGTGGCTCAGGAGGAGGAGGAGGAGGATGAGGGGTCATTTCAACGGTTATCAGGCCAGTCATTCAGAAGTGGCTCAGAGGGTGGGTTCCTGCACCAACATAGGCCAGGTACACAATTGTCCAGCCAGGGCACAGTTCTGGAGGACGGAGGAGGAGGATAAGGCAGGATGAGGATGAAGCAGGATCCCCGATACAAGGACAACTTGCCCACTTTACTTCCTGCACTGGAGCGTGATAGGAAGATGCGCGAGTACAAGCGCACGCTGGTAGACGCGCTGCTGATGGCATTCCCACCTGACACTGGGGGACAAGTGGAAGCACAAGGTGAAGGCAGTGGAGGAGCAAGAGGTTGCCAATGCAGCCGGGGCACCACCATCACCTCAGAAGGCAGGGTTAGCATGGCCGAAATGTGGAAAAGCTTTCTCAGCACGCTACTACAACCAGCAACACCAGCTGATATGGAACGTGTTAGCAGGAGTCAGCATTTCAGCAACATGGTTGAACAGTACGTCTGCACACCCATATAATAAGCAACGAAGATAAATAAAAGAAGTGGCGGCACTCACCCAAGTCCGGTGAAAGGAAGGGAATACCTTTATTGAAGGAATAACAGAATCAGTGCATGAAACTGTGCTGTGGGTGCGAGGGGGGGGGGGAGAGGGACAACCTCCCGTCATGCAGTGGCGGTGACGCCCGTTTCGCGCGGCTTGCACTTCTTCTGACCGCGAGTACCGGTCTGCACACCCCTCCACGTACTGACTGATGGTTCAGCCCCATTCAACTTCTGGGTCTCCAAATTGTCCACGTGGCCAGAGTTAGCATTTTATGCCTTGGAGGTGCTGGCCTGCCCGGCGGCCAGTGTTTTATCTGAACGTGTATTCAGCACGGCAGGGGGCGTCATTACTGACAAACGCAGCCGCCTGTCCACAGCCAACGTGGACAAGCTGACGTTCATAAAAATTAACCAGGCATGGATCCCACACAGGGGCGTAGCTATAGGGGGTGCAGAGGTAGCAGTCGCTACCGGGCCCAGTAGCCTGAGGGGGCCCAAAGACCCTTGTGCCGCATAAGAAGACACACAAAGCACTGAGGGAAGGGGGCCCAAGCTGAACTCTTGCACCAGGGCCCATGAGCCGTTAGCTACCCCCTGATCCCACAGGACCTGTGCCTCCCTTGTGCAGAATAGACATTTTTTAACTGCCTCCCCCTCAACCATACATGGTCTTTTTTGTCCCATTATTTTGGGGGCTACCGCAATGTAAAAAAAACAAAAACATTGTTAGCTGGCTACCTCCTCCTCCTCCTCCACCCCCTCTTCCACCTACAACACCACATTCACCGCCTCCTCAACCTCCGACTCCACATCCACCTCCTCCTCCGAGTTGCAGGTTAATAATTTTTTATTTTTATTTATTTTATTTTAAATCATTCCTCTATCCACACTTGCCATGCTCTTAAGCACATCTTGCTGCCTTTTGCAGCCCTCTAGCCCTTTCTTGTACATTTTTAGGGCCATTTTAGTTCCCAAAAGTTCTAGTCCTCATTGACTTCAATGGGGTTCGGGTTCGGGGTCAAGTTCGGGTTAAGTTCGGATCCCGAACCAGAACTTTTTGTGAAGTTCGGCCGAACCCGTCGAACCCAAACTTCCAGGTGTTCGCTCAACTCTAGTTCTAAGGGTTAAGATTAAGAAGGAGTTGGATAGTGGAAGAATAGCAGGTCCCTTTGATTGCCCACCTTTTGTGAACTTCCGTGTACCACCTTTGGGCATTGTTCCAAAACAGCAGCCGGGTAAGTATAGGTTAATTCATCATTTGTCATTTCCTGCTGATAATTCACTGAATGATGAAATTACTAATGAGGAGGCTACGGTTTCATGTGCATCTTTTCATCAAGCAGTAGAATTATGAAGACGTTCTGGCCTTGGGGCCTCACTGGCGAAGGCCGATATTAAATCAGCCTTCGGGCCTTTGCCGGTTGGACCTCAGAGCTTTAACTCTCTGGTAGAATTGAGCGAACTTGTATTTTAAGTTCGGCGTCCAAAGTTCGGGTTGGGGTTATCCAAGCATCACGTTGTGGATTCCGCTACCACGGACCATAATGGAATTTGGAATCCATAAGGGGATTCTTCAATGAACCCGAACCTTGGACAACACGGAGGACCTGGGGTGACGTCACCGCCATGTGATCAGCGCAGGGGGCGGGGCTCAGCACTGGATTGGATAAGAGGTGGTAAGAATAAGGACGTAGCCGACCCTTTATCTCGTTTTCAGTGGATGAGGTCTCGGGAGTTGGCTCGGTCGGCAGATCAAGCAGGGACACCTTGTCCTCCTCGTTTACGGGACCTGCTGCGGGATTGTTTATGGATAGTATTCGCGACTCCGTTGCGCCTAGAACATGGGCTGCGTACACATGGAATAATTGGCTGGCGTTTAGTCAGGCTGAGCAATTCGTACCGTCTGTGGGTCTTGAGAACTTAGGCCTTCTGCTTGTGTCTTCTCTGACGGCTAGCCATGTTCAGGGTCGTATATTTCTAGAACAATAGCGGGAGCGTCAGTATCTTCAGAAATTATTCGGCCAGTGACCATTGTCTGGTATGTCTGTAATCCAGCGGGTTCTGAAGGGGTAGCGCACGGCCAATCTTATCGTAGATATGAGAAGGCCCATTTCTTTGGATATGTTAGAAAAATTTTAAGTGTTCTTCCAGATGTTGCAATGGATGATCCTGACTTTGTTTTGTACAGGACAGCTTTTATACTTGCTGATTCTAAGGCGGCGGGTATTAGCCTGCTTGTTACAGATGTGACGGTTGTTAGGGACGTGGTGAAAATCAAAATCAGACGGATCAATGGGGTCGTGGGCAACCTCGCTTCTGTGTCCAGTCAGAGCTGTTATAGCTCGGCAGCGGCGAGGGCGGATCTGCAAGGTGCTTTTTTAAAACACGCCGATTTGAGTCTATTGACAAGATACGGATTTCATTTCTTGCTCAATGTATGGTATATCATGAATTGTGTACTCCGGTGGCGGCCTTTATGTGTACGGCGGGCTGATCGTATACAATGGTTTTAATCCTTGTGAATAAATGATAGATGTTGATATCTGGATCTGCGGCCTCTGTATCATAAACATTCTCTGCAGAACCATTCCTGTAGTTCTGGTCTCATTCAGTATGTGCACCGACAGTCACACAGACGAGATGTGACATTGTAAGGTCAAGTGACTTAGTGATCAATCAGGTGGGAAGAAGACCTGATCTGGGAGGGCAGGGGTGACCATCACTGCAAACAAACACTCAACAAACCCAGCAGGGAAAGAGACTTTAACCCCCTAGGGCCCCGCGCCGTACATGTACGGCGTGCTGATCGGGCAGGTGCTGCGCCCACCCGATCAGCTGCAGGGGTGACCATCACTGCAAAGAAACACTTAACAAACCCAGCAGGGAAAGAGACTTTAAACCCTTAGGGCCCCGCGCCGTACATGTACGGCGGGCTGATCGGGAAGGTGCTGCGCCCACCCGATCAGAGGCAGTGGTCCGGCTGTATGCGCCAGCATCGGTGAAAACACTGATGCCGGTGCATTAACCCTTGCACTGCCGGGGTCAGCGCTGACCGCGGCAGATGTGGGATCCTGCTGGGTGCGGGGTGTCTATCGGGTCCCCGCGCTGCCGTGACGGGGACCCGATGGCAGAGAAGGCAGCCCGCTGCCTGTGAGATCAGCCCCCTGTATTACACTGGTGATACACTTACAGCCAATGCATTACAGTACAGAAGTATTGTAAAGGGGATCAGACCCCCAAAAGTTAAATGTCCCAGAGAGGGACACAAATAAGAGCTTAAAAAAAAACTTGTTTTCCATAATAAAATGTAAGTTTCAAGTTAAAAAAAAATCCCTTTTCCTAAAATAAACCATATAAAATTGTAAATAAAATTGAAAAAAAATAGATATTAGGTATTGCCGCGTCAGTATCGACCGGCTCCAGAAAAATATCATATGACCTAATAAAATAAAATAAAAACTATGCTAAAAAGAAAAATGTTTTGTCATCTTACATCACTAAAAGTACACCAAGCGATCAAAAAGACGTATTCCAATCTGACCGTCACCTCATCCCACAAAAAATGAGCCCCTACCTAAGAAAATCACCCAAAAACTAAAAATACTATGACTCCCAGACTGTGGAGACACTAAACATCATTTTTTTTTGTTTCAATAATATTATTGTGTAAAACATAAATTAAAAAAAAGGATTCATATTAAGTATCGCCGCATCCGTAAGAACCTGCTCTATAAAAATATCCCATGACCTAACCCCTCCGATGAACACCGTAAAAAAATGAAAATAAAACCAGTGTCAAAAAAGCCATTTTTTTGTCACCGTACATCACAAAAAGAAAACAATACCAAGCGATCAAAAAGTAGGCACCCCAAAATCATACCAATACAAGCATCATCTCATACCACAAAAAATGAGCCCCTACCTAAGACAACCCCAGAAAATAAACAAAACTATGGCTCTCAGACTATGGAGACACTAAAACACGATTTTTTTTTGTTTCAAAAATGCTGTTATTGTGTAAAAATGTATAAATAAAGTAGACATATTAGGTATCGCCGCGTCTGTAAGAACCTGCTCTATAAAAATATCACATGACCTAACATCACAAAAAGTGTAATACCAGGCAATCAAAAACTCCCATGCACCTTAAAATAGTAGCAATTAAATCGCCATCTCATACCAAAAAAAAGGGAGACCCTACATAAGACAGTCGCCCCCCAAAAACTATGGCTTTCAGAATAGGGAGACACTAAAAAAATCACTTTTTTTATTATGTAAAATTGAATCAAACAACAACAAAAAAGTACACATATTTGTATCGCCGCGTCCGTAACAACCTGTTCTTTAAAAATATCACATGGTCTAACCGGTCAGATGAACAGTGTAAATAACAAAAAATAAAAACCGTGCCAAAACAGCTATTTTTTGTTACCTTGCCTCACAAAAAGTGTAATATAGAGCAACCAAAAATCATATGTAGATATATAGAAAGAGGGGCACTCAAATATCTGGGCCAAATGTTCAGATATAGTATTTAATAAATGTGATATATAAAAAACACAAATGATAAAAAAAACTGCATGCAATAAACAAAATCAATACACAGATAAAACGTATTGCAATGGATGTATTTAGACCAACTGATTAATTCCACATGTTCCCCTACTGTATTGTTGGTCCACTTAATAGGTGATGACAATTACTCCGTCCTTTACTCCAGAGCCCGCTGGAGATATTTGAGACGTAAAGTCACACTTAGTATGAAGATGAAAGTTCCAATAGTAGCGTAAGTATTGCTATCACATTCAATAATTGAACATACGGTACTTTACCGCTCCTTGAGATGCTGCTGGCTGCTCATGCGTTGGTGTGTTCGCTCTTCCAGGACCTTTCGCGGCGTCCCACGTGGTCCTCCGCGTCATACACCGTGGCGTCCCACGTGACGCGTGTTTCAAGTGCTGATTGGTTCAGCTTCTCCTGCAATGGAGCTGCTAGTGTCGATAAAGTTGAGACAGCACTTGCTCGGTATGCGGCTGGTGTGCGGTTTTTGGACGTCCAAATTTGGCTCTCACTACTGTGTATACCCAGACGCGTTTCGGGACGTAAGACTGTCCCTTCCTCAGTGGTAACAGTAGTGAGGGAATAATGAGAGCTTTTTTATACACTTGTTCCTCATTCGTCGCAGTCACTCATTGGAGCTTTTCAGATTCGCCCTAATTAATTAAAAAGTTGGGTGGGTCTTCCTTAATTCTCTATTGTTTTCTTAAAGGAGTAGCCCATATGAATTCAAAAGGGACCTTATAAAAATTGCACATTTGTAAAATGATATACAAAAAATTTGACAAAAAATTAGATTAAACATAGCATTAAAAAAAACATTGAAAAAACATTAAAAAAAATCCAGGGGTTCTATTAATATTCATTAGATGATATAGGCACGGAGGCTCGAGGGAGAGGAGAGATCGACAAGCTGATAAACAGCCAGTTGTCGATGTCTCATCGTCCACGGCCCCCGTGCCTTATAAAAAGCCAAACAACTCCGTCTCGGCATTGAGGCCGTTGGGTACCATTGTTTCAAATTCATAAATCCTCCTTGTTTCCAATCTAGACATCTGTGCAATATAGTTTCCACCTCTCCATGGTCTTTCCACTTTCTCAAATGCCATATAGACCAGAGAAGAGGGGTCACTATTGTGTTGTTCTTTGTAATGTTTGGACAACGGATGTGTCATACAACCTTTACGGATATTATTCATATGTTCTGCCACCCTTTTTTTGAACTTTCTCTTTGTCCTTCCTATATATTGGCGGGCACAGGGACATTGCAAGATATAGATCACTCCCTCTGTATCACAAGTCAATACATCCTTAATTTCCACATAAAATGAATTCTGAGTGGAGTGAACCTTTGCTGTTTTTCTTGGGAAGGAACTAACTTTACAATTGGAGCATTTATTACACCTAAAAAAACCTTTCAATGACAACCAGGTATCTTTTTTCCGTTTCCTTATATTTTTTACAGAGGGTGCCACCTCCAGGCCAATATTAGGTACCCTAGTGTAGGTGATCCTTGGTGTGTCAAGTAATAATGGACCTATGTGTTTATCCCCCAGTAGGTGACCCCAATGTTTTCTGATAATTCTTTCCACCTTCTTATAATCCTTCTGAAAGGGTAGTATTATCCTGAGGGTGTCATCATCTCTTTGTTCTTTTGGTTGAAAAAAAGTAGTTCTATCCATTGATTCTACTTTTATAAGTGCTTCCCCCACTATCTTCTCAGGGTAGTCCCTGTCCAAAAACTGTTGTTTTAAAATAGAAGCTTCTTCCCTAAACTGTTCCAGCTTCGTACAGTTACGTTTGAGCCTTCTGAATTGGCTTACCGGGATGTTTGATAGCCACCTAGGTAGGTGGCAACTTGTATATCTCAAAAAACTGTTTTTGGCTACCTCCTTCTGGTGGGTACTACAAACCATCCTGGAATCCTCTATATTGATACTTAGATTTAAAAATTGGATTGATGTTTGACTAACCACAGCTGTGAATCTCAAACATCAATCCAAAGGTACTCATTGGTTTTAGGGCCCCTTTGCGCATCTTGGCTGCAAAAAAGTGCCACACATGTGGTATCGCCGTACTCAGGAGAAGTAGGGCGATGTGTTTTGGGGTGTATTTTTACATATACCTATACTTTGTGTGAGAGAAATATCGCTGTAAACGACAACTTTTTTTTATTCAAAGTTGTCAATTTACAGCAATATTTCTCACACGCAGCATGGGTATATGTAAAAATACATCCCAAAACACATTGCCCTACTTCTCCTAGTACTGGCGATACCACATGAGTGTTACGTTTTTGCAGCCAAGATGCGCAAAGGGGCCCTAAAACCAATGAGTACCTTTAGGATTTCACAGGCCATTTTTACGCATTTGGACTCTCACACTTTAGGGGCCCCTAAAATGCCAGGGCAGTATAAATACCCCACATGTGACCCTATTTCGGAAAGTAGACACCCCAAGGTATTCACTGAGGGGCATAGTGAGTCCATCTGAGATTTTTTTTTTTTTGCCAGAAGTTAGCAGAAATTGAAACTTTTTTTTTTTCTCAGAAAGTGTCATTTTCCGCTAACTTGTGAAAAAAAATGAAATGATACATGAACTCACCAAGCCCCTCCGCGAATACTTTGGGGTGTCTTCTTTCTAAAATGGTGTGATTTGGGGGGTATTTATACTTTCCTGACATTCTAGCTCCTGAAGAAACATGACAGGAGCTCAGAAAGTCAGAGCTGCTTCAAAATGCGCCATAGTTTGTAAACGCTATAACTTTTACCCAAACCAATAAATATACACTTATTGGACTTTTTTTTATCAAAGACATGTAGAACAATAAATTTAGAGAAAAATTTATATAGAAATGTAGTTTTAAAAAAAAAAAATTTACAACAGAAAGTGAAAAATGTCATTTTTTTTCAAAAATGTTGTTAAATTTGTATTAATAGCAAAAAAAGTAAAAATGTCAGCAGCAATGAAATCCCACCAAATGAAAGCTCTATTAGTGAGAAGAAAAGGAGGTAAAATTCATTTGGGTGGTAAGTTGTATGACGGAGCAATAAACGGTGAAAGTAGCGTAGTGCAGAATTGTAAAAAGTGGCCTGGTCATTAAGGGTGTTTAAGCCACGGGGCTGAGGGGGTTAAAAGGGGAGTTTGCGGTTCGTTAAACGGGGAGTTTGGTCTGTCAATGTCTGTGAAGCAGGCATAACCCTTAGGCTACGTTCACACGACGACATTTGTTGCGCGACAAAAAGTCGCACTATTGTCGTGCGACAATTTTTATAATGGGAGTCTATGGTGTCGCAGTGCGACATGCGACATGCTGCGACTGCGACACGACAGTTGGAAAAAATCCATCCCGGATGGGTTTTTCTGCAACTGTCGTGTCGCAGTCGCAGCATGTCGCATGTCGCACTGCGACACCATAGACTCCCATTATAAAAATTGTCGCGCGACATTGTGTGCGACAAAATGTCGCGCGACAAATGTTGCAGTGAAGTTGTGCACTATTTGTCACGCGACTTTTGTCGTCGTGTGAACGTAGCTGTAACGGACCGTCGCTGCAGACAAGGGGTAAAAACCGTTTAGGCGATCGGCCCCCTTTACAGAGATATAGGCACAGCTACTGCAGAACACCAAACTCCCGAACTGGATACAAAATAGCACTCCAACTCCCGTACTGGAACCTCCCAAATAGCTGCTAGCAGACGAACAGGAAAAGCAGACAATCAGCTTACACTCCTGGCAATCAGTCTCTAACAGCATACAGTGAATCCCCAAGAACGAGACGAGGCTCCGTATTGATGGTAAACAGGAATTCTATCATTTATTAACGGCTACCTGCCTGGTATTTATCCAGGTCTCCCACCTGGTGGACACTCCCCTAGGGGACCAGAAGGAAGACTGCGACACGGGATACAGCAGCCAATCACACACATTGGGACAATACAGACACCCCCAGCATATCCCTCCCCTCTGCCTGTGATACCATCACCCTACATGGGTAATGCAATCACCACAGGCAGGCAGAATACACAATGTCTTCTGTCCTGGAGACAATTGAGAGTCATTCAATTATCTCTCAGGACAAAGGAAATCGCCAATACACATGTGGGGACAATAGGACAGACATCACTATTCAATACACAATGTCCCACCCTTTACAATACACACAGACATTTCAGAGACAAGACTCCATTATGCACATGGGGACACAGAACAAGCATTACTGTTAAAATACACCAGGTAAGACACATTACATTAAAACTATACATTTAACATATCCCCAGATAGCTCAGGTCTGAGCGCACATTATTAAGTGAATGGCGCTCAGACCACACGAACTACAGTTTAATCGCCATGGAGCCAAAGTCTTTACAGTCAGTTTCATACGAATGGGCTCCATGGGATTCCTATCTGAGGTATAACACATTCAACCAAAACTACCGAACCCCAGGCAGAAAAGCACGAATTAAGCTTTTCTGCAGGTAAAAGATGTCTTTTAACAGGGGCCATAGTCCAAAGGCAGCAGGCGAGCAACCAGGTTTCTCCAATGCAATGTGGCGAGATTGGTCTCGTCACATCTCTCCCTTTTCCAAACAGACTAACAGGGTATCTGACCTCCTGCCGGTCAGTGCCCTTGTTAGTCCAGCAGCCCACCCACAAAACACAATCAACAGCACAGCCCACCCACAATAAATAGTTACTGCAACTGGGTAGAGGAGAAGCTTGTCCATGTCCAGGTGCCTCACCACGGCTGTGCTGGAGTGCGAGTACGCTGACTTGGTGGGGTGCTGCATGGGCAGAGACCCGCGTCACTCTGCCCTGTTGCCAGCGCTACTGGGAGGGTAGCCTGGTTGAAGCCTGGTTGTTGGAGGGGAGACCGACTGTCTCCCCTTTAGATATACAGTCCTGCTGCTGGAGACCGACTGTCTCCCCTTTGGTTACACAGCTCTGCTGCTGGAGACCGACTGTCTCCCCTTTGGTTACACAGCTCTGCTGCTGGGGAAAGGAGACTGAGCTCTCTATTCCCTGCCCATTAATGATCCGCCGCTGGGGAGAGGTGGTAGTAAGCTCCTCTCCCATACATACCTTCCTCCTCAGTGGAGGGAGACCGACTGTCTCTCCTCCCAATACAGAGTCCTGCTGCTGGAGAAAGGAGACTGGGCTCTCTATTCCCTGCTGGTTACTCTGCCGCTGGGGACTGGAGACCGGGCTCCCAATTCCCAACAAATAATACTGCCGCTGGGGAATGGAGACCGGGCTCCCAATTCCCGAAAAATCACGCTGCTGCTGTGGGGCAGGAACAACTACCTCTGCCCCCTGTAGCTCAGCCTGCCGCTGGGGAATGGAGCTCAGGCTCCCAATTCCCTGTAATATCTCCCGCTGGGGAATGGAGCTCAGGCTCCCAATTCCCTGCAATATCTCCCGCTGGGGAATGGAGCTCAGGCTCCCAATTCCCTGCAATATCTCCCGCTGGGGAATGGAGCTCAGGCTCCCAATTCCCTGCAATACCGGTGGAGAGACCTCGGTCCCATCTCCACCTGCCGCCTGGGGTTCCTCCCAGTAAATTTCAATAATATCTTCCCAGCGGAATGGGTCTGGAACTGGATCTGTCACCTTGCTGTCCTGCTGAGCCTTCCCAATGGAGTGGAAGAGATCTCGGTAGTCCTGCTCCAGTTCCCACTCCAGGGTTGCTAGGTGAGCCAGGTCTTGCTCTACCTCATGGGGGTCATCCCCGTCATGCCTAGCCTCCCTCTCGTAGAAAATGTCCTGAAGTCTGTTCTGCGCAGGACTCCCGAAGTCAGGCTCTGCAAAGGACTCCCATAACAAGCCAGAACCATCAAACTCCTCTCCCTCTGGCTTGTCATGCTCGGCTGTCCAGGGTATATACTGTGCCATATACCACCAGAGCGCCTGGTAGGCATCCTCCAGCCATAGCTCCTGCCATACCCGGTGCTCTAGTTCCTTCACCCATTCATCCAGGGGCTGCTCTCCCAGAAAGGGCATCCGCAGGGCCACTTGCTTCTGCCACCGCTGCTCTTCACTGGGGAGACTCTCACCCCGCTGGTATTGTACATTGTCCAGGGCCTGGTACCAGATGCCTTTCCTTAATGCATCCCGGCCATCCAGGTCCTCCTCCTCGTATGACACTGCTGGTTCCATTCTGGTGCTTTTAGGGTCGCTGTACTGGGACATGCGTTGCCCCCACTTGTAAATCCAAGGAAATGGTGTCTCCTGTAGCTGTCCTTCTGGCTGTAGGAACGATCCCGCTGCTCGCCACCAATTGTAACGGACCGTTTCTGCAGACAAGGGGTAAAAACCGTTTAGGCGATCGGCCCCCTTTACAGAGATATAGGCACAGCTACTGCAGAACACCAAACTCCCGAACTGGATACAAAATAGCACTCCAACTCCCGTACTGGAACCTCCCAAATAGCTGCTAGCAGACGAACAGGAAAAGCAGACAATCAGCTTACACTCCTGGCAATCAGTCTCTAACAGCATACAGTGAATCCCCCAAGAACGAGACGAGGCTCCGTATTGATGGTAAACAGGAATTCTAACCTTTATTAACGGCTACCTGCCTGGTATTTATCCAGAGTCTCCCACCTGGTGGACACTCCCTAGAGGACCAGAAGGAAGACTGCGACACGGGATACAGCAGCCAATCACACACATTGGGACAATACAGACACCCCCAGCATATCCCTCCCTCTGCCTGTGATACCATCACCCTACATGGGTAATGCAATCATCACAGGCAGACGAATACACATGTCTTCTGTCCTGGAGACAATTGAGGAGTCATTCAATTATCTCTCAGGACAAAGGGAAATCGCCAATACACATGTGGGGACAATAGGACAGACATCACTATTCAATACACAATGTCCCACCCTTTACAATACACACAGACATTTCAGAGACAAGACTCCATTATGCACATGGGGACACAGAACAAGCATTACTGTTAAAATACACCAGGTAAGACACATTACATTAAAACTATACATTTAACATATCCCCAGATAGCTCAGGTCTGAGCGCACATTATTAAGTGAATGGCGCTCAGACCACACGAATACAGTTTAATCGCCATGGAGCCAAAGTCTTTACAGTCAGTTTCATACGAATGGGCTCCATGGGATTCCTATCTGGGGTATAACACATTCAACCAAAACTACCGAACCCCAGGCAGAAAAGCACGAATTAAGCTTTTCTGCAGGTAAAAAAGATGTCTTTTAACAGGGGGCCATAGTCCAAAGGCAGCAGGCGAGCAACCAGGTTTCTCCAATGCAATGTGGCGAGATTGGTCTCGTCACAGTAGCCTTACACTACCTGATCGATACAACATCATACCTGATCGTATACACACACTGGATGTTTTAAAGCATGTTATTCCAAACAATTTAGGAATGTTAGGTCATTTATGCCCTTTATGGATTAAAACCCGACTCTGCGTCAACTACGTAATTTTCCATGGGAGTTTTGCCATAGATCTCCCTCCGGCATGCCACAGTCCAGGTGTTAGACCCCTTGAAACAACTTTCCCATCACTATTGTGGCCAGAAAGAGTCCCTGTGGGTTTTAAAATTCGCCTGCCAATTGAAGTCTATGGCGATTCGCCCGCTCACGAACATTTGCGGACGTTCGCGTTCGAGAACGGAAAATTTTATGTTGGCGACATCACTACTGACCTGTTCCACACTATCCCTACTTGGTTCCTTTCTTCTCCTTTGAGGTGAGCCCGTCTTTAGTGGTTCTGCAGTAAATGCTCAGTTTTATTCGGTACAGATTGTGATTGTGATTCCCAAAATGAACCAAACATGAAGAAGACATCGGGGGACTGAACGGTGATCACTACTAGAGGAGACACCGCCGTCTGTCTGCAAATCGGGCATCTTCTATAAATGAAAATGAATGGATTTGACTCCATTTTACCCGTCATTAGTTACAGAACGGCCCGGAGAAGAACGAGCGCCATACCGTTATCACCACGTACAGGAACACTGCCTTGTTACAGATGTGACGGTTGTTAGGGACGTGGTGAAAATCAAAATCAGACGGATCAATGGGGTCGTGGGCAACCTCGCTTCTGTGTCCAGTCAGAGCTGTTATAGCTCGGCAGCGGCGAGGGCGGATCTGCAAGGTGCTTTTTTAAAACACGCCGATTTGAGTCTATTGACAAGATACGGATTTCATTTCTTGCTCAATGTATGGTATATCCTGAATTGTGTACTCCGGTGGCGGCCTTTATGTGTACGGCGGGCTGATCGTATACAATGGTTTTAATCCTTGTGAATAAATGATAGATGTTGATATCTGGATCTGCGGCCTCTGTATCATAAACATTCTCTGCAGAACCATTCCTGTAGTTCTGGTCTCATTCAGTATGTGCACCGACAGTCACACAGACGAGATGTGACCTTGTAAGGTCAAGTGACTTAGTGATCAATCAGGTGTGAAGAAGACCTGATCTGGGAGGGGTGACCATCACTGCAAACAAACACTCAACCAACCCAGCAGGGAAAGAGACATTAACCCCTTAGTGCACCGCGCCGTACATGTACGGCGGGCTGATCGGGCAGGTGCTGCGCCCACCCAATCAGCGGCAGGGGTCCGGCTGTATGCACCAGCATCGGTGAAAACACTGATGCCGGTGCATTAACCCTTGCACTGCCGGGGTCAGCGCTGACCGCGGCACATGCGGGATCCTGCTGGGTGCGGGTGTCTATCGGGTCCGCGCGCTGCCGTGACGGGGACCCGATGGCAGAGATATCAGCCCCCTGTATTACACTGGTGATACACTTACAGCCAATGCATCACAGTACAGAAGTATTGTAAAGGGGATCAGACCCACAAAAGTTAAAGTCCCAGAGAGGGACACAAATAAGACCCCCAAAAGTTAAAGTCCCAGAGAGGGACACAAATAAGAACTTTAAAAAAACGTTGTTTTCCATAAAAAAATGTAAGTTTCAAGTTAAAAAAAACCTCCCTTTTCCCAAAATAAACCATATAAAATTGTAAATAAATTTGAAAAAAATTGATATTAGGTATTGCCGCGTCAGTATCGACCGGCTCCAGAAAAATATCATATGACCTAATAAAATAAAATAAAAACTATGCTAAAAAGAAAAATGTTTTGTCACCTTACATCACTAAGAGTACACCAAGCGATCAAAAAGACGTATTCCCCCCAAATTAGTACCAATCTGACCGCCACCTCATCCCACAAAAAATGAGCCCCTACCTAAGACAATCGCTCAAAAAATAAAAATACTATGACTCCCAGACTGTGGAGACACTAAACATCATTTTTTTTTTGTTTCAATAATATTATTGTGTAAAACATAAATAAAAAAAAGGATTCATATTAAGTATCGCCGCATCCGTAAGAACCTGCTCTATAAAAATATCCCATGACCTAACCCCTCCGATGAACACCATAAAAAAATGAAAATAAAACCAGTCAAAAAAGCCAATTTTTTGTCACCGTACATCACAAAAAGAAAACAATACCAAGCGATCAAAAAGTAGGCACCCCAAAATCATACCAATACAAGCATCATCTCATACCACAAAAAATGAGCCCCTACCTAAGACAACCCCAGAAAATAAACAAAACTATGGCTCTCAGACTATGGAGACACTAAAACATGATTTTTTTTTGTTTCAAAAATGCTGTTATTGTG
Source organism: Bufotes viridis (assembly GCA_033119425.1). Lineage (NCBI taxonomy): Eukaryota > Metazoa > Chordata > Amphibia > Anura > Bufonidae > Bufotes > Bufotes viridis. The sequence continues at coordinate 624,147,723 of CM065589.1, read as the reverse complement.
TAAAAGGTAAATGTATAAATAAAGTAGACATATTAGGTATCGCCGCGTCTATAAGAACCTGCTGTATAAAAATATCACATGACCTAACATCACAAAAAAAGTAATACCAGGCAATCAAAAACTCCCATGCACCCTAAAATAGTACCAATTAAATCGCCATCTCATACCGAAAAAAAGGGAGACCCTACATAAGACAGTCGCCCCCCAAAAAACTATGGCTTTCAGAATAGGGAGACACTAAAAAAATCATTTTTTTATTATGTAAAATTGAAACAAACAACAACAAAAAAGTACACATATTGGTATCGCCGCGTCCGTAACAACCTGCTCTATAAAAATATCACATGGTCTAACCGGTCAGATGAACATTATAAATAATAAAAAATAAAAACCGTGCCAAAACGGCTATTTTTTGTTACCTTGCCTCACAAAAAGTGTAATATAGAACAACCAGAAATCATATGTACCCTAAAATAGTACCAAAAAACCTGCCACCCTATCCCGTAGCTTCCAAAATGGGGAATCAGGGGGTGGATCAGGGGGGCTTCAAATGGGACATGGTGTCAAAAAAACAGTCCAGCAAAATCCTTCTTCCAAAAACCACACGGCGCTCCTTTCCTTTAACGCCCTGCCGTGTGCCCGTACAGCCGTTTTCGGCCACATATGGGGTGTTTCTATGAACTACAGAATCAGGGTAATAAATATGGAGTTTTGTTTGGCTGTTAACCCTTGCTTTGTTACTGGAAAAATGGATTAAAATGGAAAATCTGCCAAAAAGTGAAATTTCATCTACATTTTCCTTTAATTCTTGTGGAACACCTAAAGGGTTAATGACGTTGGTAAAATCAGTTTTGAATACCGTGAGGGGTGTAGTTTCTAGAATGGGGTCATTTTTGGGGTGTTTTTATTATGTAAGCCTCACAAAGTGACTTCAGACCTGAACTGGTCCTTAAAAAGTGGGTTTTGGAAATTTTCTGAAAAATTTCAAGATTTGCTTCTAAAGTTCTAAGTCTTGTAACGTCCCCAAAAAATAAAGTGGCATTCCCCAAATGAACTCGAAATGGAATGGAAGAATCCCTCAAGTACGGGGAAAGGAAAAGGTACCTTGGAGAAAAACCCCTATTACAATGTGTACCGAGTAAAGCTTAGCATGTATTGGGCTTTTCTCCTGCTTGGATGTATGTTGTCATGACCGGTCAGCCGGCCTACACCGGCCATGCTCTGCTGCTTTTCAGGGTAGTGTGTTCTCAATACCGGCAGGTCTTTTACATTTGTATGTCATGTCCGCTATTGGAGTTTGGGTCCCCTGATGATGTGGCTATAGGCCAAAGAAACGCGTTGGACATCGGGACATTGTATATATTCTTTAGATGCACATTATATTGATGGTGATTGCACATTTATGATTTTCATCATCCCTTTGGACGAATGACCAGGCAGTCCCTCTGCTATCGTCATTAGGGATATAGTAGGGGCCACACAGTTAGGCCTCTTCCTTTCTGACCTGTAGAGATGGCCCGAACTATCCGCCGGCGAACATAGCTTGTTCGCGTTCGCCGCAGCGGGCTAACACATGCGATGTTCGGTCCGCCCCCTATACATCCTGTACCTCACAGTCAGCAGACACATTCCAGCCAATCAGCAGCATACCCTCCCTCCCAGACCCTCCCACCTCCTGCACAGCATCCATTTTAGATTCATTCTGAAGCTGCAGTCTTAGTGAGAGGAGGGAGAGTGTAGTAGCTGCTGATTTAATAGGGAAATCGATAGCTAGGCTAGTGTATTCAGTGTCCACTCCAGTCCTGAAAGACTCATCTGATCTCTGCTGTAAGGACAGCGTCCTGACAGCACCCCAAAAAGCCCTTTTTAGGGCTGCAACATTAGTCTGCTTTTTTTTTCCCTTTATATACATATTGCAGTTGCCTGGCCTGCCTGTGTGTGAGGAGCTGCAGGCCCACAGACTGTAGTGTGCCCACTGCCAGTGCCCACCCCTGTCATCCCATGTGGCACAGGACTTTGCTTAAAAAAAAGGCATTTCATTTTTACACTTTAGTCTAATTTTAGTATAGAATAGTACTACAGAAAATACCACTCATATCGGGTGTGACAGTAAATTGCACGGCGCAGGCGCAGTGACCGTGGTTTAAAACAGAGTGGAGGGAGCCAGCGTTTTTTTAACCATCTCCCCGTTCGAAAAATCTATTCAATAAATGGCCCCCAGATTGGGGACGTTAGAGGGATTAAACTGATGAGAATAGTACTACAGAAAATACCACTCATATCGGGTGTGACAGTAAATTGCACGGCGCAGGCGCAGTCACCGTGGAAAAAAACAGAGTGGAGGGAGCCAGCGTTTTTTTAACCATCTCACCGTTCGAAAAATCAATTCAATTCACCTTTTGGGGACCCTTGGTGTTGTACGTGGCTGGGTGGAGGAAGAAACCTTCAATGACATCACCGGGACGTGGCTAGCTTGGTATCCAACCTTCTGCAAAAGGGGAGTTTGCGGTTGTGCAAATGGACTGTTTGCGGTTGTTTGCGGTGCATTAACCGCTACAGGACCGCCTAACGCAGGGATGTGTCCTGCGGGCGGTCCTGTAATTCTGATATGACGCATAGGCGCGTCATCCCGCGAGAGCCGAGACTTCCTGTGAACGCATGCGCGAGCGCGCGCGCGTTCACAGTGTCGCGCATCTCAGGAGTTCTGCTACAGCCTGCCAGCGATGATCCATCGCTGGCAGGCTGTAGATGCGAATTAAATTGCATCAAAGAGCTATATCAGACGCTGTTTTGTTTTGTTTTGTGAACAGCGTCTGATATAGCTGCTCCCGGCTCCTCTGGTCCCATTTGCTGGGATCGACCACCAGAGGAGCAGGTAACACAGTAAAGTTGCACCAAACACTACACTAACCCCCACCCCTCACCTATTAACCCCTTGTTAACCCCTTAATCACCCCATCTAGACCCCCTGATCACCCCCCTGTCATTGATCACACCCCTTGTAAGGCTCCATTCACATGTCCATATGTGTTTTGCGGATCCTCAAAACACGGACACCGGCAATGTGCTTTCCGCATTTTGCAGATCCGCACATTGCCAGAACTATATAGAAAATGCTTTTTCTTGTCCGCAATTGCAGCATAGAATAGGACATGTTCTATATTTTTGCGGAACGGAAATGCAGACCCGGAAGCGCGGATCCGCAATTCCGGATCCGAGCGGGACAAAGTCTGTCCCCATAGAAATGAATGGGTCCGCAATTCCGTTCCGCAAACAGAATTTCGGACGTGTGAATAGGGCATAAGGGTCCCTTATCACCGCCAGTTAGTTAGCGCCCACCGCACCGCAGTCACTGATTTTGGGCAGAGATTTTTTCATCCACATTGATTGATGCGAATGAAAAAATCTGTGCCGTTCATTTTTTTTTTCAGCGCAGCGGCTGAACGGAAAAAAAAAATCTCCTTCCCCGTCTGCTCAATATACGGAGAATCGCAGAAACTCCTAATGCTGGCCATACGTGTAATGATTGCGGAGACCCCTAAAATGCCAGGGCAGTACAAAAACCCCACATGTGACCCCATTTTAGAAAGAAGACACCCCAAGGTATTCCGTGAGGGGTATGGTGAGTTCATGTAAAATATTTTTTGTCACAAGTTAGTGGAATATGAGACTTTGTAAAAAAAAATAAAAATCAATTTCCGCTTACTTGTGCCAAATTTTTTTTTTTCTGTGAACTCACCATGCCCCTTCGCGAATACTTTGGGGTGTCTTCTTTCTAAAATGGTGTGATTTGGGGGGTATTTATACTTTCCTGACATTCTAGCTCCTGAAGAAACATGACCGGCGCTCAGAAAGTCAGAGCTGCTGCAAAATGCCGAAATTCACTTTTTTGCACCATAGTTTGTAAACGCTATAACTTTTACCCAAACCAATAAATATACACTTATTGGACTTTTTTTTTTTATCAAAGACATGTAGAACTATACATTTAGCGAAAAATTTATATAGAAATGTACAGTAGTTTTAAAAAAAAAAAAATTACAACAGAAAGTGAAAAATGTCATTTTTTTGCAAAAATGTCGTTAAATTTGTATTAATGGCAAAAAAAGTAAAAATGTCAGCAGCAATGAAATACCACCAAATGAAAGCTCTATTAGTGAGAAGAAAAGGAGGTAAAATTCATTTGGGTGGTAAGTTGTATGACGGAGCAATAAACGGTGAAAGTAGCGTAGTGCAGAATTGTAAAAAGTGGCCTGGTCATTAAGGGGGTTTAAGCTAAGGGGGCTGAGGGTCTGTCTGACAAATCTGGCATCTTTTATAAATAAAAATGAATGTATTTGACTCCATTTTACCCGTCATTAGGTACAGAACGGCCCGGAGAAGAACGAGCGTTATACCGTTATCACCACGTACAGGAACACTGCTCAGATCTGCTAAAAGGGGGCGTGTCCTGAAGGGGTTAAAGCGTAGACAGACCGGGGGATGAGAGGTGTGGACAGTCAGACCGGAGAGAACTGGGCGGAGACAGAATATCCAGAGCTGCACTCTTCATTCTGCGGTTACACCTTGTCTTGTACTCCAGTCACATCCAGAGCTGCACTCTTCATTCTGCGGTTACAACTTCTCTTATATTCCAGACACATCAAGAGCTGCACTCTTTATTCTGCGGTTACACTTGTCTTGTACTCCAGTCACATCCAGAGCTGCAATCTTCATTCTGCGGTTACATCTTGTCTTGTACTCCAGACACATCCAGAGCTGCACTCTTCATTCTGCGGTTACACCTTGTCTTGTACTCCAGTCACATCCAGAGCTGCACTCTTCATTCTGCGGTTACACCTTGTCTTGTACTCCAGTCACATCCAGAGCTGCACTCTTCATTCTGCGGTTACACCTTGTCTTGTACTCCAGTCACATCCAGAGCTGCACTCTTCATTCTGCGGTTACACCTTGTCTTGTACTCCAGTCACATCCAGAGCTGCACTCTTCATTCTGCGGTTACACCTTGTCTTGTACTCCAGTCACATCCAGAGCTGCACTCTTCATTCTGCGGTTACACCTTGTCTTGTACTCCAGTCACATCCAGAGCTGCACTCTTCATTCTGCGGTTACACCTTGTCTTGTACTCCAGTCACATCCAGAGCTGCACTCTTCATTCTGCGGTTACACCTTGTCTTGTACTCCAGTCACATCCAGAGCTGCACTCTTCATTCTGCGGTTACACCTTGTCTTGTACTCCAGTCACATCCAGAGCTGCACTCTTCATTCTGCGGTTACACCTTGTCTTGTACTCCAGTCACATCCAGAGCTGCACTCTTCATTCTGCGGTTACACCTTGTCTTGTACTCCAGTCACATCCAGAGCTGCACTCTTCATTCTGCGGTTACACCTTGTCTTGTACTCCAGTCACATCCAGAGCTGCACTCTTCATTCTGCGGTTACACCTTGTCTTGTACTCCAGTCACATCCAGAGCTGCACTCTTCATTCTGCGGTTACACCTTGTCTTGTACTCCAGTCACATCCAGAGCTGCACTCTTCATTCTGCGGTTACACCTTGTCTTGTACTCCAGACACATCCAGAGCTGCACTCTTCATTCTGCGGTTACACCTTGTCTTGTACTCCAGTCACATCCAGAGCTGCACTCTTCATTCTGCGGTTACACCTTGTCTTGTACTCCAGTCACATCCAGAGCTGCACTCTTCATTCTGCGGTTACACCTTGTCTTGTACTCCAGTCACATTCAGAGCTGCACTCTTCATTCTGCAGTTACACCTCTTCTTGTACTCCACTCACATCAAGAGCTGCACTCTTCATTCTGCGGTTACACCTTGTCTTATACTCCACTCACATCCAGAGCTGCACTCTTCATTCTGCTGTTCCACCTTGTCTTGTACTCCAGTCACATCCAGAGCTGCACTCTTCATTCAGCAGTTAGACCTTGTCTTCGTACTCCAGTCACATCCAGAGCTGCACTCTTCATTCTGCTTGTACACCTTGTCTTGTACTCCAGTAACATCCAGAGCTGCACTCTTCATTCTGCGGGTACACCTTTTCTTGAACTCCAGTCAAATCCAGAGCTGCACTCTTTATTCTGCGGTTACACCTTGACTTGTACTCCAGTCACATCCAGAGCTGCACTCTTCATTCTGCGGTTACACCTTGTCTTATACTCCAGTCACATCAAGAGCTGCACTCTTCATTCTGTAGTTACATCTTGTCTTGTACTCCAGTCACACCCAGAGCTGCACTCTTCATTCTGTGGTTACACCTTGTCTTGTACTCCACTCACATCCAGAGCTGCACTCTTCACTCTGCGGTTACAACTTGTCTTGTACTCCAGTCACATCCAGAGCTGCACTCTTCATTCTGCGGTTACACCTTGTCTTGTACTCCACTCACATCCAGAGCTGCACTCTTCATTCTGCGGTTACACCTTGTCTTATACTCCAGAAACATCCAGAGCTGCACTCTTCATTCTGCGGTTACAACTTGTCTTGTACTCCAGACACATCCAGAGCTGCACTCTTTATGCTGCGGTTACACCTTGTCTTGTACTCCAGTCACATCCAAAGCTGCACTCTTCATGCTGCGGTTACACCTTGTCTTGTACTCCACACACATCCAGAGCTGCACTCTTCATGATGCGGTTACACCTTGTCTTGAACTCCAGTCACATCCAGAGCTGCACTCTTCATTCTGCGGGTACACCTTGTCTTGTACTCCAGACACATCCAGAGCTGCACTCTTCATTCTGCAGTTACACCTCTTCTTGTACTCCACTCACATCAAGAGCTGCACTCTTCATTCTGCGGTTACACCTTGTCTTGTACTCCTGACACATCCAGAGCTGCACTCTTCATTCTGCGGTTACACCTTGTCTTGTACTCCAGACACATCCAGAGCTCCATTCTTCATTCTGCGGTTACACCTTGTCTTGTACTCCACTCACATCCAGAGCTGCACTCTTCATTCTGCGGTTACACCTTGTCTTGTACTCCAGACACACCCAGAGCTGCACTCTTCATTCTGCGGTTACACCTTGTCTTGTACTCTATTCACATCCAGAGCTGCACTCTTCATTCTGCGGTTACACCTTGTCTTGAACTCCAATAACATCCAGAGCTGCACTCTTCATTCTGCGGTTACACCTTGTCTTGTACTCCACTCACATCCAGAGCTGCACTCTTCATTCTGCGGTTACACCTTGTCTTGTACTCCAGACACATCCAGAGCTGCACTCTTCATTCTGCGATTACAACTTGTCTTGTACTCCACTCACATCCAGAGCTGCACTCTTCATTCTGCGGTTACACCTTGTCTTGTACTCCAGTCACACCCAGAGCTGCACTCTTCATTCTGCGGTTACACCTTGTCTTATACTCCAGACACATCCAGAGCTGCACTCTTCATTCTGATGTTATACCTTGTCTTGTACTCCAGTCACATCCAGAGCTGCACTCTTCATTCTGCGGATACACCTTTTCTTGTACTCCAGACACATCCAGAGCTGCACTCTTTATTCTGCGGTTACTTCTTGTCTTTTATTCCAGACACATCCAGAGCTGCACTCTTCATTCAGCAGTTACACCTTGTCTTGTACTCCAGTCACATCCAGAGCTGCATACACCTTGTCTTGTACTCCAGTCACATCCAGAGCTGCACTCTTCATTCTGCGGTTACACCTTGTCTTCGTACTCCAGTCACATCCAGAGCTGCACTCTTCATTCTGCGGTTACACCTTGTCTTCGTACTCCAGTCACATCCAGAGCTGCACTCTTCATTCTGCGGTTACACCTTGTCTTGTACTCCAGTCACATCCAGAGCTGCACTCTTCATTCTGCGGTTACACCTTGTCTTGTACTCCAGTCACATCCAGAGCTGCACTCTTCATTCTGCGGTTACACCTTGTCTTGTACTCCAGACACATCCAGAGCTGCACTCTTCATTCTGCGGGTACACCTTGTCTTGTACTCCAGTCACATCCAGAGCTGCACTCTTCATTCTGCGGTTACACCTTGTCTTGTACTCCAGTCACATCCAGAGCTGCACTCTTCATTCTGCTTTTACACCTTGTCTTGGACTCCAGTCACATCCAAAGCTGCACTCTTCATGCTGCGGTTACACCTTGTCTTGAACTCCAGTCACATCCAGAGCTGCACTCTTCATTCTGCGGGTACACCTTGTCTTGTACTCCACTCACATCCAGAGCTGCACTCTTCATTCTGCGGTTACACCTTGTCTTGTACTCCAGACACATCCAGAGCTGCACTCTTCATTCTGCGGTTACAACTTGTCTTGTACTCCACTCACATCCAGAGCTGCACTCTTCATTCTGCGGTTACACCTTGTCTTGTACTCCAGTCACACCCAGAGCTGCACTCTTCATTCTGCGGTTACACCTTCTCTTGTACTCCAGACACATCCAGAGCTGCACTCTTCATTCTGCGGTTATACCTTGTCTTGTACTCCAGTCACATCCAGAGCTGCACTCTTCATTCTGCGGATACACCTTTTCTTGTACTCCAGACACATCCAGAGCTGCACTCTTTATTCTGCGGTTACTTCTTGTCTTTTATTCCAGACACATCCAGAGCTGCACTCTTCATTCAGCAGTTACACCTTGTCTTGTACTCCAGTCACATCCAGAGCTGCATACACCTTGTCTTGTACTCCAGTCACATCCAGAGCTGCACTCTTCATTCTGCGGTTACACCTTGTCTTCGTACTCCAGTCACATCCAGAGCTGCACTCTTCATTCTGCGGTTACACCTTGTCTTGTACTCCAGTCACATCCAGAGCTGCACTCTTCATTCTGCGGTTACACCTTGTCTTGTACTCCAGTCACATCCAGAGCTGCACTCTTCATTCTGCGGTTACATCTTGTCTTGTACTCCAGACAAATCCAGAGCTGCACTCTTCATTCTGCGGTTACTTCTTGTCTTGTACTCCAGTCACATCCAGAGCTGCACTCTTCATTCTGCGGTTACACCTTGTCTTGTACGCCAGTCACATCCAGAGCTGCACTCTTTATTCTGCGGTTGCACCTTGACTTGTACTCCAGTCACATCCAGAGCTGCACTCTTCATTCTGCGGTTACACCTTGTCTTGTACTCCAGTCACATCCAGAGCTGCACTCTTCATTCTGCGGTTACACCTTGTCTTGTACTCCAGTCACATCCAGAGCTGAACTCTTTATTCTGCGGTTGCACCTTGACTTGTACTCCAGTCACATCCAGAGCTGCACTCTTCATTCTGCGGTTGCACCTTGACTTGTACTCCAGTCACATCCAGAGCTGCACTCTTCATTCTGCAGGTTACACCTTGTCTTGTACTCCACTCACATCCAGAGCTGCATTCTTCATTCTGCGGTAAAACCTTGTCTTGTACTCCAATCACATTTAGAGCTGCACTCTTCATTCTGCGGTTACACCTTGTCTTGTACTCCAGACACATCCAGAGCTGCACACTTCATTCTGCGGTTACACCTTGTCTTGTACTCCACTCACATCAAGAGCTGCACTCTTCATTCTGTGGTTACACTTTGTCTTCTACTCCACTCACATCCAGAGCTGCACTCTTCATTCTGCGGTTACACCTTCTCTTTTACTCCAGACACATCCAGAGCTGCACTCTTCATTCTGCGGTTACACCTTTTCTTGTACTCCAGACACATCCAGAGCTGCACTCTTCATTCAGCGGTTACACCTTTTCTTGTAATCCAGACACATTCAGAGCTGCACTCTTCATTCTGCAGTTAAACCTTGTCTTCGTACTCCAGTTACATCAAGAGCTGCACTCTTCATTCTGCGGTTACACCTTGTCTTGTACTCCAGTCACATCCAGAGCTGCACTCTTCATTCTGCGGTTACACCATTTCTTGTACTCCAGACACATCCAGAGCTGCACTCTTCATTCTGCAGTTAAACCTTGTCTTCGTACTCCAGTCACATCCAGAGCTGCACTCTTCATTCTGCTTTTACACCTTGTCTTGTACTCCAGTCACATCCAGAGCTGCACTCTTCATTCTGCGGTTACACCTTGTCTTGTACTCCAGTCACATCCAGAGCTGCACTCTTCATTCTGCGGTTACACCTTGTCTTGAACTCCAGTCAAATCCAGAGCTGCACTCTTCATTCTGCGGTTACACCTTGTCTTGTACTCCAGTCACATCCAGAGCTGCACTCTTTATTCTGCGGTTACACCTTGACTTGTACTCCAGTCACATCAAGAGCTGCACTCTTCATTCTGCGGGTACACCTTGTCTTGTACTCCAGTCACATCAAGAGCTGCACTCTTCATTCTGCAGTTACACCTTGTCTTGTTCTCCAGTCACATCAAGAGCTGCACTCTTCATTCTGCGGTTACACCTTGTCTTGTACTCCAGTCACATCCAGATCTGCACTCTTCATTCTGCGGTTACATCTTGTCTTGTACTCCAGACACATCCAGAGCTGCACTCTTCATTCTGCGGTTACACCTTGTCTTGTACTCCAGTCACATCCAGAGCTGCACTCTTCATTCTGCGGTTACACCTTGTCTTGTACTCCAGTCACATCCAGAGCTGCACTCTTCATTCTGCGGTTACACCTTGTCTTGTACTCCAGTCACATCCAGAGCTGCACTCTTCATTCTGCGGTTACACCTTGTCTTGTACTCCAGTCACATCCAGAGCTGCACTCTTCATTCTGCGGTTACACCTTGTCTTGTACTCCAGTCACATCCAGAGCTGCACTCTTCATTCTGCGGTTACACCTTGTCTTGTACTCCAGTCACATCCAGAGCTGCACTCTTCATTCTGCGGTTACACCTTGTCTTGTACTCCAGTCACATCCAGAGCTGCACTCTTCATTCTGCGGTTACACCTTGTCTTGTACTCCAGTCACATCCAGAGCTGCACTCTTCATTCTGCGGTTACACCTTGTCTTGTACTCCAGTCACATCCAGAGCTGCACTCTTCATTCTGCGGTTACACCTTGTCTTGTACTCCAGTCACATCCAGAGCTGCACTCTTCATTCTGCGGTTACACCTTGTCTTGTACTCCAGTCACATCCAGAGCTGCACTCTTCATTCTGCGGTTACACCTTGTCTTGTACTCCAGTCACATCCAGAGCTGCACTCTTCATTCTGCGGTTACACCTTGTCTTGTACTCCAGTCACATCCAGAGCTGCACTCTTCATTCTGCGGTTACACCTTGTCTTGTACTCCAGTCACATCCAGAGCTGCACTCTTCATTCTGCGGTTACACCTTGTCTTGTACTCCAGTCACATCCAGAGCTGCACTCTTCATTCTGCGGTTACACCTTGTCTTGTACTCCAGTCACATCCAGAGCTGCACTCTTCATTCTGCGGTTACACCTTGTCTTGTACTCCAGTCACATCCAGAGCTGCACTCTTCATTCTGCGGTTACACCTTGTCTTGTACTCCAGTCACATCCAGAGCTGCACTCTTCATTCTGCGGTTACACCTTGTCTTGTACTCCAGTCACATCCAGAGCTGCACTCTTCATTCTGCGGTTACACCTTGTCTTGTACTCCAGTCACATCCAGAGCTGCACTCTTCATTCTGCGGTTACACCTTGTCTTGTACTCCAGTCACATCCAGAGCTGCACTCTTCATTCTGCGGTTACACCTTGTCTTGTACTCCAGTCACATCCAGAGCTGCACTCTTCATTCTGCGGTTACACCTTGTCTTGTACTCCAGTCACATCCAGAGCTGCACTCTTCATTCTGCGGTTACACCTTGTCTTGTACTCCAGTCACATCCAGAGCTGCACTCTTCATTCTGCGGTTACACCTTGTCTTGTACTCCAGTCACATCCAGAGCTGCACTCTTCATTCTGCGGTTACACCTTGTCTTGTACTCCAGACACATCCAGAGCTGCACTCTTCATTCTGCGGTTACACCTTGTCTTGTACTCCAGTCACATCCAGAGCTGCACTCTTCATTCTGCGGTTACACCTTGTCTTGTACTCCAGTCACATCCAGAGCTGCACTCTTCATTCTGCGGTTACACCTTGTCTTGTACTCCAGTCACATCCAGAGCTGCACTCTTCATTCTGCGGTTACACCTTGTCTTGTACTCCAGTCACATCCAGAGCTGCACTCTTCATTCTGCGGTTACACCTTGTCTTGTACTCCAGTCACATCCAGAGCTGCACTCTTCATTCTGCGGTTACACCTTGTCTTGTACTCCAGTCACATCCAGAGCTGCACTCTTCATTCTGCGGTTACACCTTGTCTTGTACTCCAGTCACATCCAGAGCTGCACTCTTCATTCTGCGGTTACACCTTGTCTTGTACTCCAGTCACATCCAGAGCTGCACTCTTCATTCTGCGGTTACACCTTGTCTTGTACTCCAGTCACATCCAGAGCTGCACTCTTCATTCTGCGGTTACACCTTGTCTTGTACTCCAGTCACATCCAGAGCTGCACTCTTCATTCTGCGGTTACACCTTGTCTTGTACTCCAGTCACATCCAGAGCTGCACTCTTCATTCTGCGGTTACACCTTGTCTTGTACTCCAGTCACATCCAGAGCTGCACTCTTCATTCTGCGGTTACACCTTGTCTTGTACTCCAGTCACATCCAGAGCTGCACTCTTCATTCTGCGGTTACACCTTGTCTTGTACTCCAGTCACATCCAGAGCTGCACTCTTCATTCTGCGGTTACACCTTGTCTTGTACTCCAGTCACATCCAGAGCTGCACTCTTCATTCTGCGGTTACACCTTGTCTTGTACTCCAGTCACATCCAGAGCTGCACTCTTCATTCTGCGGTTACACCTTGTCTTGTACTCCAGTCACATCCAGAGCTGCACTCTTCATTCTGCGGTTACACCTTGTCTTGTACTCCAGTCACATCCAGAGCTGCACTCTTCATTCTGCGGTTACACCTTGTCTTGTACTCCAGTCACATCCAGAGCTGCACTCTTCATTCTGCGGTTACACCTTGTCTTGTACTCCAGTCACATCCAGAGCTGCACTCTTCATTCTGCGGTTACACCTTGTCTTGTACTCCAGACACATCCAGAGCTGCACTCTTCATTCTGCGGTTACACCTTGTCTTGTACTCCAGTCACATCCAGAGCTGCACTCTTCATTCTGCGGTTACACCTTGTCTTGTACTCCAGTCACATCCAGAGCTGCACTCTTCATTCTGCGGTTACACCTTGTCTTGTACTCCAGTCACATCCAGAGCTGCACTCTTCATTCTGCGGTTACACCTTGTCTTGTACTCCAGTCACATCCAGAGCTGCACTCTTCATTCTGCGGTTACACCTTGTCTTGTACTCCAGTCACATCCAGAGCTGCACTCTTCATTCTGCGGTTACACCTTGTCTTGTACTCCAGTCACATCCAGAGCTGCACTCTTCATTCTGCGGTTACACCTTGTCTTGTACTCCAGTCACATCCAGAGCTGCACTCTTCATTCTGCGGTTACACCTTGTCTTGTACTCCAGTCACATCCAGAGCTGCACTCTTCATTCTGCGGTTACACCTTGTCTTGTACTCCAGTCACATCCAGAGCTGCACTCTTCATTCTGCGGTTACACCTTGTCTTGTACTCCAGTCACATCCAGAGCTGCACTCTTCATTCTGCGGTTACACCTTGTCTTGTACTCCAGTCACATCCAGAGCTGCACTCTTCATTCTGCGGTTACACCTTGTCTTGTACTCCAGTCACATCCAGAGCTGCACTCTTCATTCTGCGGTTACACCTTGTCGTGTACTCCTCTCACATCCAGAGCTGCACTCTTTATTCTGCGGTTACATCTGGTCTTGTACTCCACTCACATCCAGAGCTGCACTCTTCATTCTGCGGTTACACCTTGTCTTGTACTCCAGACACATCCAGAGCTGCACTCTTCATTCTGCGGTTACAACTTGTCTTGTACTCCAGACACATCCAGAGCTGCACTCTTCATTCTGCGTTTACACCTTGTCTTGTACTCCAGTCACATCCAGAGCTGCACTCTTCATTCTGCGGTTACACCTTGTCTTGTACTCCAGACACATCCAGAGCTGCACTCTTCATTCTGCGTGTTACACCTTGTCTTGTACTCCAGTCACATCCAGAGCTGCACTCTTCATTCTGCGGTTACACCTTGTCTTGTACTCCAGTCACATCCAGAGCTGCACTCTTCATTCTGCGGTTACACCTTGTCTTGTACTCCAGTCACATCCAGAGCTGCACTCTTCATTCTGCGGTTACACCTTGTCTTGTACTCCAGTCACATCCAGAGCTGCACTCTTCATTCTGCGGTTACACCTTGTCTTGTACTCCAGTCACATCCAGAGCTGCACTCTTCATTCTGCGGTTACACCTTGTCTTGTACTCCAGTCACATCCAGAGCTGCACTCTTCATTCTGCGGTTACACCTTGTCTTGTACTCCAGTCACATCCAGAGCTGCACTCTTCATTCTGCGGTTACACCTTGTCTTGTACTCCAGTCACATCCAGAGCTGCACTCTTCATTCTGCGGTTACACCTTGTCTTGTACTCCAGTCACATCCAGAGCTGCACTCTTCATTCTGCGGTTACACCTTGTCTTGTACTCCAGTCACATCCAGAGCTGCACTCTTCATTCTGCGGTTACACCTTGTCTTGTACTCCAGTCACATCCAGAGCTGCACTCTTCATTCTGCGGTTACACCTTGTCTTGTACTCCAGTCACATCCAGAGCTGCACTCTTCATTCTGCGGTTACACCTTGTCTTGTACTCCAGACACATCCAGAGCTGCACTCTTCATTCTGCGGTTACACCTTGTCTTGTACTCCAGTCACATCCAGAGCTGCACTCTTCATTCTGCGGTTACACCTTGTCTTGTACTCCAGTCACATCCAGAGCTGCACTCTTCATTCTGCGGTTACACCTTGTCTTGTACTCCAGTCACATCCAGAGCTGCACTCTTCATTCTGCGGTTACACCTTGTCTTGTACTCCAGTCACATCCAGAGCTGCACTCTTCATTCTGCGGTTACACCTTGTCTTGTACTCCAGTCACATCCAGAGCTGCACTCTTCATTCTGCGGTTACACCTTGTCTTGTACTCCAGTCACATCCAGAGCTGCACTCTTCATTCTGCGGTTACACCTTGTCTTGTACTCCAGACACATCCAGAGCTGCACTCTTCATTCTGCGGTTACACCTTGTCTTGTACTCCAGTCACATCCAGAGCTGCACTCTTCATTCTGCGGTTACACCTTGTCTTGTACTCCAGTCACATCCAGAGCTGCACTCTTCATTCTGCGGTTACACCTTGTCTTGTACTCCAGTCACATCCAGAGCTGCACTCTTCATTCTGCGGTTACACCTTGTCTTGTACTCCAGTCACATCCAGAGCTGCACTCTTCATTCTGCGGTTACACCTTGTCTTGTACTCCAGACACATCCAGAGCTGCACTCTTCATTCTGCGGTTACACCTTGTCTTGTACTCCAGACACATCCAGAGCTGCACTCTTCATTCTGCGGTTACACCTTGTCTTGTACTCCAGTCACATCCAGAGCTGCACTCTTCATTCTGCGGTTACACCTTGTCTTGTACTCCAGTCACATCCAGAGCTGCACTCTTCATTCTGCGGTTACACCTTGTCTTGTACTCCAGTCACATCCAGAGCTGCACTCTTCATTCTGCGGTTACACCTTGTCTTGTACTCCAGTCACATCCAGAGCTGCACTCTTCATTCTGCGGTTACACCTTGTCTTGTACTCCAGTCACATCCAGAGCTGCACTCTTCATTCTGCGGTTACACCTTGTCTTGTACTCCAGTCACATCCAGAGCTGCACTCTTCATTCTGCGGTTACACCTTGTCTTGTACTCCAGTCACATCCAGAGCTGCACTCTTCATTCTGCGGTTACACCTTGTCTTGTACTCCAGTCACATCCAGAGCTGCACTCTTCATTCTGCGGTTACACCTTGTCTTGTACTCCAGTCACATCCAGAGCTGCACTCTTCATTCTGCGGTTACACCTTGTCTTGTACTCCAGTCACATCCAGAGCTGCACTCTTCATTCTGCGGTTACACCTTGTCTTGTACTCCAGTCACATCCAGAGCTGCACTCTTCATTCTGCGGTTACACCTTGTCTTGTACTCCAGTCACATCCAGAGCTGCACTCTTCATTCTGCGGTTACACCTTGTCTTGTACTCCAGTCACATCCAGAGCTGCACTCTTCATTCTGCGGTTACACCTTGTCTTGTACTCCAGTCACATCCAGAGCTGCACTCTTCATTCTGCGGTTACACCTTGTCTTGTACTCCAGTCACATCCAGAGCTGCACTCTTCATTCTGCGGTTACACCTTGTCTTGTACTCCAGTCACATCCAGAGCTGCACTCTTCATTCTGCGGTTACACCTTGTCTTGTACTCCAGTCACATCCAGAGCTGCACTCTTCATTCTGCGGTTACACCTTGTCTTGTACTCCAGTCACATCCAGAGCTGCACTCTTCATTCTGCGGTTACACCTTGTCTTGTACTCCAGTCACATCCAGAGCTGCACTCTTCATTCTGCGGTTACACCTTGTCTTGTACTCCAGTCACATCCAGAGCTGCACTCTTCATTCTGCGGTTACACCTTGTCTTGTACTCCAGACACATCAAGAGCTGCACTCTTCATTCTGCGGTTACACCTTTTCTTGTACTCCAGACACATCAAGAGCTGCACTCTTCATTCTACGGTTACACCTTGTCTTGTACTCCAGTCACATCCAGAGCTGCACTCTTCATTCTACGGTTACACCTTGTCTTGTACTCCAGACACATCCAGAGCTGCACTCTTCATTCTGCGGTTACACCTTTTCTTGTACTCCAGACACATCCAGAGCTGCACTCTTCATTCTGCGGTTACACCTTCTCTTTTACTCCAGACACATCCAGAGCTGCACTCTTCATTCTGAGGTTACATCTTGTCTTGTACTCCAGTCACATCCAGAGCTGCACTCTTCATTCTGCGGTTACACCTTGTCTTGTACTCCAGTCACATCCAGAGCTGCACTCTTCATTCTGCGGTTACACCTTGTCTTGTACTCCACTCACATCCAGAGCTGCACTCTTCATTCTGCGGTTACACATTGACTTGTACTCCACTCACATCCAGAGCTGCACTCTTCATTCTGCGGTTACACCTTGACTTGTACTCCACTCACATCCAGAGCTGCACTCTTCATTCTGCAGTTAAACCTTGTCTTCGTACTCCAGTCACATCCAGAGCTGCACTCTTCATTCTGCTTTTACACCTTGTCTTGAACTCCAGTAACATCCAGAGCTGCACTCTTCATTCTGCGGGTACACCTTGTCTTGTACTCCAGTCACATCCAGAGCTGCACTCTTCATTCTGCGGTTACACCTTGTCTTGAACTCCAGTCACATCCAGAGCTGCACTCTTTATTCTGCGGTTACACCTTGACTTGTACTCCAGTCACATCAAGAGCTGCACTCTTCATTCTGCGGTTACACCTTGTCTTGTACTCCAGTCACATCCAGATCTGCACTCTTAATTCTGCGGTTACATCTTGTCTTGTACTCCAGACACATCCAGAGCTGCACTCTTCATTCTGCGGTTACACCTTGTCTTGTACTCCACTCACATCCAGAGCTGCACTCTTCACTCTGCGGTTACAACTTGTCTTGTACTCCAGTCACATTCAAAGCTGCACTCTTCATTATACGGTTATACCTTGTCTTGTACTCCACTCACATCCAGAGCTGCACTCTTCATTCTGCATTTACACCTTGTCTTATACTCCAGAAACATCCAGAGCTGAACTCAACATTCTGCGGTTACACCTTGTCTTCGTACTCCAGACACATCCAGAGCTGCACTCTTTATGCTGCGGTTACAACTTGTCTTGTACTCCAGACACATCCAAAGCTGCACTCTTTATGCTGCGGTTACACCTTGTCTTGTACTCCACTCACATCCAGAGCTGCACTCTTCATGATGCGGTTACACCTTGTCTTGTACTCCAGTTACATCCAGAGCTGCACTCTTCATTCTGCGGTTACACCTTCTCTTATACTCCAGACACATCTAGAGCTGCACTCTTCATTCTGCAGTTACATCTTGTCTTGTACTCCAGTCACATCCAGAGCTGCACTCTTCATTCTGCGGTTACACCTTGTCTTCGTACTCCAAACACATCCAGAGCTGCACTCTTCATGCTGCGGTTACAACTTGTCTTGTACTCCAGACACATCCAGAGCTGCACTCTTTATGCTGCGGTTACACCTTGTCTTGTACTCCAGTCACATCCAAAGCTGCACTCTTCATGCTGCGGTTACACCTTGTCTTGTACTCCAGTCACATCCAGAGCTGCACTCTTCATTCTGCGGTTACACCTTGTCTTGTACTCCAGTCACATCCAGAGCTGCACTCTTCATTCTGCGGTTACACCTTGTCTTGTACTCCAGACACATCCAGAGCTGCACTCTTCATTCTGCGGTTACACCTTGTCTTGTACTCCAGTCACATCCAGAGCTGCACTCTTCATTCTGCGGTTACACCTTGTCTTGTACTCCAGACACATCCAGAGCTGCACTCTTCATTCTGCGGTTACACCTTGTCTTGTACTCCAGTCACATCCAGAGCTGCACTCTTCATTCTGCGGTTACACCTTGTCTTGTACTCCAGTCACATCCAGAGCTGCACTCTTCATTCTGCGGTTACACCTTGTCTTGTACTCCAGTCACATCCAGAGCTGCACTCTTCATTCTGCGGTTACACCTTGTCTTGTACTCCAGTCACATCCAGAGCTGCACTCTTCATTCTGCGGTTACACCTTGTCTTGTACTCCAGACACATCCAGAGCTGCACTCTTCATTCTGCGGTTACACCTTGTCTTGTACTCCAGACACATCCAGAGCTGCACTCTTCATTCAGCGGTTACACCTTGTCTTGTACTCCAGTCACATCCAGAGCTGCACTCTTCATTCTGCGGTTACCTTGTCTTGTACTCCAGTCACATCCAGAGCTGCACTCTTCATTCTGCGGTTACACCTTGTCTTGTACTCCAGTCACATCCAGAGCTGCACTCTTCATTCTGCGGTTACACCTTGTCTTGTACTCCAGTCACATCCAGAGCTGCACTCTTCATTCTGCGGTTACACCTTGTCTTGTACTCCAGTCACATCCAGAGCTGCACTCTTCATTCTGCGGTTACACCTTGTCTTGTACTCCAGTCACATCCAGAGCTGCACTCTTCATTCTGCGGTTACACCTTGTCTTGTACTCCAGTCACATCCAGAGCTGCACTCTTCATTCTGCGGTTACACCTTGTCTTGTACTCCAGTCACATCCAGAGCTGCACTCTTCATTCTGCGGTTACACCTTGTCTTGTACTCCAGTCACATCCAGAGCTGCACTCTTCATTCTGCGGTTACACCTTGTCTTGTACTCCAGTCACATCCAGAGCTGCACTCTTCATTCTGCGGTTACACCTTGTCTTGTACTCCAGTCACATCCAGAGCTGCACTCTTCATTCTGCGGTTACACCTTGTCTTGTACTCCAGTCACATCCAGAGCTGCACTCTTCATTCTGCGGTTACACCTTGTCTTGTACTCCAGTCACATCCAGAGCTGCACTCTTCATTCTGCGGTTACACCTTGTCTTGTACTCCAGTCACATCCAGAGCTGCACTCTTCATTCTGCGGTTACACCTTGTCTTGTACTCCAGACACATCCAGAGCTGCACTCTTCATTCTGCGGTTACACCTTGTCTTGTACTCCAGTCACATCCAGAGCTGCACTCTTCATTCTGCGGTTACACCTTGTCTTGTACTCCAGTCACATCCAGAGCTGCACTCTTCATTCTGCGGTTACACCTTGTCTTGTACTCCAGACACATCCAGAGCTGCACTCTTCATTCTGCGGTTACACCTTGTCTTGTACTCCAGTCACATCCAGAGCTGCACTCTTCATTCTGCGGTTACACCTTGTCTTGTACTCCAGTCACATCCAGAGCTGCACTCTTCATTCTGCGGTTACACCTTGTCTTGTACTCCAGTCACATCCAGAGCTGCACTCTTCATTCTGCGGTTACACCTTGTCTTGTACTCCAGTCACATCCAGAGCTGCACTCTTCATTCTGCGGTTACACCTTGTCTTGTACTCCAGTCACATCCAGAGCTGCACTCTTCATTCTGCGGTTACACCTTGTCTTGTACTCCAGTCACATCCAGAGCTGCACTCTTCATTCTGCGGTTACACCTTGTCTTGTACTCCAGTCACATCCAGAGCTGCACTCTTCATTCTGCGGTTACACCTTGTCTTGTACTCCAGTCACATCCAGAGCTGCACTCTTCATTCTGCGGTTACACCTTGTCTTGTACTCCAGTCACATCCAGAGCTGCACTCTTCATTCTGCGGTTACACCTTGTCTTGTACTCCAGTCACATCCAGAGCTGCACTCTTCATTCTGCGGTTACACCTTGTCTTGTACTCCAGACACATCCAGAGCTGCACTCTTCATTCTGCGGTTACACCTTGTCTTGTACTCCAGTCACATCCAGAGCTGCACTCTTCATTCTGCGGTTACACCTTGTCTTGTACTCCAGTCACATCCAGAGCTGCACTCTTCATTCTGCGGTTACACCTTGTCTTGTACTCCAGTCACATCCAGAGCTGCACTCTTCATTCTGCGGTTACACCTTGTCTTGTACTCCAGTCACATCCAGAGCTGCACTCTTCATTCTGCGGTTACACCTTGTCTTGTACTCCAGTCACATCCAGAGCTGCACTCTTCATTCTGCGGTTACACCTTGTCTTGTACTCCAGTCACATCCAGAGCTGCACTCTTCATTCTGCGGTTACACCTTGTCTTGTACTCCAGTCACATCCAGAGCTGCACTCTTCATTCTGCGGTTACACCTTGTCTTGTACTCCAGTCACATCCAGAGCTGCACTCTTCATTCTGCGGTTACACCTTGTCTTGTACTCCAGTCACATCCAGAGCTGCACTCTTCATTCTGCGGTTACACCTTGTCTTGTACTCCAGACACATCCAGAGCTGCACTCTTCATTCTGCGGTTACACCTTGTCTTGTACTCCAGTCACATCCAGAGCTGCACTCTTCATTCTGCGGTTACACCTTGTCTTGTACTCCAGTCACATCCAGAGCTGCACTCTTCATTCTGCGGTTACACCTTGTCTTGTACTCCAGACACATCCAGAGCTGCACTCTTCATTCTGCGGTTACACCTTGTCTTGTACTCCAGTCACATCCAGAGCTGCACTCTTCATTCTGCGGTTACACCTTGTCTTGTACTCCAGTCACATCCAGAGCTGCACTCTTCATTCTGCGGTTACACCTTGTCTTGTACTCCAGTCACATCCAGAGCTGCACTCTTCATTCTGCGGTTACACCTTGTCTTGTACTCCAGTCACATCCAGAGCTGCACTCTTCATTCTGCGGTTACACCTTGTCTTGTACTCCAGTCACATCCAGAGCTGCACTCTTCATTCTGCGGTTACACCTTGTCTTGTACTCCAGTCACATCCAGAGCTGCACTCTTCATTCTGCGGTTACACCTTGTCTTGTACTCCAGTCACATCCAGAGCTGCACTCTTCATTCTGCGGTTACACCTTGTCTTGTACTCCAGTCACATCCAGAGCTGCACTCTTCATTCTGCGGTTACACCTTGTCTTGTACTCCAGTCACATCCAGAGCTGCACTCTTCATTCTGCGGTTACACCTTGTCTTGTACTCCAGTCACATCCAGAGCTGCACTCTTCATTCTGCGGTTACACCTTGTCTTGTACTCCAGTCACATCCAGAGCTGCACTCTTCATTCTGCGGTTACACCTTGTCTTGTACTCCAGACACATCCAGAGCTGCACTCTTCATTCTGCGGTTACACCTT
>CM065589.1:624104810-624125843 GCA_033119425.1 Bufotes viridis | reverse complement strand
GTGTATAACATCCAGCCTCTAGCCATGCAGTCTGCCATTACCACAGTGTATAACATCCAGCCTCTAGCCATGCAGTCTACCATTACCACAGTGTATAACATCCAGCCTCTAGCCATGCAGTCTACCATTACCACAGTGTATAACATCCAGCCTCTAGCCATGCAGTCTACCATTACCACAGTGTATAACATCCAGCCTCTAGCCATGCAGTCTACCATTACCACAGTGTATAACATCCAGCCTCTAGCCATGCAGTCTACCATTACCACAGGTGTATAACATCCAGCCTCTAGCCATGCAGTCTACCATTACCACAGTGTATAACATCCAGCCTCTAGCCATGCAGTCTACCATTACACAGTGTATAACATCCAGCCTCTAGCCATGCAGTCTACCATTACCACAGTGTATAACATCCAGCCTCTAGCCATGCAGTCTACCATTACCACAGTGTATAACATCCAGCCTCCTAGCCATGCAGGTCTACCATTACCACAGTGTATAACATCCAGCCTCTAGCCATGCAGTCTGACACATTACCACAGTGTATAACATCCAGCCTCTAGCCATGCAGTCTCACCATTACCACAGTGTATAACATCCAGCCTCTAGCCATGCAGTTCTACCATTACCACAGTGTATAACATCCAGCCTCTAGCCATGCAGTCTACCATTACCACAGTGTATAACATCCAGCCTCTAGCCATGCAGTCTACCATTACCACAGTGTATAACATCCAGCCTCTAGCCATGCAGTCTACCATTACCACAGTGTATAACATCCAGCCTCTAGCCATGCAGTCCACCATTACTACAGTGTATAACATCCAGCCTCTAGCCATGCAGTCTACCATTACCACAGTGTATAACATCCAGCCTCTAGCCATGCAGTCTACCATTACCACAGTGTATAACATCCAGCCTCTAGCCATGCAGTCTACCATTACCACAGTGTATAACATCCAGCCTCTAGCCATGCAGTCTACCATTACCACAGTGTAGTAAGCATCCAGCCTCTAGCCATGCAGTCTACCATTACCACAGTGTATAACATCCAGCCTCTAGCCATGCAGTCCACCATTACCATCAGTGTATAACATCCAGCCTCTAGCCATGCAGTCTACCATTACCACAGTGTATAACATCCAGCCTCTAGCCATGCAGTCTACCATTACCACAGTGTATAACATCCAGCCTCTAGCCATGCAGTCTACCATTACCACAGTGTATAACATCCAGCCTCTAGCCATGCAGTCTACCATTACCACAGT
This sequence comes from Bufotes viridis, assembly GCA_033119425.1. NCBI lineage: Eukaryota > Metazoa > Chordata > Amphibia > Anura > Bufonidae > Bufotes > Bufotes viridis. The sequence goes on along the minus strand of CM065589.1, from coordinate 624,124,572 downwards.
GTATAACATCCAGCCTCTAGCCATGCAGTCTACCATTACTACAGTGTATAACATCCAGCCTCTAGCCATGCAGTCTACCATTACCACAGTGTATAACATCCAGCCTCTAGCCATGCAGTCTACCATTACTACAGTGTATAACATCCAGCCTCTAGCCATGCAGTCTGCCATTACCACAGTGTATAACATCCAGCCTCTAGCCATGCAGTCTACCATTACCACAGTGTATAACATCCAGCCTCTAGCCATGCAGTCTACCATTACCACAGTGTATAACATCCAGCCTCTAGCCATGCAGTCTACCATTACCACAGTGTATAACATCCAGCCTCTAGCCATGCAGTCTACCATTACTACAGTGTATAACATCCAGCCTCTAGCCATGCAGTCTACCATTACTCACAGTGTATAACATCCAGCCTCTAGCCATGCAGTCTACCATTACCACAGTGTATAACATCCAGCCTCTAGCCATGCAGTCTACCATTACCACAGTGTATAAATATCCAGCCTCTAGCCATGCAGTCTACCATTACCACAGTGTATAACATCCAGCCTCTAGCCATGCAGTCTACCATTACCACAGTGTATAACATCCAGCCTTCTAGCCATGCAGTCTACCATTACCACAGTGTATAACATCCAGCCTCTAGCCATGCAGTCTACCATTACCACAGTGTATAACATCCAGCCTCTAGCCATGCAGTCTACCATTACCACAGATGTATAACATCCAGCCTCTAGCCATGCAGTCTACCATTACCACAGTGTATGAACATCCAGCCTCTAGCCATGCAGTCTACCATTACCACAGTGTATAACATCCAGCCTCTAGCCATGCAGTTCACCATTACCACAGTGTATAACATCCAGCCTCTAGCCATGCAGTCTACCATTACCACAGTGTATAACATCCAGCCTCTAGCCATGCAGTCTACCATTACCACAGTGTATAACATCCAGCCTCTAGCCATGCAGTCTACCATTACCACAGTGTATAACATCCAGCCTCTAGCCATGCAGTCTACCATTACTACAGTGTGTAACATCCAGCCTCTAGCCATGCAGTCTACCATTACCACAGTGTATAACATCCAGCCTCTAGCCATGCAGTCTACCATTACCACAGTGTATAACATCCAGCCTCTAGCCATGCAGTCTACCATTACCACAGTGTATAACATCCAGCCTCTAGCCATGCAGTCTACCATTACCACAGTGTATAACATCCAGCCTCTAGCCATGCAGTCTACCATCACCACAGTGTATAACATCCAGCCTCTAGCCATGCAGTCTACCATTACCACAGTGTATAACATCCAGCCTCTAGCCATGCAGCTCTACCATTACCACAGTGTATAACATCCAGCCTCTAGCCATGCAGTCTACCATTACCACAGTGTAGTAACATCCAGCCTCTAGCCATGCAGTGCTACCATTATCACAGTGTATAACATCCAGCCTCTAGCCATGCAGTCTACCATTACCACAGTAGTATAACATCCAGCCTCTAGCCATGCAGTCTACCATTACCACAGTGTATAACATCCAGCCTCTCAGCCATGCATGTCTACCATTACCACAGTGTATAACATCCAGCCTCAGCCATGCAGTCTACCATTACCACAGTGTATAACATCCAGCCTTTAGCCAGTGCAGTCACTATTACTACAGTGTATCAACATCCAGCCTTCTAGCCATGCAAGTCTACCATTACCACAGGTGTATAACATCCAGCCTTCTAGCCATGCAGTCTACCATTACCACAGTGTATAACATCCAGCCTCTAGCCATGCAGTCTACCATTACTACAGTGTATAACATCCAGCCTCTAGCCATGCAGTCTACCATTACCACAGTGTATAACATCCAGCCTCTAGCCATGCAGTCTACCATTACCACAGTGTATAACATCCAGCCTCTAGCCATGCAGTCTCACCATTACCACAGTGTATAACATCCAGCCTCTAGCCATGCAGTCTACCATTACCACAGTATATGCAACATCCAGCCTCCAGGTCATGCAGTCCACCATTACCACAGTGTATAACATCCAGCCTCTAGCCATGCAGTCTACCATTACCACAGTGTATAACATCCAGCCTCTAGCCATGCAGTCTACCATTACCACAGTGTATAACATCCAGCCTCTAGCCATGCAGTCTACCATTACCACAGTGTATAACATCCAGCCTCTAGCCATGCAGTCTACCATTACCACAGTGTATAACATCCAGCCTCTAGCCATGCAGTCTACCATTACTCACAGTGTATAACATCCAGCCTTCTAGCCATGCAGTCTACCATTACCACAGTGTATAACATCCAGCCTCTAGCCATGCAGTCTACCATTACCACAGTGTATAACATCCAGCCTCTAGCCATGCGAGTCTCACCATTACCACAGTGTGTAACATCCAGCCTCTAGCCATGCAGTCTACCATTACCACAGTGTATAACATCCAGCCTCTAGCCATGCAGGTCTACCATTACCACAGTGTATAACATCCAGCCTCTAGCCATGCAGTCTACCATTACCACAGTGTATAACATCCAGCCTCTAGCCATGCAGTCTACCATTACCACAGTGTATAACATCCAGCCTCTAGCCATGAAGTCTACCATTACCACAGGTGTATAACATCCAGCCTCTAGCCATGCAGTCTACCATTACCACAGTGTATAACATCCAGCCTCTAGCCATGCAGTCTACCATTACCACAGTGTATAACATCCAGCCTCTAGCCATGCAGTCTACCATTACCTATATGTATAACATCCAGCCTCTAGTCATGCAGTCTACCATTACCACAGTGTATAAACATCCAGCCTCTAGCCATGCAGTCTACCATTACCACAGTGTATAACATCCAGCCTCTAGCCATGCAGTCTACCATTACCACAGTGTATAACATCCAGCCTCTAGCCATGCAGTCTACCATTACCACAGTGTATAACATCCAGCCTCTAGCCATGCAGTCTACCATTACCACAGTGTATAACATCCAGCCTCTAGCCATGCAGTCTACCATTACCACAGTGTATAACATCCAGCCTCTAGCCATGCAGTCTACCATTACTACAGTGTATAACATCCAGCCTCTAGCCATGGAGTCTACCATTACCACAGTGTATAACATCCAGCCTCTAGCCATGCAGTCCACCATTACCACAGTGTATAACATCCAGCCTCCTAACCATGCAGTCTACCATTACCACAGTGTATAACATCCAGCCTCTAGCCATGCAGTCTACCATTACCACAGTGTATAACATCCAGCCTCTGGCCATGCAGTCTACCATTACCACAGTGTATAACATCCAGCCTCTAGCCATGCAGTCTACCATTACCACAGTGTATAACATCCAGCCTCTAGCCATGCAGTCTCACCATTACCACAGTGTATAACATCCAGCCTCTAGCCATGCAGTCTACCATTACCACAGTGTATAACATCCAGCCTCTAGCCATGCAGTCTACCATTACCACAGTGTATAACATCCAGCCTCTAGCCATGCAGTCTACCATCACCACAGTGTATAACATCCAGCCTCTAGCCATGCAGTCTACCATTACCACAGTGTATAACATCCAGCCTCTAGCCATGCAGTCTACCATTACCACAGTGTATAACATCCATGCCTCTAGCCATGCAGTCTACCATTACCACAGTGTATAACATCCAGCCTCTAGCCATGCAGTCTACCATTACCACAGGTTGTATAACATCCAGCCTCTAGCCATGCAGTCTACCCATTACCACAGTGTATAACATCCAGCCTCTAGCCATGCAGTCTACCATTACCACAGTGTATAACATCCAGCCTCTAGCCATGCAGTCTACCATTACCACAGTGTATATAACATCCAGCCTCTAGCCATGCAGTCTACCATTACCACAGTGTATAACATCCAGCCTCTAGCCATGCAGTCTACCACTACCACAGTGTATAACATCCAGCCTCTAGCCATGCAGTCTACCATTACCACAGTGTATAACATCCAGCCTCTAGCCATGCAGTCTACCATTACCACAGTGTATAACATCCAGCCTCTAGCCATGCAGTCTACCATTCACAGTGTATAACATCCAGCCTCTAGCCATGCAGTCTACATTACCACAGTGTATAACATCCAGCCTCTAGCCATGCAGTCTACCATTACCACAGTGTATAACATCCAGGCCTCTAGCCATGCAGTCTACCATTACCACAGTGTATAACATCCAGCCTCTAGCCATGCAGTCTACCATTACCACAGTGTATAACATCCAGCCTCTAGCCATGCAGTCTACCATTACCACAGTGTATAACATCCAGCCTCTAGCCATGCAGTCTACCATCACCACAGTGTATAACATCCAGCCTCTAGACATACAGTCTACCATTACCACAGTGTATAACATCCAGCCTCTAGACATACAGTCTACCATTACCACAGTGTATAACATCCAGCTTCTAGACATACAGTCTACCATTACCACAGTGTATAACATCCAGCTTCTAGCCATGCAGTCTACCATTACCACAGTGTATAACATCCAGCCTCTAGCCGTGCAGTCTACCATTACCACAGTGTATAACATCCAGCCTCTTGCCATGAAGTCTACCATTACCACAGTGTATAACATCCAGCCTCTAGCCATGCAGTCTACCATCACCACAGTGTATAACATCCAGCCTCTAGCCATGCAGTCTACCATTACCACAGTGTATAACATCCAGCCTCTAGCCATGCAGTCTACCATTACCACAGTGTATAACATCCAGCCTCTAGGCCATGCAGTCTACCATTACCACAGTGTATAACATCCAGCCTCTAGCCATGCAGTCTACTATTACCACAGTGTATAACATCCAGCCTCTAGCCATGCAGTCTACCATTACCACAGTGTATAACATCCAGCCTCTAGCCATGCAGTCTACCATTACCACAGTGTATAACATCCAGCCTCTAGCCATGAAGTCTACCATTACCACAGGTGTATAACTTCCAGCCTCTAGCCATGCAGTCTACCATTACCACAGTGTATAACATCCAGCCTCTAGCCATGCAGTCTACCATTACCACAGTGTATAACATCCAGCCTCTAGTCATGCAGTCTACCATTACCACAGTGTATAACATCCAGCCTTCTAGCCATGCAGTCTGCCATTACCACAGGTGTATAACATCCAGCCTCTAGCCATACAGTCTACCATTACCACAGTGTATAACATCCAGCCTCTAGCCATGCAGTCTACCATTACCACAGTGTATAACATCCAGCCTCTAGCCATGCAGTCTGCCATTACCACAGTGTATAACATCCAGCCTCTAGCCATGCAGTCTACCATTACCACAGTGTATAACATCCAGCCTCTAGCCATGCAGTCTACCATTACCACAGTGTATAACATCCAGCCTCTAGCCATGGAGTCCACCATTACCACAGTGTATAACATCCAGCCTCTAACCATGCAGTCTACCATTACCACAGTGTATAACATCCAGCCTCTAGCCATGCAGGTCTACCATTACCACAGTGTATAACATCCAGCCCCCTAGCCATGCAGTCTACCATTACCACAGTGTATAACATCCAGCCCCTAGCCATGCAGTCTACCATTACCACAGTGTATAACATCCAGCCTCTGCCATGCAGTCTACCATTACCACAGTGTATAACATCCAGCCTCTAGCCATGCAGTCTACCATTACCACAGTGTATAACATCCAGCCTCTAGCCATGCAGTCTACCATTACCACAGTGTATAACATCCAGCCTCTAGCCATGCAGTCTACCATTACCACAGTGTATAACATCCAGCCTCTAACCATGCAGTCTACCATTACCACAGTGTATAACATCCAGCCTCTAGCCATGCAGTCTACCATTACCACAGTGTATAACATCCAGCCTCTTGCCATGCAGTCTACCATTACCACAGTGTATAACATCCAGCCTCTAGTCATGCAGTCTACCATTACCACAGTGTATAACATCCAGCCTCTAGCCATGCAGTCTACCATTACCACAGTGTATAACATCCAGCCTCTAGTCATGCAGTCTACCATTACCACAGTGTATAACATCCAGTCTCTAGCCATGCAGTCTACCATTACCACAGTGTATAACATCCAGCCTCTAGACATGCAGTCTACCATTACCACAGTGTATAACATCCAGCTTCTAGCCATGCAGTCTACCATTACCACAGTGTATAACATCCAGTCTCTAGCCATGCAGTCTACCATTACCACAGTGTATAACATCCAGCCTCTAGCCATACAGTCTACCATTACCACAGTATATAACATTCAGCCTCTAGCCATGCAGTCTGCCATTACCACAGGGTATAACATCCAGCCTCTAGCCATGGAGTCCACCATTACCACAGTGTATAACATCCAGCCTCTAGCCATGCAGTCCACCATTACCACAGTGTATAACATCCAGCCTCTAACCATGCAGTCTACCATTACCACAGTGTATAACATCTAGCTTCTAGCTATACAGTCTACCATTACCACAGTGTATAACATCCAGCCTCTAGCCGTGCAGTCTACCATTACCACAGTGTATAACATCCAGCCTCTTGCCATGAAGTCTACCATTACCACAGTGTATAACATCCAGCCTCTAGCCATGCAGTCTACCATCACCACAGTGTATAACATCCAGCCTCTAGCCATGCAGTCTACCATTACCACAGTGTATAACATCCAGCCTCTAGCCATGCAGTCTACCATTACCACAGTGTATAACATCCAGCCTCTAGCCATGCAGTCTACCATTACCACAGTGTATAACATCCAGCCTCTAGCCATGCAGTCTACTATTACCACAGTGTATAACATCCAGCCTCTAGCCATGCAGTCTACCATTACCACAGTGTATAACATCCAGCCTCTAGCCATGCAGTCTACCATTACCACAGTGTATAACATCCAGCCTCTAGCCATGAAGTCTACCATTACCACAGGTGTATAACTTCCAGCCTCTAGCCATGCAGTCTACCATTACCACAGTGTATAACATCCAGCCTCTAGCCATGCAGTCTACCATTACCACAGTGTATAACATCCAGCCTCTAGCCATGAAGTCTACCATTACCACAGGTGTATAACTTCCAGCCTCTAGCCATGCAGTCTACCATTACCACAGTGTATAACATCCAGCCTCTAGCCATGCAGTCTACCATTACCACAGTGTATAACATCCAGCCTCTAGTCATGCAGTCTACCATTACCACAGTGTATAACATCCAGCCTTCTAGCCATGCAGTCTGCCATTACCACAGGTGTATAACATCCAGCCTCTAGCCATAGCAGTCTACCATTACCACAGTGTATAACATCCAGCCTCTAGCCATGCAGTCTACCATTACCACAGTGTATAACATCCAGCCTCTAGCCATGCAGTCTGCCATTACCACAGTGTATAACATCCAGCCTCTAGCCATACAGTCTACCATTACCACAGTGTATAACATCCAGCCTCTAGCCATACAGTCTACCATTACCACAGAGTATAACATCCAGCCTCTAGCCATGCAGTCTACCATTACCACAGTGTATAACATCCAGCCTCTAGCCATGCAGTCTACCATTACCACAGTGTATAACATCCAGCCTCTAGCCATACAGTCTACCATTACCACAGTGTATAACATCCAGCCTCTAGCCATGCAGTCTGCCATTACCACAGTGTATAACATTCAGCCTCTAGCCATGCAGTCTACCATTACCACAGTGTATAACATCCAGCCTCTAGCCATGCAGTCTACCATTACCACAGTGTATAACATCCAGCCTCTAGCCATGCAGTCTACCATTACCACAGTGTATAACATCCAGCCTCTAGCCATGCAGTCTACCATTACCACAGTGTATAACATCCAGCCTCTAGCCATGCAGTCTACCATTACCACAGTGTATAACATCCAGCCTCTAGCCATGCAGTCTACCATTACCACAGTGTATAACATCCAGCCTCTAGCCATGCAGTCTACCATTACCACAGTGTATAACATCCAGCCTCTAGCCATGCAGTCTACCATTACCACAGTGTATAACATCCAGCCTCTAGCCATGCAGTCTGCCATTACCACAGTGTATAACATCCAGCCTCTAGCCATACAGTCTACCATTACCACAGTATATAACATCCAGCCTCTAGCCATGAAGTCTACCATTACCACAGGTGTATAACTTCCAGCCTCTAGCCATGCAGTCTGCCATTACCACAGTGTATAACATCCAGCCTCTAGCCATGCAGTCTACCATTACCACAGTGTATAACATCCAGCCCCCAGCCATGCAGTCTACCATTACCACAGTGTATAACATCCAGCCTCTAGCCATGCAGTCTACCATTACCACACTGTATAACATCCAGCCTCTAGCCATGCAGTCTACCATTACCACAGTATATAACATCCAGCCTCTAGCCATACAGTCTACCATTACCACAGGTGTATAACATCCAGCCTCTAGTCATGCAGTCTACCATTACCACAGTGTATAACATCCAGCCTCTAGCCATGCAGTCTACCATTACCACAGTGTATAACATCCAGCCTCTAGCCATACAGTCTACCATTACCACAGTGTATAACATCCAGCCTCTAGCCATGCAGTCTACCATTACCACAGTGTATAACATCCAGCCTCTAGCCATACAGTCTACCATTACCACAGTGTATAACATCCAGCCTCTAGCCATGCAGTCTACCATTACCACAGTGTATAACATCCAGCCTCTAGTCATACAGTCTACCATTACCACAGTGTATAACATCCAGCCTCTAGTCATGCAGTCTACCATTACCACAGTGTATAACATCCAGCCTCTAGCCATGAAGTCTACCATTACCACAGGTGTATAACTTCCAGCCTCTAGCCATGCAGTCTCACCATTACCACAGTGTATAACATCCAGCCTCTAGCCATGCAGTCTGCCATTACCACAGTGTATAACATCCAGCCTCTAGTCATGCCGTCTACCATTACCACAGTGTATAACATCCAGCCTCTAGCCATGCAGTCTACCATTACCACAGTGTAGTAACATCCAGCCTCTAGCCATGCAGTCTACCATTACCACAGTGTATAACATCCAGCCTCTTGCCATGAAGTCTACCATTACCACAGTGTATAACATCCAGCCTCTAGCCATGCAGTCTACCATCACCACAGTGTATAACATCCAGCCTCTAGCCATGCAGTCTACCATTACCACAGTGTATAACATCCAGCCTCTAGCCATGCAGTCTACCATTACCACAGTGTATAACATCCAGCCTCTAGCCATGCAGTCTACCATTACCACAGTGTATAACATCCAGCCTCTAGCCATGCAGTCTACTATTACCACAGTGTATAACATCCAGCCTCTAGCCATGCAGTCTACCATTACCACAGTGTATAACATCCAGCCTCTAGCCATGCAGTCTACCATTACCACAGTGTATAACATCCAGCCTCTAGCCATGAAGTCTACCATTACCACAGGTGTATAACATCCAGCCTCTAGCCATGCAGTCTACCATTACCACAGTGTATAACATCCAGCCTCTAGCCATGCAGTCTACCATTACCACAGTGTATAACATCCAGCCTCTAGCCATGAAGTCTACCATTACCACAGGTGTATAACATCCAGCCTCTAGCCATGCAGTCTACCATTACCACAGTGTATAACATCCAGCCTCTAGCCATGCAGTCTACCATTACCACAGTGTATAACATCCAGCCTCTAGCCATGCAGTCTACCATTACCACAGTGTATAACATCCAGCCTCTAGCCATGCAGTCTACCATTACCACAGTGTATAACATCCAGCCTCTAGTCATGCAGTCTACCATTACCACAGTGTATAACATCCAGCCTCTAGCCATGCAGTCTGCCATTACCACAGGTGTATAACATCCAGCCTCTAGCCATACAGTCTACCATTACCACAGTGTATAACATCCAGCCTCTAGCCATGCAGTCTACCATTACCACAGTGTATAACATCCAGCCTCTAGCCATGCAGTCTGCCATTACCACAGTGTATAACATCCAGCCTCTAGCCATACAGTCTACCATTACCACAGTGTATAACATCCAGCCTCTAGCCATACAGTCTACCATTACCACAGAGTATAACATCCAGCCTCTAGCCATGCAGTCTACCATTACCACAGTGTATAACATCCAGCCTCTAGCCATGCAGTCTACCATTACCACAGTGTATAACATCCAGCCTCTAGCCATGCAGTCTACCATTACCACAGTGTATAACATCCAGCCTCTAGCCATGCAGTCTACCATTACTACAGTGTATAACATCCAGCCTCTAGCCATGCAGTCTACCATTACCACAGTGTATAACATCCAGCCTCTAGCCATGCAGTCTACCATTACCACAGTGTATAACATCCAGCCTCTAGCCATGCAGTCTACCATTACCACAGTGTATAACATCCAGCCTCTAGCCATGCAGTCTGCCATTACCACAGTGTATAACATCCAGCCTCTAGCCATGCAGTCTGCCATTACCACAGTGTATAACATCCAGCCTCTAGCCATGCAGTCTACCATTACCACAGTGTATAACATCCAGCCCCCAGCCATGCAGTCTACCATTACCACAGTGTATAACATCCAGCCTCTAGCCATGCAGTCTACCATTACCACACTGTATAACATCCAGCCTCTAGCCATGCAGTCTACCATTACCACAGTATATAACATCCAGCCTCTAGCCATACAGTCTACCATTACCACAGGTGTATAACATCCAGCCTCTAGTCATGCAGTCTACCATTACCACAGTGTATAACATCCAGCCTCTAGCCATGCAGTCTACCATTACCACAGTGTATAACATCCAGCCTCTAGCCATACAGTCTACCATTACCACAGTGTATAACATCCAGCCTCTAGCCATGCAGTCTACCATTACCACAGTGTATAACATCCAGCCTCTAGCCATACAGTCTACCATTACCACAGTGTATAACATCCAGCCTCTAGCCATGCAGTCTACCATTACCACAGTGTATAACATCCAGCCTCTAGTCATACAGTCTACCATTACCACAGTGTATAACATCCAGCCTCTAGTCATGCAGTCTACCATTACCACAGTGTATAACATCCAGCCTCTAGCCATGAAGTCTACCATTACCACAGGTGTATAACTTCCAGCCTCTAGCCATGCAGTCTACCATTACCACAGTGTATAACATCCAGCCTCTAGCCATGCAGTCTGCCATTACCACAGTGTATAACATCCAGCCTCTAGTCATGCCGTCTACCATTACCACAGTGTATAACATCCAGCCTCTAGCCATGCAGTCTACCATTACCACAGTGTATAACATCCAGCCTCTAGCCATGCAGTCTACCATTACCACAGTGTATAACATCCAGCCTCTAGCCATGCAGTCTACCATTACCACAGTGTATAACATCCAGCCTCTAGTCATGCAGTCTACCATTACCACAGTGTATAACATCCAGCCTCTAGCCATGCAGTCTACCATTACCACAGTGTATAATATCCAGCCTCTAGCCATGCAGTCTACCATTACCACAGTGTATAACATCCAGCCTCTAGCCATGCAGTCTACCATTACCACAGTGTATAACATCCAGCCTCTAGCCATGCAGTCTACCATTACCACAGTGTATAACATCCAGCCTCTAGCCATGCAGTCTACCATTACCACAGTGTATAACATCCAGCCTCTAGTCATGCAGTCTACCATTACCACAGTGTATAACATCCAGCCTCTAGCCATGCAGTCTACCATTACCACAGTGTATAACATCCAGCCTCTAGCCATGCAGTCTACCATTACCACAGTGTATAACATCCAGCCTCTAGCCATGCAGTCTACCATTACCACAGTGTATAACATCCAGCCTCTAGCTATGCAGTCTACCAATACCACAGTGTATAACATCCAGCCTCTAGCCATGCAGTCTACCAATACCACAGTGTATAACATCCAGCCTCTAGCCGTGCAGTCTACCATTACCACAGTGTATAACATCCAGCCTCTAGCCATACAGTCTACCATTACCACAGTGTATAACATCCAGCCTCTAGCCATGCAGTCCACTATTACCACAGTGTATAACATCCAGCCTCTAACCATGCAGTCTACCATTACCACAGTATATAACATCCAGCCTCTAACCATGCAGTCTACCATTACCACAGTGTATAACATCCAGCCTCTAGCCATGCAGTCTACCATTACCACAGTGTATAACATCCAGCCTCTAGCCATGCAGTCTACCATTACCACAGGTGTATAACATCCAGCCTCTAGCCATGCAGTCTACCATTACCACAGTGTATAACATCCAGCCTCTAGCCATGCAGTCTACCATTACCACAGTGTATAACATCCAGCCCCCAGCCATGCAGTCTACCATTACCACAGTGTATAACATCCAGCCTCTAGCCATGCAGTCTACCATTACCACAGTGTATAACATCCAGCCCCCAGCCATGCAGTCTACCATTACCACAGTGTATAACATCCAGCCTCTAGCCATGCAGTCTACCATTACCACAGTGTATAACATCCAGCCTCTAGTCATGCAGTCTACCGTTACCACAGTGTATAACATCCAGCCTCTAGCCATGCAGTCTACCATTACCACAGTGTATAACATCCAGCCTCTAGCCATGCAGTCTACCATTACCACAGTGTATAACATCCAGCCTCTAGCCATGCAGTCTACCATTACCACAGGTGTATAACATCCAGCCCCTGATTATGCAGTCCCCGAGTTCTAAACAGCAATCAAACTCTCTCCTGACTCCATAACTTTAGAGTCCAGACCGTCTCTGCCATCAACATCAGCACCAATACTGTGGCAGGAGCTTTATGGCCTGGTGTCCATGGCTGTTGCATGCTCGTGTTCATCGCACGCCGGGCGTTGTGCTTGTTGAAGGGATAGTGTAAAGCCCCTGGCCGCCGGAGCGCTGGAGACGTCTATTGTAGAGCGACCAATCACTTCTCCATCTGGTGTCTGATGGATGAACGTTACCTGCCTGACTGCACTGCGCACGCTGTAGAGTCTGGTGGGGGAGAGGTGATGCTATGGGAGTCTTCAGGGTGTACAGTCTGGTGGAGGAGGGGTGATGCTATGGGAGTCTTCAGGGTGTACAGTCTGGTGGAGGAGGGGTGATGCTATGGGAGTCTTCAGGGCGTACAGTCTGGTGGAGGAGGGGTGATGATATGGGAGTCTTCAGGGTGTACAGTCTGGTGGGGGGGGAGGGGTGATATGGAGGTCTTCAGGGTGTACAGTCTGGTGGAGGAAGGGTGATGATATGGGGGTCTTCAGGGTGTACAGTCTGGTGGAGGAGGGGTGATGATATGCGGGGTCTTCAGGGTGTACAGTCTGGTGGAGGAGGGGTGATGATATGGAGGTCTTCACGGTGTACAGTCTGGTGGAGGAGGGTGGTGCTATGGGAGTCTTCAGGGTGTACAGTCTGGTGGAGGAGGGGTGATGCTATGGGAGTCTTCAGGGTGTACAGTCTGGTGGGGAGGGGTGATATGGGGGTCTTTCAGAGTGTACAGTATGGTGGAGGAGGGGTGATATATGGGGGTCTTCAGGGTGTACAGTCTGGTGGGGGAGAGGTGATGTTATGGGGGTCTTCAGGGTGTACAGTCTGGTGGAGGAAGGGTGATGCTATGGGGGTCTTCAGGGTGTACAGTCTGGTGGAGGAGGGGTGATGATATGGGGGTCTTCAGGGCGTACAGTCTGGTGGAGGAAGGGTGATGCTATGGAGGTCTTCAGGGTGTACAGTCTGGTGGAGGAGGGGTGATGATATGGAGGTCTTCAGGGTGTACAGTCTGGTGGAGGAGGGGTGATGCTATTTAGGTCTTCAGGGTGTACAGTCGGTTGGAGGAGGGGTGATATGGAGGTCTTCAGGGTGTACAGTCTGGTGGAGGAAGGGTGATGATATGGGGGTCTTCAGGGTGTACAGTTTGGTGGATGAGGGGTGATGCTATGGGGGTCTTCAGGGTGTACAGTCTGGTGGAGGAGGGGTGATGATATGGAGGTCTTCAGGGCGTACAGTCTGGTGGAGGAAGGGTGATGCTATGGAGGTATTCAGGGTGTACAGTCTGGTGGAGGAGGGGTGATATGGGGGTCTTCAGGGTGTACAGTCTGGTGGAGGAGGGATGATGCTATGGAGGTCTTCAGGGTGTACAGTCTGGAGGGGTGATGATATGGGGGGGGGGGGTCTTCAGGGTGTACAGTCTGGTGGAGGAGGGGTGATATATGGGGGTCTTCAGGGTGTACAGTCTGGTGGAGGAGGGGTGATGATATGGGGGTCTTCAGAGTGTACAGTATGGTGGAGGAGGGGTGATATATGGGGGTCTTCAGGGTGTACAGTCTGGTGGGGGAGAGGTGATGTTATGGGGGGTCTTCAGGGTGTACAGTCTGGTGGAGGAAGGGTGATGCTATGGGGGTCTTCAGGGTGTACAGTCTGGTGGAGGAGGGGTGATGATATGGGGGTCTTCAGGGTGTACAGTCTGGTGGAGGAGGGGTGATGCTATGGAGGTCTTCAGGGTGTACAGTCTGGTGGAGGAGGGGTGATGATATGGGGGTCTTCAGGGTGTACAGTCTGGTGGAGGAGGGGTGATGCTATGGGGGTCTTCAGGGTGTACAGTCTGGTGGAGGAGGGGTGATGATATGGAGGTCTTCAGGGTGTACAGTCTGGTGGAGGAGGGGTGATATGGGGGTCTTCAGGGTGTACAGTCTGGTGGAGGAGGGATGATGCTATGGAGGTCTTCAGGGTGTACAGTCTGGTGGAGGAGGGGTGATAATATGGGGGTCTTCAGGGTGTACAGTCTGGTGGAGGAGGGATGATGCTATGGGGGTCTTCAGTGCGTACAGTCTGGTGGAGGAGGGGTGATGATATGGGGGTCTTCAAGGTGTACAGTCTGGTGGAGGAGGGGTGATGATATGGGGGTCTTCAGGGTGTACAGTCTGGTGGAGGAGGGGTGATGATATGGGAGGTCTTCAGGGTGTACAGTCTGGTGGAGGAGGGGTTATGATATGGGGGGTCTTCAGGGTGTACAGTCTGGTGGAGGAGGGGTGATATGGGGGTCTTCACGGTGTACAGTCTGGTGGAGGAGGGGTGATATGGGGGTCTTCAGGGCATACAGTCTGTTGGGGGGGAGGGGTGATGTTCTGGGGTACTCAGGGTGTACAGTCTGGTGGGGGAGGGTGATGTTCTGGGGGTACTCAGGGTGTACAGTCTGGTGGGGGGTGATGTTCTGGGGGGTCTTCACGGTGTACAGTCTGGGGGAGGAGGGGTGATGCTATGGGAGTCTTAAGGGTGTACAGTCTGGTGGAGGGGGGGCTGATACTATGGGGGTCTTCAGGGTGTACAGTCTGGTGGGGGAGGGGTGATATGGGGGGTCTTCAGGGTGTACAGTCTGGTGGAGGAGGGGTGATGATATGGGGGGTCTTCAGGGTGTACAGTCTGGTGGAGGAGGGGTGATATGGGGGTCTTCACGGTGTACAGTCTGGTGGAGGAAGGGTGATATGGGGGTCTTCAGGGCGTACAGTCTGGTGGAGGAGGGGTGATGATATGGGGGTCTTCAGGGTGTACAGTCTGGTGGAGGAGGGGTGATGCTATGGAGGTTTTCAGGGTGTACAGTCTGGAGGAGGAGGGGTGATGATATGGGGGGTCTTCAGGGTGTACAGTCTGGTGGAGGAGGGGTGATGCTATGGGGGGTCTTCAGGGTGTACAGTCTGGTGGAGGAGAGGTGATATGGGGGGTCTTCAGGGTGTACAGTCTGGAGGAGGAGGGGTGATATGGGGGTCTTCAGGGTGTACAGTCTGGTGGGGGAGAGGTGATGTTATGGGGGTCTTCAGGGTGTACAGTCTGGTGGAGGAAGGGTGATGCTATGGGGGTCTTCAGGGTGTACAGTCTGGTGGAGGAGGGGTGATGCTATGGAGGTTTTCAGGGTGTACAGTCTGGAGGAGGAGGGGTGATGATATGGGAGTCTTCAGGGTGTACAGTCTGGTGGTGGAGGGGTGATGATATGGGGGTCTTCAGGGTGTACAGTCTGGTGGAGGAGGGGTGATGATATGGGGGTCTTCAGGGTGTACAGTCTGGTGGAGGAGGGGTGATGCTATGGAGGTTTTCAGGGTGTACAGTCTAGAGTAGGAGGGGTGATAATGTGGGGGGTCTTCAGGGTGTACAGTCTGGTGGAGGAGGGGTGATATGGGGGGTACTCAGGGTGTACAGTCTTGTGGGGGAGGGGTGATGCTATGGGGGTCTTCAGGGTGTACAGTCTGGTGGAGGAGGGGTGATGATATGGAGGTCTTCCGGGTGTACAGTCTGGTGGAGGAGGGGTGATGCTATGGGGGGGGTCTTCAGGGTGTACAGTCTGGTGGAGGAGGGGTGATATGGTGGTCTTTAGGATGTACAGTCTGGTGGAGGAGGGGTGATGTTATGGGGGATCTTCACGGTGAACAGTCTGGTGGAGGAGAGGTGATGATATGGGAGTCTTTAGGGTGTACAGTCTGGTGGAGGAGGGGTGATGCTATGGGGGTCTTCAGGGCGTACAGTCTGGTGGAGGAGGGGTGATGATGTGGGGGTCTTTAGGGTGTACAGTCTGGTGGAGGAGGGGTGATGATATAGAGGGTCTTTAGGGTGTACTGTGTGGTGGAGGAGGGTTGATGATATGGAGGGTCTTCAGGGCGTACAGTCTGGTGGAGGAGGGGTAATATGGAGGTCTTCAGGGCGTACAGTCTGGTGGAGGAGGGGTGATATGGGGGTCTTCAGGGTGTACAGTCTGGTGGAGGAGGGGTGATGCTATGGAGGGTCTTCAGGGTGTACAGTCTGGTAGAGGAGGGGTGATATGGGGGTCTTCAGGGTGTACTGTCTGGTGGAGGAGGGGTGATATGGGGGGTCTTCAGTGT
This sequence comes from Bufotes viridis, assembly GCA_033119425.1. Lineage (NCBI taxonomy): Eukaryota > Metazoa > Chordata > Amphibia > Anura > Bufonidae > Bufotes > Bufotes viridis. The sequence goes on along the minus strand of CM065589.1, from coordinate 624,107,635 downwards.
GTACAGTCTGGTGGAGGAGGGGTGATGATATGGGGGTCTTCAGGGTGTACAGTCTGGTGGAGGAGGGGTGATGCTATGGGGGTCTTCAGAGTGTACAGTATGGTGGAGGAGGGGTGATATATGGGGTCTTCAGGGTGTACAGTCTGGTGGGGGAGAGGTGATGTTATGGGGGTCTTCAGGGTGTACAGTCTGGTGGAGGAAGGGTGATGCTATGGGGGTCTTCAGGGTGTACAGTCTGGCGGAGGAGGGGTGATGATATGGGGGTCTTCAGGGTGTACAGTCTGGTGGAGGAGGGGTGATGCTATGGAGGTCTTCAGGGTGTACAGTCTGGTGGAGGAGGGGTGATGCTTTGGGGGTCTTCAGGGTGTACAGTCTGGTTGAGGAGGGGTGATGATATGGAGGTCTTCAGGGTGTACAGTCTGGTGGAGGAGGGGTGATATGGGAGTCTTCAGGGTGTACAGTCTGGTGGAGGAGAGATGATGCTATGGAGGTCTTCAGGGTGTACAGTCTGGTGGAGGAGGGGTGATGATATGGAGGTCTTCAGGGTGTACAGTCTGGTGGAGGAGGGGTGATATGGGGGTCTTCAGGGTGTACAGTCTGGTGGAGGAGGATGATGCTATGGGGTCTTCATGGTGTACAGTCTGGTGGAGGAGGGGTGATGATATGGGGGTCTTCAGGGTGTACAGTCTGGTGGAGGAGGGGTGATGATATGGGAGGTCTTCAGGGTGTACAGTCTGGTGGAGGAGGGGTGATGATATGGGGTTCTTCAGGGTGTACAATCTGGTGGAGGAGGGGTGATATGGGGGTCTTCACGGTGTACAGTCTGGTGGAGGAGGGCTGATATGGGGGTCTTCAGGGCGTACAGTCTGGTAGGGGGGGGAGGGGTGATGTTCTGGGGGGTACTCAGGGTGTACAGTCTGGTGGGGGGGGAGGGGTGATGTTCTGGGGGGGTACTCAGGGTGTACAGTCTGGTGGGGGGGAGGGGTGATGTTCTGGGGGGTCTTCACGGTGTACAGTCTGGTGGAGGAGGGGTGATGCTATGGGAGTCTTCAGGGTGTACAGTCTGGTGGGGGAGGGGTGATATGGGGGTCTTCAGGGTGTACAGTCTGGTGGAGGAGGGGTGATGTTCTGGAGGTTTTCAGGGTGTACAGTCTGGTGGAGGAGGGGTGATGATATTGGGGTCTTCAGGGCGTACAGTCTGGAGGGGTGATGATATGGGGGGTCTTCAGGGTGTACAGTCTGGTGGAGGAGGGGTGATGCTATGGGGGTCTTCAGGGTGTACAGTCTGGTGGAGGAGGGGTGATATTGGGGGTCTTCAGTGTGTACAGTCTGGTGGAGGAGGGGTGATGATATGGGGGTCTTCAGGGTGTACAGTCTGTTGGAGGAGGGGTGATGCTACGGGGGTCTTCAATGTGTACAGTCTTGTGGAGGAGGGGTGATGATATGGGGGTCTTCAGGGCGTACAGTCTGGTGGAGGAGGGGTGATATGGGGGTCTTCAGGGTGTACAGTCTGGTGGAGGAGGGGTTATGATATGGAGGTCTTCAGGGTGTACAGTCTGGTGGAAGAGGGGTGATGATATGGAGGTCTTCAGGGTGTACAGTCTGGTGGAGGAGGGGTGATGCTATGGGGGTCTTCAGGGTGTACAGTCTGGTGGAGGAGGGGTGATGATATTGGGGTCTTCAGGGCGTACAGTCTGGTGGAGGAGGGGTGATATGGGGGTCTTCAGGGTGTACAGTCTGGTGGTGGAGAGGTGATGTTCTGGGGGGTCTTCAGAGTGTACAGTCTAGTGGAGGAGGGGTGATATGGGGGTCTTCAGGGTGTAGAGTCTGGTGGAGGAGGGGTGATGATATGGGGGGTCTTCATGGTGTACAGTTTGGTGAAGGAGGGGTGATGCTATGGGGGATCTTCAGGGTGTACAGTCTGGTGGAGGAGGGGTGATGCTATGGAGGTCTTTAGGGTGTACAGTCTGGTGGAGGAGGGGTGATGCTATGGAGGTCTTCAGGGTGTACAGTCTGGTGAAGGAGGGGTGATGCTATGGGGGATCTTCAGGGTGTACAGTCTGGTGGAGGAGGGGTGATGCTATGGGAGATCTTCTGGGTGTACAGTCTGGTGGAGGAGGGGTGATGCTATGGAGGTCTTCAGGGTGTACAGTCTGGTGGAGGAGGGGTGATGATATGGAGGTCTTCAGGGTGTACAGTCTGGTGGAGGAGGGGTGATATATGGGGGTCTTCAGGGTGTACAGTCTGGTGGAGGAGGGGTGATGCTATGGGGGTCTTCAGGGTGTAAAGTCTGGTGGAGGAGGGGTGATGCTATGGGGGTCCTCAAGGTTTACAGTCTGGTGGAGGAGGGGTGATATGGGGGTCTTCAGGGTGTACAGTCTGGTGGAGGAGGGGTGATGTTATGGGTGGGGGGTCTTCAGGGGTTGGCATAATGCCCTTTGCTCCATTTAAGGGAAATCTTAATTCTTCAGCAGAGGAGACGTTGTGGACGTTGTGATAGGCTGTCTGCACACATATCCCTCGGTGGGTATATAAGGTGTGATAGGCTGTCTGCACACATATCCCTCGGTGGGTATATAAGGTGTGATAGGCTCTCTGCACACATATCCCTCGGTGGGTATATAAGGTGTGTGATAGGCTGTCTGCACACATATCCCTTGTTGGGTATATAAGGGGTGTGATAGGCTGTCTGCACACATATCCCTTGGTGGGTATATAAGGTGTGTGATAGGCTGTCTGCACACATATCCCTCGGTGGGTATATAAGGGGTGTGATAGGCTGTCTGCACACATATCCCTCTGTGGGTATATAAGGTGTGATAGGC